>OX344723.1:125374241-125974241 GCA_947034835.1 Ballota nigra
ATTATGTGATACTCACGTAACGTTGGAACCAAAACATAAAATCATTGCGGATGGATTGAAAAACTGTTGCATCTGTGATATCTGGTTCTACTTGACGGTTATACTCACAGAACATCCTTATATATCAGAAAAAAGAAATTAATTACTTTTTAGATATCAACAATATACATATTGTAAAAAGCTCAACTATAAAATTAAATTACTTACTCTATATACGGTTGGACTTCATGACAATTCATCAAAACATATGAATGTATTGTTTCCTCTTCAATACTGCCCCTGAACGGTCATTTGGTGCCCTTACCCATTGGTCGACCCGGATGCAAAAATACAGATAACATACCTTCAACATCACGAAGGGGATGGTCTACTCCACAACCATCGTAGTTGCGAGGCACATTTCTGATTCTGGTTCTAACTTGATCGCCGAAGTAGTAAGAAAAAAATGTTCCAACCTCTTCAGTGAGGTATGCATTAACAATTGATGCTTCGATGTGGGCCGCATTTCCAATATTGAGCTTTAAGTTGTGCAAATACCTAAAACAAGAAGTGTTAGAAAATTTATTCAGTATTGATCTTAAAAGTCGATCTAAAAAATGGTATAGAATTACCTCTCAAAATGGTACATCCATCGATACTGTACGGGACCAGCAATTGAGGCTTCATACGCTAAGTGTACGGGTAAGTGCTCCATCGAGTCGAAGAAGCTGGGTGGAAAAATCCGCTCAAGTTTGCATAGAATAACAGGGATCCTCATCCAAACGCCTCATGTCCTCAACTGTAATCGTTGATGTCGTTAAGTGTCTGAAAAAGAGACTTAATTCCTTGATGACACTCCATACATTCTTGGGAAGTGAGTACCGAAATACAATAGGTAAGAGTCGTTGCATGAACACGTGATAATCATGACTCTTTATTCTAAACACCTTCCCGGTTTTCGTGTCAACTCTGTCTTTCAAATTCGACACATAATTGTCAGGGAAGCTCAACTCTTTCACCCACTTACACAAATTCTTCATTTCTGCTTTACTAATTGTGTAAGAGGTCTGGGGATATGTTCTTGTCTGCTCATCCTTGTGTAGGGAAGCACGAGAACAGAAGAGCCTCAACTCATCTCTGGATTTTGAACTGTCTTTGGTCTTCCCTTCAGTACCCAGGACCGTATGAAACAAGTTGTCGCAAAATATTCTTCTCTATATGCATCACATCCAAATTGTGTCGAATCAACAACTTGCTCCAATAAGGTAAGTCCCAAAAGATACTTCTCTTCTTCCAACCACCCTGGATGCGTTTATTGTGCTCCATTGCACCCGCCTCAGTTGTCTTCATCAAATCAGTGACTGTAACCTCATACAACAACGAATAACCTGAAATAATTAATTTATATATGGTTAACTTATTTATATGAGACACATAGACATAAATAGTAATTCAGTACCCAGACACATACCTGATCGAATCTGTGGTCTTCGGCGGCCTACTGTATTTTTACCCTTTAGAAAGTCTGTTTTGTTCCTCCGAAAGGGATGATCAGGAGGAAGAAACTTGCGATGGTTGTCGAACCATGATACTTTTCTACTCAATGGAAGATAGAATGCATCAGAACCGTCCATGCAATACGGGCATGCTAGTTTTCCTGATGTTGACCACCCAGACAACATAGAAAATGCTGGAAAGTCGCCAATGGTCCATAAAAGTGCAGCTCGCATCGTGAAGTTCTGCTTCCTATGAACGTCGTAGGCCTTCACCCCCGTAGACCACAAAGATTTCAACTCTTTAATCAGTGGCTGGAGATATTTATCTAATTTATGTTTGGGGTTGTGTGGTCCAGGCACCAAGATACTAAGAAATATATGTTGAGGCTTCATGCACAACCAAGGAGGTAGATTGTACGGGGTCAATAGCACAAGCCTAACCTCACATTTCTCGTCTCCCTTGCAAAATCTGGAAACTCCCTATCAAGATGTTTCCATGCCTCCGAGTCTGCAGGATGCCGCATCTCTCCAGAATTCTCACCAGAACACTCTTCAGCATGTCATGTCATGTCTTTAGCCGTGGCACTAGACTGATACAACCTCTCTAGACGAGGAGTGATGGGAAGGTAATACATTGCCTTATAAGCCTTCAACTGCACTTTCTTCTTACTTTTTGTACGACCAGATGGTTTGTACCATGGGTGACCACACATCTTGCACTGGTCCTCATCCTCATCCCAAAACAACATGCAACCATTTGTACAACAATCAACCTTCTCAAAGGGTAGACCCATATCCTTCAAGAGCCTCTTGCTCTGATAGAAATTATCAGGCGCCGTGTTATCTTCAGGTAGAGCTCGTTTGAATAATTTAGCAAATTGATTGAACACTTTTTGACTGACCTTGCCTTCAGTTTTGATGTTCAACATTTGAGCATTGAATGACAACTGCGTCTCAGTCTCACAACCAAGAAAGAGCTTTTGATCAATAGTTTTAAGCATATCAAAAAAATTCTTTGACCGATGATTTGGTTCCTCCTCCATAGGTGTTTCATTGAATTGTGGTTGACCACCCAAAATAGATTCTGCAATCATCATCCGATATATATCAAGTTCATCCTCTATTTGTGGTTCAAATTGAGTATATGGAACATAACTGTTGGTCCCAAAAAGGTTATCCAGCGGAAACGTTTTATACTTAATTTTTAAGAAAAACCCGTTTATAATAAATAGTGCTAGAATGAAATATGCAGAAATCTTAAAGTGCAAAAAATAAAGAACACAAGGATTTATAGTGGTTCGGACAACAGGTCCTACGTCCACTCTCCCTTTCTTCAAAGGGGACTTTCTCTCTCTCCAACCAACTAACTCAAGAGCCACTGGAATTGCGAAGTACCAGCTCCTTCGTACAACAACTTACAACAACCTTTCAAGATGAACAGGTTAATTATAAGATCCAACTGAAACTCCTAAAGAGTGTATAAACGTTAATGAACAAGGTGAGTGTTTGGAAGAGTTCGTGTGTTCTTTGTTGTGTGCTCTCGCGCGACTCTTGTCTATTGAACTCATCCATGCACTCCTATTTATAGTTGTAGAATAAACTAGTCGTTGGAAACTAGTAATTCAAACAACCATAATTGGAGGGATATAATCAATCAAAGATTGATTATATGATTGATTAGTTGACTTTCATTCAAGCAATCAATCAATCAGATCCTCCATCAGTTGACTTCCAGATTGCCTTCTTCTCCATCAATGATCTCCAAAATCTACTTGTCTCCAGATAACACGTGGCCTCTAAGGTGGGTGAACTAATCCGTCTCCCTCATCTGGTCAGGTCTCGTCTGGTCTGGTCTCATCTGGTCAGGTAACACTTCTGCTCTGAACCTCATCTGGTAGAGGTCTTCTGGTCAGACTCCTCTGGCAGACTCCTCTGGTCAGACTCCTCTGCTCTGGTCTGGACACCTCATCTGGTCACATCTCATCTGGTCACCTCCTCTGGTCACCTCTCATCTGGTCACCTCTCATCTGGTCACCTCCTCTGGTCTGCACAGATTTCTTCCCCCTTAACCAAAGACCTATTCTAGACCAAGACTAATCTGTAGCTGACTAACAGATTCAGCTAGTCCTATTACAAGTTCTTGTTTTAACATCTTCAAAACATCTAATCTATATCCTAACAATAACTTGAATCGCCAACATCAGAACTTCCACCACCGCTCCACCCAGTATAAAAGTATTCAACGGTTTCGAAGTCAACATTCCACCGTTGTTCACCGTGACTGGTCCAGTTGTAATAACAGGGAACAAAACCGAAAATCACAAGATGAGTTCTAACCTCATCAACACTCAAGAATCTCATATTTCTGCATCTTCTGTCTTTACATGGACACCTAATATTACCCATACAATCCATACTGCATGGATGTTGTAGTGTAAACTCAATAAACTCGTCAATTTTTTTGCAAAAGACAGAGTTAATGCCTCCTCCTATCATTCTAGGTATTGAGTACATCCAACCACGATCTGGAAATTGCATCTGTTACAGATTAAAAGAAAATATCACATGAGTTGTAAAAAATTGGGCAGAGTTTGCCTAAAAAATAGGGATATACAAATTTTTCCTTCACAAAAATCAATCCAACACAACCATATATCAATCATAGTAAACCAATCAAATAAACAAATATCACACAATTATCTAATAGTGTACAGAAAAATTGAGCAGAGTTTCGACTAAAAATAGGTATAAATATCACACAAACTAAAATTAACTCAACAAATATAACCATATATCATCAATCATACTAAAACCCATCAAATAAATATATATCATGCTCATTACCTAATTGTGTACTAAAAAATTGAAACAATATGACATTTTAAACGGTTAAAAATGTGAAAACGTACGGTGAAGTTGAAGGCAATGACAAATACATATGGTTAGGTTGAAGGCAATGACAAATACACCAATTATACGTGAAGAACATATAAAAACCGCATCATTTTTTTTTTCGTGAGTGAAAGTGAAAGGGAAGGAAGAGTGAAAGTGAAAGGGAAGGAAAGGGAGGTGAACTGTTATAAATCTGCCCAAATTTGCGACGGAAATATATTCCGTCGCAAATTTTATATTTTGCGACGGCTTTTCCGTCGTAAATACGCTTTGCTACGACCCGGGTCAATTGTTGGTCACCAACCCCTCTGACGTGCTTCAACTACTCAATTTTACGACGGAAAAGAGGCCGTCGCAACTATGAATTTAAAATTTGCGACGGCCGTTCCGTCGCAAACCAGGCAAATGGCCGTTTTCCGGGTGACTACTTTTAAACGGATCGTTTTGCGACAGAAAATGTCGTCGCAAATTTCAATTTTGACTTTGCGACGGCATATCCGTCGTAAATATAGCAGGAGTACAACGAAGGTGGTGGGTCCTAGGATTTGCGACGGACATTTCCGTCGCAAAACACTAATTGTTGCGACGGAATTTCAAATCTATCGCAAACGGTCATTTTTTTACGACTGCCTGCCTAAATCCGTCGCAAATACACGAAATTTGCGACGGATAATTGGCCGTCGCAAATTTCCCGTCGTTAAACCCCGGTTTTTTTGTAGTGGCTATACTATGGAATTTAAAAGTTTGGGTATTTTATAAATAGATAGATAAATAAATAAATAAAAGATGCGACCTGCACAATATATATTTTAATTTGCTACAAAGTTTTCAATTCAAATATTGAGCTCCTTCTATCTTAAATGGTAGACCTACATAAATTAAATAAGAGATGTAATTGTTCTTACATAAAATAATTTTAACATGCAATTAATTTACAACTATCATTTTATAATAAAATAATCAATATTTTTAATTACACAATTTTTTTTCGGTAAAAACTTAATACCATAAAATTGAGGTACAAGGGACATTCCAACCCTTAAAATATTACAACGTAACTTGTCTCAGTTCCTCATCTATACTTTAAAAATTATGCCAACTTAATCTGGATCTACATCCAATCTGAAAAATAATATTATGAACACATTTTATTTTACAGCAAGTCACGACCACACTTTTACTTTGATCTTCATAAACATCTTGTGAACGTAAGGTTCTTTTCCGTTAATATTTGACTCGTTCCTTTCTTTCCAGGTTGTCCATACGATCGCCGCCAATATTGTCGAGGATATTCTCTTGTCCCCTAAACTTCCAATCAGGGCCAATCCTAGGAATTCTTGAGCCTGAGTCGATTTTAAAATTGGGCCCCTCAATTATACTAGCTTATATATAATATAAAATTTTAAATGACATAAAATTAAATATTGTACAATACTAAAAATAAAAAAAAACATTAATACTTAAATTAATATGACGAATATTTTCAAAATAGCTAGTTAAATACAACCCGCCTAACAGTTTTAGAGGGAAGAAAAGGTTAATTACATCTGTGTAATCAATTTGTTCAGTCAAATCTTTCTCAATTGATAACATAGCTAAACCATTCAATCTATCTTGAATAAATAATTAAAAATTAAATAAACAAATCATAAATAACTAATTACTATTAACCATAAAAAAAAAAAAATTTAACACATACATAGATAAATATATCAAATTTAAATTACAAAATTGTTATTACTTATTAATCACCAAGTATTTTAATATATTTTTTTTTATCATAAATAACTAATTACTATTAACCATAAAAAATAATATTTTTGCACATACATAGATAAATATATCAAATTTAAATTACAAAATTGTTATTACTTTTTAATCACCAAGTATTTTAATATAATTTTTTTATCATACAAATATACTAGTAGAAGAAGATGAACATAAACCATAATCTCATGAATATAAAGTACCTGGTAAGGTTTTGAAATTTGAAGTTTTCCTTTGAATTCAGTCCTCTAAAATAAAGGAATCGATGATATAGCATATATACCTTTAAAAAAATGATGATAGCATATATATATATATATACTCCCTCCGTCCCAGCATTTTTGCACACAAAAATGGACACACATATTAAGAAAAAGTTACTTTTTGAGTAAAGTAGTGGCTATGGGTAAATATGTGTATATTATTGTGAGTGCGCACACAAATCAATGTTTCCCTTTTTAGAGTGTGCAAATAATCTTGGGATGGACGAAAAAGGAAAGTGTGCAAATAATGGTGGGACGGAGGGAGTATATATTAGTGGGGATTATTAGCCGTCACGGTTCGAACACAAAACCTCTAGGTAAATGAGACTAAACATCAACCGCTAGCATAAACACTCAACATATGTTCATTTTGTGAAGTTATACATATATATCTTATATATATATATATATATATATATATATATTAATAATTTTGGACCCCTAAAAATTGGTAAGATTGTCGGGCCCCGAGTCGATCGACTCGTTCGCCTAAAAAAGGAGCGGCCCTGCTTCCAATCATCGCGCAGTGCTGCAGAAAATGCGGAACACAGTTGATATGAGAAACCATGCTCAATCCCATCCATCTGCAATACAATGACCAATTTCTTTGTGCTATATTGCACATGAACAAAACATGTGAGATACTTTCTTCCTCTACGCCACAAAAATTGCATTTCGTGTCGCCGCTTACCATCGAAATTCTCCGCCTTTGAAGATCAATTTTTGTCGGCATTTTCTCTTTTAATACCTTCCACACAATAACTTGTAGGAAAATTACTATTTTTTGTCCTATAATTTTACCACTTTTTTTATTTTCGTCCTGCTAACTTTCAAATTTTGATTTTAGTCCTGTAACTTCACCTCTTTTTTATTTTCATCCTGTAACATATATATATTTTTTTTTTGGTCCTACAACTGACTAACCCTTATAGGACTAAAATCAAAAAGCGATAAAGTTATAGGACTAAAATCAAAATTTGAAAGTTAGCAGGACGAAAATCAAAAAAAGGTAAAGTTAAAGGACTAAAATCAAATTTCGAAAGTCTGCAGGACGAAAATCAAAATGAGGTAAAGTTACGGAACGAAAAAAAAAATCATTTTCCCTAATTGTACTCTCTTTGGTGCATTATTGCTCTAGCCTCTTGCATGCCTTATCTTCTAAAGAACGGTCTTCTTGATCCACATTTCTTGTGATTCTATTGTATGCAGCACTAGTAGAGTAAATACATTTGAAGAGTGATTTCATCTCAATACATCGTCTTTTTAGACTATAATATCAATTAACAACCTATACTGCACTTCTTTTTATCAAAATGCAACTTGTACTTTACAAAATTAACCAATTTCAACATAGAATCTATTTTTGTGGCATTTTTCGGCCACAAGTAGAGTTTAGGTTGCAATCAATCAATTTCGTAAAGTACATGTTTGAAATCAGATAAAAAAAAAAATCTACATACTACAAGTTTAAAAAAAAAAGTTGGAGTAGTTTGTAAAAATAATAATTTAAATTCGACTCACAATTTATCTCACACAATACCGTCCCATTCAATTATTTGTCCTACATCTTTTACAAGTAGAGTCCTATGATGAATTTTGTTTTTTAATGAGTTGTCCTTTCACTTTATACGAGAGTTTGAGTTCACGAAACTTGATTATTACCATAGCATTGATCATGCGGATCCTATTAAAAAAAAAAAGTTGGACACAATTGGAATTTTCATTTAAAATTGAACACAACTACTAATTCATGTGATTTTATATCTGTGCGTGTGGAATTGATTTTATTCTAATTTTAACATAAGCTATAGCTACGAGCTAAAGGGTTGGGAATAGAGTACTCAAATGCAAAAAGGAGTGAGAATATAATGTAAGGTGGTTTAAGAGAGTGGGAATCTCTTTAGCATCGACGATTGTAATACTTTTTAACCATGAAATAATCTATATCATCTTTAGTGTTCCATTGGTTCATTCATTAAATATATGACATGTGGAATATATAAAAATAAGGTTAATTCTATAATAATTCACGACTTTTAGACTCTATATCAATTCAATCACGATTTTCTATACTTTTAAAAAAAATATCACTTCTTTATTTGTTTTAATTTGGTACACATTTTTAAATTATGTCATGATTTTTTTTAACTAGAGAAATTTATAATTCAAGCACTGTCGCATTAAAAAAAAATTGTTGAAAATGCAAACTATGTATAGAATTGAAAAAACTAAAAGAGTTAGTGAATTTTTATAAAAATATTGAAAGTCGTGATTGAATTGAGATTGAGGCAAAATTTTGTGAATTAATATAAATTAACCCTATAAAAATATTGACAAAGTATAGAGTGAAACTGGTTAATACATGAATCAGTGAAGGGTATTAGTTATTTTCATTGAAGAGTATTAATTGTATTTACACTAAAAATTCTTAGTTGTTCAGTGAAAATAAACTAAGACTCTTCAGTGTAAACCAGTAATACTCTTCAGTAAAAACAACTAATACTCTTTAGTGAAAACAACTAATACCCTTCAATGATTCATATATAAACTAATTTCACCCTATACATACCCAAATATATTTAAAGGACCACCACAGTTATTAGTTCATGTGTTAAAGATTCAGCATATAAAATACAAAAATAAAACATAAAGTGGAACATAAAAAATGGCGATAATTGAATTGCTTTTTCTAAGGTGGCGAGGAAATCCGTGTGCTACACGGGATTCTCAAGACATATAAAGCTTCGGCTATTGAAAGTAATACCATCAACACTTTGCAAAAGATTCAACTACTTTCTGCAAATAATTTATGCCATTAATAAACTGCACTTGTTTTGTTGCTGCTAGTATCCTCATACCTTCTTATTCCTTTTGACAAAAAAGGAACAAAATCTCGTGTGGGACGATTTAGTAAGATCGGCCATGAGATGGGTACAATTAATATTTAAATTCAATTTCAACTGCAAATAATAATGTCTTTTCTTGTTGATCCCTTTCTTCCTTTTTTTTTTCTTTATAAAGTAGAAATAAGATCCTTGTTTGCTCATTGTTGAAAAAGTAATAGTTTGTATGGTGAATCGTATTAATGGTATTATTTCATATAAAAAATAATAACTTTTTTACATGTAAAAATTAATATCATTGTTGGAAAGTAATAGTTTGTATGCTAAATCATATTAATTTTATTATTTTATACATTAAGTAATAATTTGTACATATAAAATTTAATACTCTCTTCATTCCATAATAATTTCCAAAAAGAGAATGATACTCCCTCCGATTCATTTTTGTAGCACAGGTTTTAATAAAAGAGTTGTTTATTAGTATATGTGGGTATAAAGTTGTTTTTGTGGATATAAAGTAAGGATAAAAGGGTCATTTCAACCTTTTAAGGGGTAAAGTTAAAATGATATGTGTATTTTTTTGCCATTTTGGGAAAGAGATTGAGAAAGTGGAAAACAAAAAAAAAACTTCATTTTATGGTAGTACGGACAATCCAAAATGAATCGGAGGGAGTATTAGTTTTGGGGGACGGACAAAAAAGAAAAGTAAGAATAAATTTAGGGGACAAAAAGATATCATTTTATTATAAGGAATTTTTTCGGTTCGAAATCTGAAAGATGGGTCAACTATCAATACAAGGTATTCCCTCCGTCCCACTTAAATTTGCACCCTACAAGATGACACAATTCTTAGGAAAGTGTGTTTTAAATAAAGTAGTGGCATATGGGTAAATATGTGTATAAGTTTGTGAATATGTACGTAAATCAATGTTTTCTTTTTTTGTAGTGTGCAAATTCAAATGAGACGGCCCAATATAGAAAATGTGCAAATTTAAGTGGGATGGAGGAGGGAGTATAAAACTATTGATTTAGGAGGCGCTTGGTTATCAATTCATCAATGAAAATAGGAATGAAAATTATTTTCCATCTATACCCCCATAATAAAAATGATATGTTGAAAGAAGACTTGTTACAATTGTGACTCCATTACTAGTGTCATGACCCAATTTTAAAATAGAAATTGACAACAAATGGTTGTTGGTAGAGGAATGAGAGAATGATTGAGGATGAGGATTGTAGAAAGAGAATAGGGTAATCAAAATGGAGTAGTAATTACCTTATTTACGAGAGGAGGTGGTCATTTTGTTCTCATTAACTATTATAATTACACTAATTTTCAATCTCAAATGCATTACCATTTACCATTGAAGAGTTGCTGACCAAACGACCCTTAATAGTTAACTCATCTGTTAGGTCATAACCGAAAAAACACTATTTTTTAGTACTCCCTCCGTCCCTTATTATCTGTCTCATTTTATTCATTCACACAAACCAATTTTCTCATTTATTAATGTATCAAAAGACACTTACACCCTTATTTATTATCCCCATTTATTACAAGATGTTGATTATTTTCACTATTTATTAGGGACAATGGTGGAAAAATTAGCTAAAATATGCATTGGTATTAGTAGAATGACAATTAAAAAGGAACACCATTTTGGATAAAATGAGACAGTTAATAAGGGACGGGGGAGTATAAGATAAGCAGCCAATTAATAAAAATGACGTGGTTACATGAACTAGAACCGGCGAGCTCTTCTAGACACAATGTTCAAGTCCAGCCTATTGAAATGTATAATTGATAAGATCCGCTTCCTCTAATTTACACACACACCCCGTTATATGTGTGGGTAATTGTTTGTGCACAGATTTTTATAATGAGTATTACTCATTTACTCACATAATATTCACTCTTAAAATTTACTTTTAATACTGAAACTTTTGTCAAGACTCAGAGGTGAGCACTAATCGGTTAAAACCGAATTAACCGACCGAATCGAACTGAGATTTACTATTCGGTTCGGTTACGGTTTTTAAAATTTAAAATTTCGGTATATCGGTTCGGTTTCAGTTTTTGTATGAAAATAACCGAAATAACTGAAACCCGAATTTAATTAATAATTAATATAATAACATATTTAATAATTAAAATAAGTATTATCAAGTCAATCTATCAATCACATATTAATCTATTTTGGAGTATGGACATTGGACTATTATGTTATTTTAGTATTTGACTAATTCTTGGATGTTTTTTTTATTTTTTTATGGACTTTTAGTTTATTAGGATGTTAATATACTTTTGTAAATGATTTATGAATAGTTAATGTTGTTTTATGGACTTTTATCAGATTTTTTTTATTATTTTTTTTTTTTTGGTCAGTAAATGTTAGTTGTTAGTAGTTAGATTAGTTCACCAAGTCTCCATACACTCCCAGAAATCTCCAAGACTACCTTATAACTCCCTCCCAATTCGTTCTCAAAGGGAATCGAACCCAGGTCACTCACTAGAGTGAGGAACCCGGTGGCCAGGTGGGCTAAGCCACCTGGTTAGATTTTTTTTATTATTATTTGGGCAAAAAATGTCTAAAAATCCAAAAAAATTAGTACATAGAAAATTTCGGTTAATAACAGAATCGGTTCGGTTGAAATTCGGTTTTAGTGCTATTCGGTTCGGTTTTGGTTATCGACTAAGGGCTTTCGGTTAATTCGGTTTTTACTATTCGGTTCGGTTCGATGACTGAATAACCGAATGCTCACCACTATCAAGACTATCCAACTACGACAAGCCTAACATTTTTTAAAATAAAAATTTATCACTATTAATGTCAAAAGTATCACATTATTTGTTTTTCTCATTATTTTAATATTGGTTTAATAAATGATACACTTTATTTTAAAAGTGATACGTTTTTATTGAGAAAGTGATAAAAAAAATTAATTCACCGAATATATGAGACAACTCCACATAAGAATTGCTACATAAAAAAGGTTTTTCGTTGCTTTTTATTCCATCATAATTTTTTTTTTTTTTTTTTTTTGCTTTTACCAAATTATAACATTAGAAATATATATATGCACTGATACTGAGATTTAAAATAAGAAATCAAAGCATATCCAGAAATCAATAATGGGTGAATTAGGAAACAAAATATTTGGCAAATTCTTATATACACTACTTGCATGATTGCTTCATGCACTCCCTTTGAATGCTATGAAATGGGGTACACTATTTGAATTTATATTAGATTTGAGTAAATGTGTAAAAATTAAAATTAATACTCCATTCATCCTTTTCATAGTTTTCAAAACTACAGAAAAATTGCCACTTACAAAAATTTATTATTTACACTTAATATGATTCCATTTTGCAATATATCGTTAAACCGTACACTAAACTCCTCTAAATAAAACATAAATGAACAATGTACCCTCAATTATACCCTTTTAATACTATTGTTCAATTATTTTTATTAAAATTTGAACTAAAAAGGGACGAAGAGATTAATAAATAATAAATTCCCTGCAAAGAACTTTGAGAATTATTGTGCTGAGCTCGAACCCGTGCGAACTATATACAGCAAACTTGGCTATCATGATAAAGTTTATGTGCTAAATTATTCAAAGAAGTAAAAGTGAATAAAATAAGTGCATAAAGACCATTAATTACCCACACAATTTAATGACCAAACTCAATCCCCATATTCGTGGGGCTCAAAATAATCCTGGTATTTCCATTCAACATCATTCTACCATCAAATTAGGGTGGGTCGTCCGAAGAAATAAAATTGGAAAAATTATTGTTGGGAGAAATAAAATTGGAAAAATTATTATTGGGAGGAATAAAGTTTAAATTTTTTATTTTTCTCGGTTACAAAATATAATAATAACATACGTAAGCTCCACTTTAATATACCTTAAGTTTAAAAATATTGTGTCTCAGAGTAAATTGAATAAATTAGACTACTTTAAAATAAATTATTTTAAAAATGTGTACCCATAAATAATTTCCCCAAAAATTCTTTATGGCCGTGGCTTATATAGGTTAGTTAGTCAATGGAGGGTATAGACCTTTAATTTTAATCATGGGCGGGTGGAATTTATGTTGTCATCATTAATTGTATATATTAGGAGTATTTGTATAAATGTACTATTTATTTGTATTTTACATCGGGTCTTGTTGATTTTATATGTCTCTGTAATTGTATATATTACTCCTAATCAAATGAACAAAATATCTTTTGACTCATTTCAACAAGGTAACCAAAGCATAATTGGCAAAAGCTCATATATGATCATTTTATCGGTAATTAAAGACCACACGATCTCTTCTACCGTCTTCTACATGATTGATAGAAATCCAAGATTGATTCTCAGTTGATTAACCTAGAAAAGCAGTCGTAATTGGTGTGAACTCAAAAGTATATTTCTGCGTAAAACTCAATTCTGATTACAAGAAGGTATTTAAGCTACTATTCTGGCCCACGGACTTAGCCTAATCTAATTAAGGAAATAATTGTACCAAATCATATATCAAATAACAATTAGGAATGAAATGACATAAAATCCTCCAATCTCTTTTACTATGCAATTTCCCCTCTTTTCTTCCTAGTGTACACATGTATGATGGGTTGTCGAATGCCATCATCACCTCTGGCTTCAGAAAGAACCTTGTCCTCAAGGTTAAAATCAGGGAAATGTGCTCGAATTTCTTCAACAGAATCCCATGTCACATCTTCATGGGCGAGGTTCGTCCATTTTGACTAAGGCTTTATGTATCACCCCTCCATGTGAATGATACCAACGTTACTGAATCACATCCTCTGAAAAAATATCTAGAATCCCATTAGATGTATAAGGTGGTAAGTTGGAGAAAACCGGGACTGCATCTCCCAAATGATGGCATAACAGGGAAACATGAAAAATCGGGTGTATGCGCGAATCACTAGGCAGCTCCAATCAATAAGCGACTGGCCCAATTTGCTCAATGATTTTAAACGGCCCAAAATACTTGCTCGCGAGTTTCTAAAAAAAACTCTCTTCATGACTGTTTGTTGACGATAGGGCTGGAGTTTCAAGTAAACCCATTCACCTTCTTGAAACTCTTCTGGGCGACCCTTGTTACCATCGTATTGCTTCATCTTATTCTGGGATGCTTGCAAATTAAAGCGTAATTGTCGCAACAATGAGTCTCAGAATCATAATTGTATCTCAACTTCCTGGACAGAAGTTAACCCCCATTCGTGGGCTGGAATTGGAGTATAAACAGCTTCAAAATGTGTCATGTCAATGGACAGTGGTATGTAGTATTATACCAATACTCTGCGCAAGCCAAGTACTTCTCCCACTCCCGAGGTTTTTCAGACGTGAAGCAACAGAGATACTGTTCTAAGCAACGGTTAACCACTTTGGTTTGACCATCTGTTTGTAGATGATATGAAGAACTCATCTTCAGTTGAGTCCCATAAGCCTTGAATAATTAGCTCCAGAATGTGCTTGTGAACACGCAATCGCGAGCGGTAACTGTGGAAGTTGGAACTCCATGCAGCCAAATGATGTTGCGCACGAATAATTCTGCCACATCTTTAGCTGTAAAAGGGTGGCTAAGAGCCACGAAGTGTGCATATTTGGACATCCTATCGATTACAGCCATTATGGTATCCTTGCCTTTCGACTTGAGTAGCCACGTTATAAAATCCATTGAGACGTCACTCCATACTCGTGGAACTGGAAGAGGTGCCAAAAATCTCGATGGTGAACGAGAGTCAGATTTCTTAAGTTGGCACACGTTGCAAGTTTGCACAAAGTTAGCAACATCATTTCTCATACCAGGTCAATCAAAATGTTGTGCGACCGTTTATACATCCTCAATACACTCGAATATCCGCTAAATGCTGAGACGTGGACATTATTAATTAAACGTCGCCTCAAGTCCCTTGATGGAACTCGGATTCTGTCTTTTTCTGCCACACACCCATTACGCTCCCTGAACTGCCCATTAGTTGGCTCTCCATTCCTTACTTTTTCTAGGATGGATCCTAAATCTGAGTCGTTCCGTGTAGCAGCTGCAATTTCAAGCTAAATATTGGAGTTTGGTGCTGAGATTGCTAAGGAACTCAGGCGGTCTGCTCCTCTGCGATGCGAAGGGGCATCCGTAGCATTATTCTCGCGCCCAAGACGTTAGCGAATCTCATAGTCGAACCCGACTAGTTTGGCAATCTATTTCTATTGTTCAGGAGTGGTGATTCGTTGCTCTGACAAGAATTTGAGACTTTCTGATCAGTGATTATAGTGAATTTTCGCCCAAATAAATATGTACGCCAACAACGAATGGCTTCTAGTATTGCCAACATCTGTTTTTCGTATGTTGATAGGCGAACATCAAATTTAGCCTGGCGAACAAGAGTTAAGGCCTAAATGAAGATTATGAAGCAAAATACCCAAACTAGAGATGACTAACAAGGATAAACAAAATGGGAGTGCACAAATCAATTCTGGAAGTGTATTAAATGACGAGCAACTACCTTGATGAACAGCTAATTGGCGAACATGTCCAAGACCCGGGGCCGGGTATGATCGACATGCCAAGTCCTAAGTGACGAGCAACATCACTAAAAGGTGGTACACTTATCAGCTTGTAAAGTATATGTCGCTAATCGGCCAAACAAGTCAACTAGATTATTGACGAACAAGAATTAAAGATCCAGAGGCACATCAGTGTGAAATACTCAGGCGAACAACTTCTGGACCATATGATCAAGGAACGAGCAACAAATGTCAAAGTCACAAGTGGAGCCTCCAAGCAAATGACGGCGAACAACAATAGATCTGTGATAAGATCAAACACAAGACTTTGTAATTAAGTTTCAGCTTATAAAAGATCAAATGTGGTCAAAAGGACACATGTCAAGTATGCAAGCTTAGTAGTCCAAGAGTTATGTACACCTCCTGCTTGGTGGTTAGTATAAATAAGTTGTTCTCCAGCTATAAAAATAAGTTCAAATTCACAAATGCTCCAAATACACACACTCATACACCTAAACGTGCACACACACAAAATAAATACGAAATTAATACTCGTATTTACGATTTTATAACCCGGACAATCGAATTTACCATTTACGGTGGTAATCAATCACTCGTTCTTGTTTGGTGATCCCAAATTGGTTAAAAACAGTCACTAATCCACGTAATTAGAACCGATCACCAACAAATTGGCACTAGAAGAAGGGTTCGAACCTTCGGTTTAGTGTGATTAAGCAGGAACTTCAAGTTTAAAACTTGAAGATTTGAAGAAATTCTTGAAAATTCAAACAAAAGTGTTCTTGGTGTTCTTCGAATTCAGATTTTAAGATTCAAAGATAGAAAAGATAATCCAAATCAGGATGCCTCAATCCAAGGAAACTCAAGCCTCACATCTAGCAAGGGAAGTTTCCCCGACTCGAGCATCATCTACAGGTCACCATGATCAAGAACCACGACATGCAAATAAAGCTCGACCATCAGTGATAACTCGTATAGTGCCTCCAGAATTCGAGGCAATAGCTAGCAATCCTAGTGAGCTAGCCAGGACGATTGCTGCTCTCCAGGCTATTCCAAAGCAACAAGAACAATCTAGGCCATCACAAGTACGATCAAGGTCTAGACAATTTGAGGTTGTTAGAGCTAGATCTGCCCGAGATGAGCAACACGAGGTTATCAGCACCCAAAATCGAGGGGACAAAGGCAAAGCTAAGATGGTGGACCAAACTGAAGGTCAGACTGAATCTGCCCATGGGCGAACAACAATGTCCAGTCATGGGACATCTCGTTCCAGCGCACAGGACAGATTAGGCCGACCACAACTTCAACCAGAAGTTGTTTGCCCGGGACCAGAGCAAGGGTGAGTAACTTGCGAACAAGCACGCCCGTCAGTACATGAAAGATTGACTAGGTCTGCCTTCGGGCGCCTAGGTCCTAATGTAGCGAGTAACCCAAGGAGGCAGCCTCAAGGGGTTCCTCCTCCAAGTGAGGGACTGCGACGAGCAGAAGGACATACATCCTTGCTCGCCGAACAGCCTCCAAGTCAGAGGGCATCTCTTGAGGAATTGTCAAGCTTGAGAAAAGCTGTAGAGAGCATGCAAGGTCAGCTTGACCTTCAAAGAGGAATTGGGTGACCAGCATGTCATCCTCACCACTATCTTCAATTATTTTGAAGGCCTCAATTCAGAAAAAGATACAGTTTCTGGCAAGCATACAATACAAAGGCATTGCTGATCCCCGAGTCCATCTAACAAAATATTCAGATTATATAATTTCTATGGGAGCCAGAGATGCCACGCAGTGCCGGAATTTTCCCTTAACATTGGGGGACAGGGTTCATAAGTGGTTTTCTGCCATGCCACCTGCATCCATACACTCATTCGCCCAATTGGGCCGGGAGTTCCTCTCTCACTTTTCAACTGCAGGATCGTATCTTTCCCAGAAGCACCGACTATCAGATTTAAAATAAAATGATGACGAATCAGATCGGGCCTTCATGGAAAGATTCGATAAAGTGTTGTTTGAGGGGGAACCAGTTAGTGAGGATACAAAGATCGTAGTCGTCATGGCCGGGTTGAAAAAAGGATCAGATTTATGGAAGGAGGTACGTCTGAAGTGCCCAAAGAATTATGCCAAGTTCAGAAATCAAGCCGGTATATTTATCTCCATGCATGAGGCTTTACAAACAAATTTGGGGGATAACAAAGCTGATCAGAAGGAGAACAACAAAAAACCCGGCGGAACAGGCTACTGAGTCCCGAAAAACATGAAGGCATTCAATGAAGGGACAGAGTTGAAGGAGAAATTGAACCAGGTGCTAACAGTATCTATCGATATTGTATACAACAACATAAAGGAGAAATAATTTCTCTCCCCTCCTGGGAAAATTCATCAAGAGACTGGCAAACTCAATCCAAATAAATATTGTGCCTACCACCAAAGTGTGAGACACTTTACAAGCGAGTGTAAAGATTTGCTCAAGCAACTTTGGCGGTTCTATGAGGGGGGAAAGCTCTCTGACTTTGTTAAAAGGCAACCTGGGAAGAGGGGCCGGGAGACCAGCTCAGTGGATGAGGTAGACGACCAACCTCCAAGGAACAACAGAACTGGACGACCAGCCCCCGCTATTGTTGCTCGTCCAGTAGAAGATGTATATATGATGGAATCTGCAGGACTGGCCGGAGGATATTCTGATGGACGACCACCAATGTCAAATCGTAAGAGAAAGGCTGAATTACGAGCAATTGATCACGTACAAGAAATCGAGGTTAATCCATCCATCCTACAAACATCGGAGTTAAATTTTACAGAGAAGGACTTAGAGGGAATATTAACCCCCCATAATGATTCACTCGTAATTTGCACTAAGATAATGGGGACCAGAGTACATCGATTGTTGGTGGACACTGGAGCTTACACCAACATCCTTTTCAAAAAGACGCTCGATCAACTGGGAGATTATACGAGTTATATCCAAGATTCAAATCATCGTATCCTAGGCTTTGGAAATGCTGTAACAATCCCTTTGGGAATAATTAGGTTGTCTGTACAACTTGTAACAGCCGAGGAACCCGAGAAAAATATCACAAGAATGGTAGATTTCTTGGTCGTAGATCAAGAGTCGACTTATAATGGGTTTCTTGGTCGACCCTTTCTGAATGAATTCAAAGCTGCATGTTCAACCTACTATTATTGCATAAAGTTTCCAACAGCAAGTGGGGTTGGTTCAATAAAGGGAGACCAAAGAAAAGCTCGTGAATGTCTCCTACAAATGCAATTAAAGGAAGGACGAGTGTCCATGATGGAAGCCACCACCAGTTACCCAGTTGATGAACCATCAGTACTGAAAGATGTGATGGAGGCTGAGGAGGATTGTATGGATCTGGACGAATAACTCCTACCCGCTGACGAACAACACTTGGGCGAATAGCACATTGCCACCAAGGAGAAACCTTCACTGGACAAATAACATTCGTGTGGTGACGAGCAACTTGCCACCAATTTCCTGGAGGGCCGTAACCTGGAAAACAATAATGAACCAAGACAAGCAGATGATCTTGAACCCCATTTAGATGCAGTCCCGATGAACATCGAAAATGATATCGACCTTGAGGGACCAATAATAGATCCTCGTTGGAAAGGACAGAAACGATGAGCAACTCCAGTCGAAGAACTGGAAGCCTTTAAAGTTAATCCCGAAAATGAGGATCTAGAATTGTACATAGAATCTGAGCTCTCTGAGCCTTACAGATCCCGAATAAAAGTGTTCCTCAAGGCCAATCTAGATGTTTTTGCATGGTCTCATGCATATATGGTGGGGATAGATCCAAAACATGCTTGTCATAAACTCAATATTAATCAAGCAAGAAGGTCAGTCCATCAAAAGAGGAGGAAGTACGGCCCGGATAAGTATCAAGCTCTAAATGAAGAGGTGAAAAAGTTGCTAGACAATGATCTGATCCGGCAGGCACTTCGCCCACAATGGGTAGCAAATCCGGTCCTTGTGCGGAAGCCGAATGGAACCTGGAGGTTATGCATAGATTTCACGGATCTAAATGCATCATGCACAAAGGAAAATTTTCCTCTTCCGCACATCGATCAGTTGGTGGACAGCACTGCGGGGCACGAGATGCTAACATTCATGGACGCATTTGCTGGATACCATCAAATCCCGATGCATCCAGACGACCAGGAAAATACAGCATTTTATACCAATAAAAATCTATTATGCTGGAAGAGAATGTCGTTTGGTCTCATCAATGCGGGAGTAACATATCAAAGGCTGGTGAACAAGATGTTCGACAAATAAATTGGAGACACGGTGGAAGTCTACGTTGATGATATTGTGGTTAAAAGTCCCAAAAAGGAAGATCATCTTCAACACTTAGCCCAAGTATTTGATGTCCTCCGATACTACAACATGAAACTGAATCCAAAGAAAAGTAGTTTTGGAGTGCATTCAGGGAAATTCTTGGGCTATCTTGTTAGCCAGCGGGGTATTGAGGCCAACCGATCAAAGGTCAAAGCGATCGTGGATATGCAGCCACCTCGTTCAATAAAGGAGGTTCAAAGATTAACAGGTTGCCTAGCAGCTCTAAACAGGTTTATATCACGATCAGGAGACAAGTGTCGTCCATTCTTCGAAGCTATCAAAAAAGGAAAGTTTACATGGACAAGCAACTACCAAAAAGCATTTGAACAACTCAAAGATTACCTGGGAGATGTGAAGATTCTATCAAGACCCATCTCAGGTGAAAAGCTATATTTATACCTGGCAGCATCTGAAGTGGCGATCAGCTTTGTATTGGTGCGACCGGATGGTAAATTCCATCAACCAATCTATTACGTCAGCCAAGCTTTGCACGAAGCGGAGATCAAATATTCACCAACCGAAAAGCTGGCATACGCTCTTGTCATGAGTGTAAGAAAGTTAAGACCGTACTTCTTCGATCATCAGGTCGAAGTACTAACAACTTTCCTACTTAGACAAATCCTTCATCACCCAGACACAGCTGGTCGTCTATTAAGATAGTCACTAGAGATTAGCCAATTTGGAGTGACCTATGCTCCTCGAACAACGATCAAGGGGCAAGCATTAGCCGATTTTATCGTCGAACTAACTTTTCCCCAAAATCCGACGAGAGGACTTGATCACCCATGGAATCTCTACATTGACGGGTCGTCTACCAATATGGCCTCGGGGGCAGGTGTTGTGCTCATTAGCCCTGACAGGCAAGTTTTCACCTCGGCCATCAGATTCGGGTTCATGGCCACCAACAACGAAGCTGAATATGAGGCCCTTATTGCTGGTCTCCACCTATCTCTAGCAGTAGGTGTTAGACGTTTACAAATATTTGGCAATTCAAAGTTGATTGTGAACCAAGTCCGAGGTGAATACGAAGTAAAAGATGATCAAATGATCGAATACCAATGAATAGTTTCTCACCTGATGTCCTTATTAGATCAAGTCTTTATTGAACAAATTCTAAGGATGAGCAACACTCAGGCAGATGCACTAGCTCGACTAGCAACAAGCGAAGGTCCAGCTGAGTTGGCGGACATTGTCATAACCAAGATAAACAACCCGTCAACGATAAGCTATAATGTTAACCAGCTAGACGAGCAAACTAATGAAAAAGAAGACTGGAGACCAGAAATAGTCAAATATTTGAAGAGTGGGGAAAAACCAAACAACTCTTTTGAAGTAGCCAAGCTAGTTAAGTGAGCCGCCAGATATACTTTGGTGGGCGAGCAGCTTTTCAAAAGAGGAATATCAATCCCACTCCTCAAATGTTTGCCTAGGGGGTAGGGACGAGCAATACTTGAAGAAATACACGCCGGAGTATGTGGAAATCACACTGGGGGGCAAGCCTTAGCATACAGAACTATCAGACAAGGGTATTATTGGCCGACTTTACATCAGGACGCAATCAAAATGGCAAAAACTTGTCATCGATGCTAGATTTTTGCCCCGAATATTCACACCCCAGCTCAAGAGCTTGTTTCAGTTAACAGCCCCTGGCCGTTTGTAAGATGGGGAATGGACATCATTGGCTCTTTCCCGACAGGAGTCGGGAATGTTCGATTTGCCATTGTGGCAGTCGATTACTATACAAAATGGGCAGAGGCAGAAGCTATGGTAAAAATCACACAGCAGAAGATGATCAACTTTATATGGAAGAACATTGTCTATCGTTTTGGAGTTCCACAAACAATTGTGACAGACAATGGTCCGCAATTTGATGGGAAAGAGTTGAGAGATTTCTTCACAAAGTGGGGGATTAGAAAGCATCATTCTACCCCCTATCATCCCCAGTCCAATGGACAAGTTGAAGCCGTCAACAAAATCATCAAACATACATTAAAGATACGATTGACGGAGAGAAAAGGAGGTGAACAAGTTCAACCTATGGGCGAGCAAGAATCTGTGCGGACAAGTGAACCAAAAAACTTGCCTAATTTTTTAAAAATTTTGCTAAGTATAGAATGAAAAGATGTTCGGCACAGTGTATAGCTTGGTGTTGTTCATTTTTAATTCCATATAAAGTTGCTCGGTAATAATATTATAAGCGAGTAACTGTTTTATTTTAATAGTTATAAGTTGTTCGTCAGATTGTATGTGTTAGTGATGAACAATGTTGAAATACTTGTAAATTTTTACGATGTAAATATAGTTGTTCATTTAAAGAAGAAATCTAAGCTCAAGGTACAAATCCAATTTTAAGGATCAAGGCCATTTAAAGGTTGTTCGTCTTTTAAGATGAGCAAAACATAAGGCTAAACCCATATTCTATTTAAGGCAAAGTTCAAATTTAAGGCAACTACAACAAAAGATGACGAGCAACTATTACAAGAGGAATACATCAAGAAATTCTAAGTCTTATTCTTGTTGTTGTTTGCCTAGAGGAGGATCCTGGGTCTGATCAGCTGAAGGATCAACAATCATATCGCTAACCATGTCCTCAGCCGCTTTCTTTTCTTGCTCGGCAGCATCCTGCTCGGCATCTACTGCTTGCTCATCGTCAACAGGAACTAGAGGACGGGTAATGATAATGCTGGGATCAAGTTTATCAATCTTGATCCCATAATCTTCCATGTCTCCCAGCTGAAGTTCTATCCCGTTGGGAGGGGGATAATGTTCGACAAATTCGGCAAGGTCCTTCCCGATGTCTTCAACAATATCGGGTCTATCATAGCAACCAACTGCACGAATGCAGTCAGTATAAGCACATATATACCCCGAGTTTGAGTAGGGACCCGTACGAACTTGCACCTCAGCCTCAAGTTGCTCGGAAGTGTACATCCCCCCATCACCTCCTTAAGGTGAGCAACTTCAGCCTCGGCCTCGGCCATCTTTTGCTTGGCAGCAGACCCTCTCTTCTTCTGCTCTTTGAGCTCAACATCCTTACACTTGAGCTCGGCCGACAACACTTGATAATCTTCAACGTGTTTTTTCTCAATATCGTCGGCAAGCTTTAGTTGATTGTTCAAGCGAGCAATTCGGGCCTCATACTAGCTGACTAGTTCATCCTTCTCCTCGGTGAGCTACCGAGCAGTATTTGAATAACGCCGAGCAGCCTCCTCTAGCTCGGAAAGCTGGGCCATCCCCTTTTGGGCAGTTACAAGTGAGTTGGCGGCCTGCATCATCGAGAAGTGAAAGTTGTCTGCCACTCCCTGTACTGAGATTGTTTTATCCAGCGGCCTTGTCCATGACCGGGCGATCAACTTAGTAGCCCGGCGGACATGTTTGCCCGGGATCTCCCTTATGTTGACCGGGGTCTTGGAGCAGGCATACTGATGGACGGGGCTTGCTCGCCCAGGATGATTCTCCGCCCGGTATCTGCGAACAAAGATATATATAATACTTAGAAATTTTTATGTAAATAAGAATTTGCAAGGTGCTCGAATATCAAGTTGGGATACAAACTTACTCGGCAAATTTCTTGGCATCCCAGCCAAGATGTGTAATATCCTTCTGCCCTCTTGGGGGAGTCTGCCGGCCTTGCTCGCCCTTTCAGTTGGCTCAATTAAAGTGTGGCGAGCAACTTCAATGGCATGGGCGCGGGAGGAACCTTTTCCCACCTTTTCTTTCCCCTTATCACCAGTAGGGGCAGCCTGGGCTACAGGGGTCCCATCTCCCCGTTTCAATCGTTTAGCCCCATGGGGGATCCGGCAGGGGGAGATGGTGGAGTGGCACCGGTAGGAGGGGCAGATTGCCGAGCAACTGGGGCCCCGGCGGGTTTGTTCGTCATCACTAAAACCTTGGATGGCAGGTCCCCTTTAACCTTTCGTCCTTTTGGAGGTGGCATCTCGTGGACTCTCTGCTCGAGGAGGCCGAAGCATGGAGGAACAACTACTGTAACTTGCTCGGCTAAAAAAAATACGTTAGATAAGGAAGTTTACTTTTGGGAGTTAGAATTTTTTATATACCTGGGAGCACCTCAACTTGGGCTTCAAGATGATGTGGATTCATGAACAGGCGAGCAGCTTTCTAGCACTTCACTTGATTCACGTGCTGAATGGTTCTGTTCGCCCTGTCCCGAAGAGCGACCAGACAGGAAGTGAAGAGGAATTCTGAGCCAATCTCTTCCTCTTTCGTATTCCACTTGAGTAGTCAAGAAGAGTTAAATTAGACCAACTTTATCCAAAGACGAACAAATGCAAGCTTACGCTTAATTTTTCTGTATGAAGCAGGGGAATTTATGCGCCCAACACCACCATGTGAACCAGAGGATGCTCGCCAATCACCCCCTATGAAGAAGAAGTGCTCCTTCCAGTTTCTAATCTTGTTCGGCACCCCTTCTACCATCTTAAGTCCAGTCCGGGCCTTTAAGTAGTAATATCCTTCTTCGCCCACAGGACATTTGGTGATCGTCATAAGGTAGTTGACCTCTTCGGCAGTAATACGGTCAACGTACCCTTCCCAGGCGAACAAACCCATGACGCCGAGCAAATTCATCCACCCAATTGGGGTAATTTGGGTGATGGCAAGGTTGACGGCCTCCAAGAAATGACCAACTATTGGTGGGCAGGGGCAACCTCAGACCGGCGATCAGAGTATCAATGTTGATCGTCGTACATCCTGGTGGAGGGCGATCAACTCTCTCCTTCTTTTTTGGGCCCCATATTGGAATATGATAGGGAATTTGATATGCCGCCCGAATTAAGTCCATCTCATCTTTGCGAATAACTCTTTTGATCATGCTCGCTTGGAATTCACTCTTCACCAAATCTATTTGTTGACGTGTGATGGGAGGAAATCTGTTCACGAACTCAGCAACATATGCTCGCCATTCGAATGGGCGAGCAACACCAAAAGGAATCTCATTTTCGAGCATTCTAGGATTTGGGAACTCTATCTCTTCCAAAAATTCATGAGTTAACTCGTCGAATTTTGGATCCACCTCTTCAGATTCAGAACTTGAAGAAGACTCTTCATCCGAATCCTTGTTTGCCACAGCCGTAACCTCCTCGCTGGACTGGCGAGCACCAGTATCCTCCAATAATCGAACTACTGAATCAACTCCGGGGGGAGTCACTGACGAAACCTCGAAAAGTGGTTAATATGTCACGATCGGGAAGAGGGGGTCCATATTTTCCACGGATTTGTGGTTACTCGAGTGAGAGGACATGGAATTTGGAAGAATAGGGGTTAATTTTGAAAATACTGGGAAATGTTAGTAAATTCCTGCAAGAGAACTTCGAAAATTACGGCGGCAATTTCTCAGAATTGTGGCGGCAGGAGTTATCATGGTGGTGTTGTGGCAAGTTTCGAAGGAAAAATAGAAAGAAAGGGATAAGAAGAAGTAAAGAAACAACAAAATTGAATTAAATACCTTGGAATTTGAAAAAAATCGCCGAAAAAGCTTGAAGATCGTCGGAAATGGAGTTTTCACCGGAAGTTTCTGTAGCAAAGGGTGAAGAGTGGGAAAAATTTCATTTCCCACTCGTTTTTATACTCAGATAAAAATGGGGTAAAACCCGTTATTTCCAGAAAATTATGAGCCAAAAGTATAAAAAAACGGGGTCCCAAGCAAACAATGTTAAAAATTGGAGGGCATACATGCAATTATAGGGGCGCGTGGCCTCGGGCTTGGTCGTGTTTGGGCGGCGCATAATCATGCCGCCCACGTCATCATTGGATAACTCCCAAATCTCAAGAAGACGTAATGGAGTCCCTAAAGTTGCTCGTCAATAGTAAAGCTGCTCGTCCACTCTCATCACTAGAATGATATCCTGACCATAGTTGCTCGATACAAAGTTGCTCATCCAAAGCAACATCTGGCCAGGATAGAGGGCAATTGTTGATAGGCGAACATCAAATTTAGCCTGGCGAACAAGAGTTAAGGCATAAATGAAGATTATGAAGCAAAATACTCAAACCAGAGATGACTAACAAGGATAAACAAAATGGGAGTGCACAAATCAATTCGGTAAGTGTATTAAATGATGAGCAACTACCTTGACGAACAGCTAATTGGCGAATATGTCCAAGACCCGTGGTCGGGTATGATCGACATGCCAAGTCCTAAGTGACGAGCAACATCACTAAAAGGTGGTACACTTATCAGCTTGTAAAGCATATGTCGCTAATCGGCCAAACAAGTCAACTAGATCATTGATGAACAAGAATTAAAGATCCAGAGGCACATCAGTGTGAAATACTCAGGAGAACAACTTCTGGACCATATGATCAAGGAACGAGCAACAAATGCCAAAGTCACAAGTGGAGCCTCCAAGCAAATGACGGCGAACAACAATAGATACGTGATAAGATCAAACACAAGACTTTGTAATTAAGTTTCAGCTTAAATAAGATCAAATGTGGTCAAAAGGACACATGTCAAGCATGCAAGCTTGGTAGTCCAAGAGTTATGTACACATTCTGCTTGGTGGTTAGTATAAATAAGTTGTTCTCCAGCTATAAAAATAAGTTCAAATTCACAAATGCTCCAAATACACACACTCATACACCTAAACATGCATACACACAAAATAAATACGAAATTAATACTCGTATTTATGATTTTATAATCCGAACAATCGAATTTACCATTTACGGTGGTAATCAATCACACGTTCTTGTTTGGTGATCCCAAAATCGGTTAAAAACAACCACTAATCCACGTAATTAGAACCGATCACCAACATCGTACACTTATCAGCCTCTTTTTGATGTTGTGATCCCTTGCTCATATATGGAATTGATCTATTGTCCTGAGTCAAAACAACTCCAATCCCATGGCCCAAGGCGTCAGTTTCAATGGTGAATTTCCAAGTAAAATCGGGCAGTGCTAGGATTGGTGTAGAACTCAATTCCACTTTCAAGGTTGTAAATGCCTTCTCAGCTTCTTTTGTCGAGAAAATTAGCTTTTTGGTCCCGTAACTTATCTAGTGTCCAATTTTGGTTCCAAAAAAATTAACTTTTCAATTTTGGTCTCATAACTTATTGAATCGTCTGATTTTGGTCCCAAATAACTTATTGAATTTGGGATCAAAATTGGACGATTCAATAAGTTATGGGACCAAAATTAATAAATTAAAATTTTTGGGACCAACATTGAACACTAGATATATTTATGGAAGTAAAATACCACTTTTCTAAATCTTCTTAATTAATATTGTACTCTAAAATTATAATTGATACAACAGAAGCGCAATACAATAATGTAAATTCCAGTAATTTTTAGAATATCTGGAATATAAAATACGATTAATGTGTTATTCCAATTATTCAAATACGAATACTTGAAAACCATCTATAAAACATGAAAAAGAAAAACATAATATTTTTCTATTTCAATAATTATTATTTAATATGAATTATAAAGCTCCCATAAATACTAATAATGAAATTTTAGTTACTACTAGGAATGTAAATCGCGATAGAGTAATTAAAATAATAAATATATAATTTTCCTATAAAGTTTGATTCTCAAAATTTTCGTAAAATAATGCTAGATATATAGATGATTACTTATGATTTTTAGGATTATAACTAGTAATGTCATTTTATTACAATGATTATTTTAGAGCGTAATATGAAATTATAAGATTGGAACAACTCTCATGCTCATCATCGATATTTTAGAGAATAACTTGTCTGGTGTCCAATTTTGGTCCCAAAAATTTAACTTTTCAATTTTGGTCCAACAAATTTTAACTTTTCAATTTTGGTCTCATAACTTATTGAATCGTCCAAATTTGGTCCTATTAGGGACCAAATTTGGACAATTCAACAAGTTATGGGACCAAAATTGAAAGGTTAAACTTTTTGTGATCAAAATTGGACACTAGACAAGTTATGGGACCAAAAAGCTATTTTTCTCTTATTTTGTCCATGTGAAGTTGTTTTTCTTAGTTAAGTTATGCAAGGGCTTTGCCTTCTTCCCGAACTTTGGGCAAGATTTTCTATAATTACCTGTCAAACCCAAAAATCCTCTCAACTCTGTGATGTTACAAGGTGTTGGCCATTGTTGGGCAGCTTCAACCTTTCGTGGATCAACTTGCACTCCCTCGTTTGAAATGTAGTGTCTCAAATACTCCACCTCCGTCACCCTAAAAAAATACTTAGTAGGCTTAATCACAACCCTGTTGTCGTATAGTATAGTTAACACAACTTTTAAATGCCCCATATGATCCTCCCATATTTTGCTGAAAACCAGTATGTTGTCGAAAAATAACTACACAAATTCCCACAAGTGAGGCTGGAAAATGTGATTCATGATAGCTTGGAAAGTAGATTGAGCGTTGCTCAAGCCGAAAGACATTATGAGATACTCGTAGTGCCTGCTATGCATGCGAAAAGCGGTTTTATGAATGACATCCGGATGTATCCTGATTTGATGGTATCCTGCCCTTAAATCGAGCTTTGAGAAGTACATGGCCCCATGTCACTCATCTAGCATATCATTGATTGTAGGTATGGGAAAAAATATCTTTCACTATGGTTGCATTCAATGCCCGGTAATCAGTACAAAATCTCCAGTTGTCGTCCTTCTTCTTCACTAGCAGCACAGGTGAGGAGAAAGGACTTGTGATGTTTCTAATTAGACTTGTTCTGAGCATTTCATCTACTTTCCTTTCGAATTCTTCCTTTGGGAAATGGGCATAACAGTAGGGTGCCACATTTACAGGTTTAGACTTATCGATGTGACGAGTTCGGTGATCAAATTCATGTTGAGGTGGCAGTGAATTGGGTGCCACTGTGATCGATTCAAATTCACTCAATAGTTTCTCGATTTCTGACTTATTTGTCGCACCTTGATCACCATCTTTGGTGGTTATTTCAGATGAGGTCAGCATATAATACTTATCTCCTTCTACCCAGGTTCGGTGTAAGTAATTTATGCGGCTCGCAGCTAGTGGTGAGTATCCCACATCCCTCAATTTCTTCTTCTCGTCTTTTTAATAGACCCCTATTGTTAACTCTTAGCAATCTATCACTAATGGGCTCACCGAATCCAACCAAGGCATGTCAAATATTATGTCTTCCCCAGGCATATTAAAAGAATACATAGTAATGTAAATGCATATACCTTGAATCACCACCGGTATGTTCTTGTAGATCACCCTTCTCTCCAGGACATGCCCGCTCCCCGTCGGAATTTTGCGGGTTGTTGGCCCACGTGTGATGGGCAATCGTAGATACTCTGCGACCTGTGTTGATATGAAATTGAGGCTCACTCCGCTGTCCATTAGAACATTGAAAGGACAGTTGTTGATTGTGCCCTTAAATTTCAAGGCGCAATCTCTCTTATGCATCATCGGCTGATTGGTGGTTTCCTAAGTTGTGGCATTCAGTTCGCTTAATATTTCAGTTGTACCCTTTCAAGTTCGATTTCAGCTCCTCTCGGCTCTTCGTCCAACTTGGGCCTATCCCCTTTCTCATCTGATGTCTCCTTAACCAGCCTCATCATCTTAGCATTTGGGCACACGTGATTCCACATGTATTTCTCATTGCACGTGAAACATAGACCCATTTTCTACGAAGAGCAACCTCTTCACTTGACAATTGCGATCTGTTTTATCCTCCGGCAGATATGTTTGGAATGATTTTTGGTGTGACTGTATTCGATGCTCCTAGCTTCGTAATAGGATTTCACCCAAATGTTGTTGACCCGTTTCAAAATTGATATGACCCTCCTCTTGTGACTCGTAATTGTTCATCCTTACGATTAGCTAACTCGACAGCCTCGTTTAGGCTTTTGGGCCGCCACATCTTTAATTTCATAGAAATTTCAAGTTTAAGGCCCGTCACATCTTTAATTCCATAGAAATTTCAGGTTTAAGGCCCGCCATAAAGGTTCCCATGAGTTTATTTTGTGGCTAATTAGAGGCCATGTTCATTCGCCTCTTGAATTCTTTGAGGTAATCACAAAAGGATCCGGTTTGGCGCAAATTGGCTTAGTGCTTCACTCGCGTCCTCAATTTGGGCAGTACCAAATCTCATAAGCAGCCCCTTTTCTAATGCTTTCCATGAGATGTCATCTTCTCGCTGTTCTTCTTAAACCAGTGCCACCATTGGCCCACCTCACCTTGTAAGTAGTATGTCGCAATTTTCACAGTGTATCTCTTTCATATTTCTTATAGTTCAAAGTACTGCTTCGCTGTATCTAGCCAATTAATAGGATCCTCCTCCGTAAATTTTGGAAAATCCATGCGTACTCCTCGTGGTCGATGGTCGCGTGGTTTTTCCATCTTTTGGTTGATCGCCAATGACTCAGACTCATTCTTAGATTCGCTCATGGGTTCAAAGTCATCTTCTTCATTTTGTTCAGATGCATCCCCATCAGGATGGGATGGGTTGGGATGCTTGTTGAACAGTGGGTTCTCTATGTCTGATACTCACTCTTATTTTCCTTCCCTACATCGACCAATCTTACTCAATGCGCCTTCGCCTTTCCAAATTTCAGAGTCATGGTTGTTGTGTGTTTGGTCATTGCCAAAATGCTCACCACGCCCACAAATTTGTTGTCTCCATGCATTACCAAATTGTTCATTTCCGTTGTCGCTGCGTCTGTCCCGACACCCCCCATCTCGTGGTTTCGCTTGATCAACCCCTGATTTGAAGCGATATAGTTTGTATCGCCTCGCTCATCTTTTGCATCAAAGTTTCCAACATCGAAAATCTTTAACGGTTAGATGATATCTTAGCGGAATAGTGATGATCGAACCTAGCTCTGGTGCCAATTGATGGAATCCTAGAAACCCAAGGTTGATTTCCTGTGGATTAACCTAGAAAAGCAGTCATAATTAATGTGAACTCAAAAGTATATTTCTGCGTAAAACTCAATTCTGATTACAAGAAGGTATTTAAGCTACTATTCTGGCCCACGGGCTTAACCTAATCTAATTAAGGAAATAATTGTATCAAATCATAAATCAAATAACAATTAGGAATGAAATAGCATAAAATCCTCCACTCTCTTTTACTGTGCAATTTCCCTTCTTTTCTTCCTAGTGTACACATGTATGATGGGCTGTTGAATCCCATCAGTGATCTCACACAATTTTCTTCATGGCTTCCACGTTTGCCAGCTTTCCACAACCTCAAATCAATTTCCCACCGACAAGCTTCCCCATATTGCTATCTTTCATATTGCAAATTTCCACCGCCTCACGCTATTACATCTAATTCACGCCTCTTCTCTATACCAACTCCACCAGATTCACTCTCTCCTACCGTCATCAACACTAGCGCAACATCGGCGGCATTACCTTCGTCTCCCGATATCCTATCACTCGTTACCTTTAATACTGCCGCTCAGGCGCTGATCAAACTCGATCCAAAGAACTACTCCACATGGAGCTTTCAGATGCGTACTCTCTTCATCGGTTGTGATCTGTTTAAGTACCTTGATGGTACGTTCCTCTGCCCCAACTCAACAGTCATGTCCGGTAACTCTACTTCACCCCATCCTCTATACGCACATTGGATTCGCCAAGATCAAATAATCTTGAACGCAATCATCGGATCTCTTACACCCACGGTTATCCCCTTTATTGCAAGTACTATTTCTTCTCGTGCTGCTTGGTCGATGTTAAATAATATATTTGGTACGTCTTCGAGGGGGTGTATCCTTGCCCTCAAGAATTGTATCCACAATCCTATGAAAGACTCTCGGTCTATTTCTAATTATATGCTCGAGATTAAACGTGTTGCTGATGAACTTGTTCTTCTTGGTGGATTCTCAAAAATTTTAATGTTCTTGATGATTCATACAAATAGATTGGCAGTGTTATTCGAGCACGTGACATTGTCGTCTCTTTTGATGAACTTCATGAAAAATTACTGAGTACTAAGGCACAGTTGTCTGCTTGTTCTTCAATGGTCATATCTCAACCGGTCACGAAACTTCCTGTAAATTCCTCTATCTGTCGGTCTGCGTATAATAATGCTCGACCACCACAACAATCTCAATCGAGACATTTTAGCTCATGGCAACCAAGATTGCACTAACCTGGGGGTCGTCCATCAGCGTCGATAGGTTATCAAGGTAAATATCAGTTCTGCAGTATTCATTGGCACTCTACTCGACGCTGCCCTGATCTCAGCTCTTTCACGTCCTCGCGGACTCACCAACCTACTCATTCAACATACTCCTCTCCCTCAGTGCACATTGCTGTTTCTGCCCCATCGTCTCAGGAATGGATTCTTGACTCGGTTACTTCTCATCACATAACTAAAAACTTGGCAAATCTCTTGCGCCACTCTCCTTATTCAAAGAATGACGATGTTGTCGTCAGTGATGGTACAAAGTTATCAACTTCTCACATTGGCAAACTTGTGTTTAGTGATTTACATTCCATGCACTTTTTTTGGTTACGTTACTTGTTTCATCCATGTCCAAGAATTAGATCTCTGTATCTCAGTTATGTAAACAAAATAATGTTGTGGTTGTTTTCTGTGATTCTGGATTTTGGGTGAAGGATTATCGTACGGGGGGTATTCAGCTCCACAGATGCCGCGTTAATGGGCTTTATGTGTGGTCGGCTCGTGTTAGTTCATCGTTGTTACCTATGGCTTTTTCTTTGCATAAACACTCGTCAACACTTTGATATTCTAGGTTAGGTCACCCTTCCACTAAAATACTTCATCACACTTTACCCAGTAATCACTTCTCTTTCAATAAGTAGGTTGATTTTAGTTATGAGTCATATAAGTGCATCAAGAGTCACAAACTACCATTTATTGAATCATCCTTGACTTCTGTTATACCACTTCAATTAATTTTTTCTGATGTATAAAAATTTATCATATTGTCATATAATGGATTTAAATACTATGTTATCTTTTTTTATCGCAATGTGTGGCTATATCCTCTTAAAAGAAAATAAAATATTTTACCTACGTTTATTACTTTCAAGGCATTAGTAGATAATTTTCTGAACACTAAAATTACCACGCTCTACTCGGATAATAGAGGTGAGTACCTTGCTCTCCGTCCGATTCTTGCCACTCATGGTATTACCCATCTTACTACTCCACCTCATACTCCTGAGCACAGTGGTGCATCTGAGCAGCACCATTGTCATATTGTTGACACGGGCTTAGCTCTTCTACACCAAACCTCAATGCCTCTTCACTTCTGGCCTTACGCCATATCCACGTCGCATACCTCATCAACTGCATTCCTAAAGTTGATCTTGAAATGTTCTCTTCCTACGAAAAACCTTTTAACTAACCACCCAACCTACCAAACTATGAGTGTTTGGGTGTAAATGCTTCCCTTGGCTCTGTCCCTACTCCTCTCATAAACTTAACCAAGATCTTTTCCGTACGTATTTGTCGGGTACTCTCTTACACAAAGTGCTTACCTCTGTCTTGACCGCTCTACTAATCGTGTCTTTTGTTCTCATCATGTCAAGTTTGTTGAGATAGTTTTTCCTTTCCCCAATCTTCCTCCATTACTTCTCATATCGTCCCCATCTGATATTGTTCTTTTAACTATTCCAACCCCACCACCTGTACCAACTCCATCAGCACTTGTTTCTCACACACCTTCTCCGCTGCCACCTGTGTCATAGTCACCTTTACCACCTTCACCTCTGCCAGCTGCTTCAGTGGCCACTCACCCCATGGTGACACGGTTTTGTAATAATATTGTTAAACCAAATCCAAGGTATTGTCTTACCTCTACTGCTTTTGTTGATGTTGAACCATCAACTTTTTTCCAAGCCCTTTCAGATCCTAAATAGTGTGACGTGTGTTGACGATCAGTTCTAATCTTGAAGATTTATGGCTGTTTTAGATGGTTAATTGATCATCAAACAATTAAGTGTGATTGATCACTAACGTAATTAGTGAATACGGATTTTCGAGTTTAGGTGGATTAGAATCGTATGAAAACTTACGTGTTTAAGTTCGATTGTAAGTTAATCGAGCTGCTTTAGATTCATAATCGAAGTTTGGACGTGTATAATAATTTGTGCTTGTCTTATTTGCTGAAAAAATCTAAGTATTTATAGACAATTGCCTAGCAGGAGGTGTCATGACTTTTGGCCTACCAGGCTTGCATGCTCGACACCTGGCCTTTGACTAATTTGACCTTATCTTACTTAAATTCTATCCTTATCTTGATGGACTTGCTCGCAGTCAAGAGCTGCTCGTTATATTGGACTTGTCCTGGGGGAGTCTTTAGTTTGATTTTGTTGGTCTCTTGTCTTACTTGGTTGCTATCTTGGCATTGTAGTCGGAGCTGGTCGGCGAGACGCTAATTGAGCTCATCATGTAGCTTTTGATCTGATTTTGTTCACCTATCCGTCTTGGTGTAGTGTGCAGATTCTGCTCGCCAGATATCTTAGGTGAACCTTAAAGCTAAAGTTGCTCGCCCAGTTAGTCTTGCTTAGCGTGCAGGTTTTGCTCGTCAGATACCTTATTTCATCCCGGTTTAACTTTGTCTTAACCGTGGGTGTTTTGAGCTAATCCTAACCGCCCAGATGACGATTTTGCTCGCTTATCAACAATTGCCCCCTTGCCGATCAATAAATGTGAGAATGATGAACGAGCAATTCTTGAGTTGGCAACCTTCAAGTGTCATTGGGGCGAGAAAGGTCATCAGGGGGCGGGCAACTTTTGATTGGCGGACAACATTGGTCGAGCAGACTTGGGCCAGTGACGGTTGGGATCCCAAAGTCTGGGTACGGCTCGAGGTGTGACGTGGGCGGAATGATTGCTGCCGCCCATGCGCACACGATCCCGAGGTGACGCGCCTTCCCACTTTGTCGGGCAGGTGCTGCACGCGCCCAGAATTTACACTTTAGTCCTTCGATTTCTCAACTTGCTCGCCCGGTACCCCGTTTTTCCAGAGAGTATTTAAGGAAAAAATTCGCGATTTTTATCATTTTTACTGTGTATCAAGCGCGAATCTCTTCTTCTTTCCTCTTTCAAATTTCCGGCGATCGCTACCAGTTTCCGGCGACCTTCAAACGACGTCAAGGTAGTTTCCTCTCTGCTTTCTTCTTCTCTTGCGTTGTGTGCGTTCCAGACTCACCAAAATCCCTACTCCGGCGCGGATAGTTCTGAACCGCCGTGATTTCCCTTGCCGGAATTTGTTAACATTCAAAACTTTTCCCTTAACTTATTGGATGGCGTCGCACTCTGAGACCGGTTCTTTTCCTCCCCGTAATCCTAAAAAACGGCCCGTCGAAGAGAATCTTCCCATAGTCAACCTGGAATCCGATCCCGAGGCGGCTTCGGTTGCACGCTCGGTCAATTCTGGAGCTCATCCCTCCGGAGAAAGAGAGGAGCGAGCAAATCCTGCTCGCCAGCTCTTGGAGGAAACGAGCTCGGACCTCCACGAAGACGAGGACGAAGAGGTCGAGGTACTTCAGCCGGTGAACCTTGACGAACTAACCTGGGCCTATCTAAAAGACATCAACTTCCCTGCGCCCAGACTGATCGAGCATTGGGTTCCAGTCGCGGTTGCTCGCCGTGTTGACTGGAATGAGTACGAAAAGGAGCACTCCAATTGATTCGTCATTCCTGCTCGCGGAGTACGGAAGCTTAAAGCGACCGAGTTCGCAGCGAGCTGTATCGTGTCCGCCATTACCGAGGAGGACTTGGCCGGGATTCGGAGGGATTACAAGATTCCCTTTGACATTCCGATGTATGCTCCTTTGGTGGACGATAGAGCTGATCGCCCACCACGCGGATTGACGGCGATCAACCTCGCCACCCTGAATGCTGGAGTTTCTTTGCCGTTGCATCCTTTGGTCGGCCAATTCCTACAAGACGTGAACTTGGCTATCACCCAACTTACTCCCGTTGGGTGGAAAAATTTGATGGCTCTGATGGTGATGTTCGCCCTGGAGGGGTATCCCAATAGGCTGTCCGCCGAAGAGGTTGGCTACCTGATGACAATGACCGGCTGCACCGGGGAAGAGGCGGGCTGGTACTATCTGAAGGCGCGACCAGGCCAGAAACTGGTTGAGGACATCCCTGGGAAGGTGCGAGACTGGAAGCATGACTGGTTCTGGGTCGGAGGCGACTGGCGTGCTTCTGCTCGCACTTCAGGGGGTCCTAAACGAATTGAGACCCCGGCGGAGTTTAGGGAATTAAAGCGTGAGTCTTACCTCTTCTATAAATTTGAAGTGGTTAGACTAATTTTAATTCTCTTTTTCCTTTGTTTCAGGTCCCAAAAACTTGGGGTGGCGAACTGTGAAGAACAGCATCAGCGATCTATTCCTGTTCGTTGAGTGTTTGATCGCCCTCTGTCGCCGAGAAGATCACAGCATTGGCCATCTTTTCTCCGAGGACACATTGCGAGTTGCCCATCTCACAACTTATCCTCACTATCTCGAGGCTCTAGCTCATATCCCAGAGGGTAAGTATCTTTCCTCGTTGAGCGAATAGATCTGATCGGCATTATACTTGGTGCTAACTTGTTTTTTATGTCCTTTACAGATCAGCTCGCCACAGTTGCTCTTCACCCTTCCTTCCTTGAGCTCGATAACCGTGTCTGGGAGATGCTGACCAAAAAAGGACTCAAGAAATCGGATCCCCTCTCGAAGATTATCGCCCTTGCGGCCAAGGGTGGAAAAGGCGACCCAAGGCAAACCGGAGGGTCGAGCTCGGCACAGCCTCCTGCCCCAGTGGCGAGTCCGCCCAAGACATTGGTCCCGAGGACGAAGAGGCTTCTTCGTGGAGATGGCACTCCCGTCTCTGATGCTGAAAAGGCAGCCAAACGAGCAAAGACTGCTCAAGAAAAAGTAACCGTGGCTGTCCGACCATCAGAAGGCGAAAGCGAGCAAACTCCTTCCGTAGAGTGCCCCGGCGAGCAAGCTCTGGTCGTCACTACTCGTGAAGGATCTGGTCCTTCATCCGACCCCACCTACCTTGGCTGGGACAAGGGTCGTCTTGACAGGTACAACTCTGCTCGCCCAGGACACTTAACATTTTCTTTTTCATCTCATTTTTTAACTAACTGAATATTTCTTTTCAGCTACTCGCCCGAGCAGTACCCAGGACGGTCTAACTTGGTGCACCGCTTTGCCTGCTCGAAGGTGCAGACCAACCTCCGTGAGATCCCGGACTCTTTTGTCCGCCGTGCTTCCGAGGTCGTCGCTCGTAGCTGGACTAAGGAGCTAAACGAGACCGTCAAGACACAGGCGCCTCGCGACAATGGCCGTCTGTGTCTTATTGAGGCAGGCAACACCTTGGCGGCCGTGCAGCGTTTGGTCGATCAGGTTGAGGACCTCGAGAAGGATTCACGCCAGCATGCGGCCACTATCAGCCGTATTGCTAAGGAGCGCGATGATGCTAAGGCAGAGGCGAAAAAGATTATCACCGACCTCGAGAACAAAGCCAAAGCTCATCAAGTTAGCGAGCAGCGTGCTCTGGACCTGCACGTCAAAGTCTCCGAAGAACTGAAGGTCAAAATGGCCGAAGTCGAGCAGATGCGATCAGATCTTGCTCGCGCTCAGCAGCAAAAGGAGGTCACCAAGAAATTCGCGACCGAGGCAACAGCTAAGATCGCCGACCTCGAAGCCCAGCTCGCCAACTCCATTACTCAAGAGGAACTTATTCCTAAAATGGAGGTGAGCTCAATTCTGGGTTATGTGACTGGCTATGCGGAGAGCATCCGTATCGCACATGAGTTTAAAGTTGCTGCAGTTGTTGAAGAGATCGGCAAGGAGTTGTGCAACTTTGTCGAATCGAACCCTCCTGCTCCGGGCACAACTCTGCAGATTGGCGACCTGCCTGAATATAGGGTCAAGCTTGACTTCATCGGTCCGGAGATAATTATTACAAGTCCTCCAGAGGACGAGGAGGATGAGGAGGGCAATGCTACCGAGGGCGAGCAAATCCTGTCGGCCGGTCAAAATGAAAGAGCTCTCAAAGAGCAAGCTGACACCGAGGGATTAATCGCCGAGCTAACCCAAGTGGTCCCAGTTGACCCTGCCCTCGAAGGTTCTCCTCTTGAAGATCCCAAAGATGACAACATCTCTCCACCTGTCGGGCAAGGATCTTAGCGGACAGGATTAGCTAGGGACTTGTACTCCTCCTTTCTTTTTGTTGTTGTAGTTGTTCGTCTTCATTGTAATTTTTTGGGCGATTAAGCCTTATCTTCAATGAATATATTTTGCTCAATTGCTCGTCTTTTATCTTACATTAATTGTTCTTTGCATCTTTATCTGTGCTTCAACAATCTTAATGTAGTTGGGCCTTGTTCCTTAAGAACTTTTTTGGCCTTAGGATTTAATGGGTTTTTGGCCTTAGGCTATGTTCATTTAAAAATGAACAGCCTTTAATGGGCCTGGTTGTATAATCAACTTGCGCATTGAGCTTGCATTTCTGCTTGAACGAACAACTTAACATTGAACAAATATTAAAAATTACAAGTATCAAATGCGACCAAGAATGTAAACCTGTACAAAACTAGGTTGGACCTGCTCGACAGAAACAATGTCAAACTTCCAACTACTAAAAAACATAATTTACATCAGGAGTCAAAGTTGCTCGACTACTATACAATTTGTCAAGGCATCCTTAAACTCTCAAGAGGGAATAAAACTATACAGGATGTTGGCCTACTAGCCCGCGACCAGACTTGACCGAATTCAACTTTGTTCGACCACTTACACTTGGTGAAAATTTCAAAAAATTAGGCAAGTTTTTTGATCCATCTTGTATCTTTGTCATTCCAGTTCGCCCAACGGACTTAGTAGCTCGCCCAACTCATCTTCACTCTTTCATGAGGTAAAACTGGTCACCTACTGAAAGTATTTTCTTAGGTTAGCTGCATTCCAGGAATATTGGGCCGAGTTGCCATCTAAGTCTTCTATATCGTATGCTCCATTGGGTAACCTGTCTGTTACCCTGTATGGGCCCTCCCAAGTCGGACCAAATATGCCTGGAGGTGGGGCAAGCTTCTTTCTTAGAACGAGGTCACCAACTTCGAATTTTCTTATCTTGACTTGGGAATTATAGTAACGCTCTGCTCTTTGCTTTTACGTGGCATTCTTTAGCTCAGCATGTAATCTTCTTTCTTCGAGCAAATCTGCTTCTGTGGCCAAAGCAGAATAATTTGCTTGTTCATCAAAGCTGGTCGTCCTGACTGTGTTAGTCTTTAATTCAATTGGTATCACCGCCTCTGTCTCGAAAGCCATTGCAAAAGGTGTTTCTCCGGTGCTTGACCTGGGAGAAACCCTATATGCCCACAGGACTTCCGGGAGTTTTTCTGACCAGCTACTTTTGCTTTCTGCCAGACGTATTTTCAATGTATGCTTGATGATCTTATTTACAGCTTCAACTTGCCCGTTTGACTGGGGATGATAGGGAGGCGAATAGTGTTTCCTGATCCCCCATTTTGTACAGAAGTCTCTCAATTCCTTTCCGTCAAACTGCGGGCCATTATCTGTCACGATTGTTCGTGGAATTCCAAAGCGACAGATAACGTTCTGCCAGATGAAGTTGATCATGTTCTGTTGTGTAATTTTCACCATGGCCTTCGCTTCTGCCCACTTTGTATAATAATCGACTGCTATGACGGCAAATCGAACATTTCCCACTCCTGCTGGGAAAGGACCAATAATGTCAATTCCCCATCTTGCAAATGGCCATGGACTATAAACCGATACAAGCTCCTGGGCCGGGGCATGGATACCCGGAGCAAAAACCTGACACTGATGGCAAGCCTTGGCTAACTGGATTGCATCTTTCCATAAGGTTGGTCAATAATAACCTTGCCTTACAGTTTTGTAGGCCAAAGCTTGCCCCCCAGTGTGATTTCCACAAACTCCAGAATGTATATCCTCCAGGACTGTCCTTCCTTGCCCCCTAGACAAACACTTGAGTAGCGGGAGTGAGAAGCTTCTTTTGTAAAGTTGTTCGTAAACCAGAGTATATATGGTCGCTTGTTTCTTAATTCTTTCAGCTTCAAACGAGTTGCTTGGTAACTCCCCATCTTTCAAGTATTTGGCTATAGGAGATCTCCAATCATCATCGTTGTTGTGTTCGACTACTTGGTTTACTTCGTAGTCCATTGTTGATGGTTGGACTTTTCTGGTAATGACAATGTCCGTCAGATCTGCTGGCCCATCGCTTGTTGCTAATCTTGCTAGGGCATCAGCTTGTGTGTTGCTCGATCGTGGTATCTGCTGGATAAATACTTGGTCTAACAGAGATACCAGATGAGCAACTATTCATTGATACTCGATCATTTGCTCGTCTCTGGCCTCGTATTCACCTCGTACTTGGCTTACAATGAGTTGGGACGCCTTCACTTTTGCTGGATTAGCTTCGATTCCGCGTTTGCTGACCAGATGGCCCAAGAACTTCCCAGAATGTACTCTAAAGCTACTTTTCTTTGGATTTAACTTCATATTGTATTTTCGGAGTATGTCGAATACCTGGGAAAGATGATGGAGGTGATCTTCCTTCTGGGTACTCTTGACGACTATGTCGTCGATGTACACTTCCACCGTTTCCCCAATATGTTCATCAAACATCTTGTTGACTAGCCTCTGGTAGGTTGCTCCAGCATTGATTAGACCAAACGGCATCCTCTTCCAGCATAACAAATTTTTGTTAGTATAAAAGGCCGTATTTTCTTGGTCGTCCGGGTGCATTGGAATCTGGTGGTATCTAGCGAAGGCATCCATGAATGTGAACATTTCGTGACCGGCAGTACTGTCCACCAGTTGATCGATGTGCGGGAGCGAAAAGTTATCCTTCGGGCATGCTGCATTAAGATCTGTAAAATCTATGCATAGCCTCCAGGTTTCGTTCAGCTTCCGTACCAGGACAGGATTTGCAACCCATTGTGGACATAACGCTTGTTTAATTAAATCGTTGTCCAGCAACGTTTTGACTTCTTCATTTAGAGCTTGATACTTGTCTGGTCCATATTTTCGCCGTTTCTGGTGGACAGGTTTTCAGACTGGGTTGATATTCAACCTGTGACAAGCATTCTTCGGATCGATTCCCACCATATCAGCATGGGACCATGCGAAGACGTCTAAGTTTGCCTTCAGAAAGTCCGTCATGCGAGTTCTGTAAGGTTCGGGGAGTTCAGACCCGATGTAAAGTTCAAGACCGTCACGCTCAGGATCAATCTTGATGGCCTCCAATTCTTCAACGGGAGTTTCCCGTCATTTCCGCCCCTTCCATCGAGGGTCAACTATTGGTCCTTCCGAACTTAGCTCATCCTCGATGTCCATGGGTTCAACACCCAACCGGGGGTCAAAATCATCCGCGGGTTCTGGGTTAGACTCGGCCACCAAAGTCGGACTCCCCTGGTTATCATTTGGGCACAAACAGTCGGCCACAGGGAGTAACATTGCTTCTGGCAGGTTTTGCTCGCCGCCTTGCAGCGTTTGGTCGCCCGTGGGCGAAGGTTGGTCGTCAATGTACATCTTATCGTTTTGAGCTCCAAGAATGTCCTCCAAGATTGAGGGTTCATTTTCAAGTTGACTGGTTGACGCTTCCATCATAGATACTTGTCCTTGTCTTGACTGAATTTGCAGGACGCATTCTCGAGCTTTTCTCTGGTCTCCCTTTACCGTGCCAACTCCACTTGCTGTTGGGAATTTTATGCAATAATGGTATGTAGAACAGGCGGCCCTGAATTCATTTAAGAAAGGTCGACCCAAGAATCCGTTGTACGTTGACTTTTGATCAACTACCAAGAAATCCACCATTCTTGCGATATTTTTCTCGGGTTCTTTAACCGTCACAAGTTGCATAGCGAAAGTTACTATTCCCAACGGGATTGTCACAGCATTTCCGAATCCCAGGATACGGTGATTTGTGTCTCTGATGTAGCCTGCATAATCTCCCATTTGGTCAAGCGTCTTTTTGAAAAGGACATTAGTGTAGGCTCTTGTATCCACCAGCAATCAATGCACCCTGGTTTCCATAATTTTGGCACATATCACAAGCGAATCGTTGTGAGGGGTCAGTACTCCTTCCAAATCTCTGTCGGTAAAAGTTAATTTCGACGCTTGCATGGTAGGTGGAATAATCCCCATTTCTTGTACATGACCGATCGCTCGTAATTCTGTCTTTCTTTTTCGATTAAAAATTGGTGGTCGCCCATCAGAATAACCACCTAGGGGCCCTGCAGGTTCCATCATCTGGATGTCTGGAACTGGTCCTCCGGCTGGCGCCTAAGCTGTCATCCAGCTCGATTCCGATGAGGTGCCTGTTCCTGGTCTTCTTCATCAGAATCTTCGTCTCTGTTTTTTTTGCCGGGCTGTCTCTTTACGAATTCGGATAGCTTTCCCTCTTCGTAAAAATGCCACAACTGCTTTAGCAAGTCATGACATTCGCTTGTAAAATGTCCTACGCTCTGGTGGTAGGCACAATATTTATTCTGGTTCAACTTGCTCGTATCCTGACGTATCTTACGGGGAGGTGTTAGCAATTCTTTGTCTCGAACACTATTGTAAACTGTATTGATTGATACGGTAAGAATGTGGTTCAGTTTGTCCTTCAGCTCCGTTCCTTCAGTAAATGCCTTCATGTTTTTGGGAGCTCGATAACTAGTTCTAGGCTTCTTCGCACCCTCTTTCTGCTCTCCTTTGTCTCCCATATCCTTTTGCAGGGCTTCATGCATGGAGACAAAAATGCCTGCCCGATCCCGAAACTCGGCATATGTCTTCGGGCATCTTAGGTGCACATCTTTCCAGAGCTCAGTGCCCTTCTTGAGCCCAGCCAGGACGGCCACAATCTTGGTGTCTTCACTGACAGACTCCCCTTCCAACAGAACCTTGTCGAATCTTTCCAGGTACGATCGGTCCGACTCGTCGTCAGTTTGTTTCAAGTTGGATAACCGATGTCTTTAGGATAGATAAGACCCGGCCGTAGAGAAATGGGATAAGAACTCTTTGCCCAGCTGGGCAAACGAATGAATTGAAGCTGGTGGCAAAGCCGAAAACCACTTATGGATACGATCCCCGAGAGTTAAAGGAAAGTTGCGACATTGCGTTGCGTCACTTGCCCCCATTGATACCATATAATTGGTATATTTCATCAGATGCACCTGGGGATCCGTTGTGCCCTCATATTGGATACTTGCTGGAAACTGGATCTTTTGCTGAATTGGAGCCTTCAGAATCACCACAGATAACGGTGAGACCGGAAGAGTCGTGTTCCCGTATCCTCTCTGTTGATCTAGCTGGCCCTGCATGCTCTCGATGACCTTTCTCATGGAGGCGAGCTCCAAGGATCCCCCCTGACTCTGAGGCTGTCCGGCGAGCAGAGGCGCACAACCGTCTGTTCGCTCCAGTCCCTCATTGGGAGCAGGAACCCCCTGGATTGGCCTCCTGGGATTGGGCTCTGCATTTGGGCCAAGGCGACCAAAAGCTGACCTAGTCAGCCTGTCAAGGACTGATTGGCGAGCAGGTACTGCAGCTGGGCGAGCTGCTCCAACAGTGGGATGGACTTCCATGATTCCCCGGCCACGACGACCCAATCTTTCAAGAGCACTTTGGCGTGTGCCCTGACTCCCTGCCATGGCCGGATTCTGAGTCGAACCTCCCTGACTAGCGGCCTCGATGTTCAATTTTTCTTTGCCTTTGGCCTTACGAGCTTGGGCGCTATCAGCCTCATTCAAATGATCCCCCCTAGCCTTATCATGTTCGCGAGTCTTTGTGGGGCTACACCTTGCTCGCACATATGATGGGCCAGGTTGGGCTTGTTGTCTTTGTAAAGCCTGGAGCATGGTAATTGTGCGCGCCAATTCGTCGGGGTTGCGGGCAATGGCGTCCAACTCTGGTGGTATTAACTGGCGAGCAACATTAGTTTATTTTCTTGGTTGTTTCTGCTCGCCCCTGCTCGCCCACCAGCTTGGGACATTCGGGAGTGTGAATCCCGGGTTATATATTGAGAACGTTGTGTCTCTCGTGATTGAGGCATGTTCACAGAAGATATCAAGTGTTGTTCTTAGTGTTCTTGGGTTTTTTCTTCAAAAACTCAAACTTGTTCTTCGATTTTTGGGGTAATCTTCCTATATTCAATGATTCGGAGGTTCGAACCCTCCTTCTAGCGCCAATTTGTTGACGATCAGTTCTAATCTTGAAGATTTATGGCTGTTTTAGATGGTTAATTGATCATCAAACAATTATGTGTGATTGATCACTAACGTAATTAGTGAATACGGATTTTTTAGTTTAGGTGGATTAGAATCGTATGAAAGCTTACGTGTTTAAGTTCGATTGTAAGTTAATCGAGCTGCTTTAGATTCATAATCGAAGTTTGGACGTGTATAATAATTTGTGCTTGTCTTATTTGCTGAAAAAATCTAAGAATTAAAAGACAATTTCCTAGCAGGAGGTGTCGTGACTTTTGGCCTACCAGGCTTGCATGCTCGACACCTGGCCTTTGACTAATTTGACCTTATCTTAACTAAATTCTATCCTTATCTTGATGGACTTGCTCGCAGTCAAGAGCTGCTCGTCATATTGGACTTGTCCTGGAGGAGTCTTTAGTTTGATTTTGTTGGTCTCTTGTCTTACTTGGTTGCTATCTTGGCATTGTAGTCGGATCTGGTCGGCGAGACGCTAATTGAGCTCATCATGTATCTTTTGATCTGATTTTGTTCGCCTATCCGTCTTGGTGTAGTGTGCAGATTCTGCTCGCCAGATATCTTAGGTGAACCTTAAAGCTAAAGTTGCTCGCCCAGTTAGTCTTGCTTAGCGTGCAGGTTCTGCTCGTCAGATACCTTATTTCATCCCGGTTTAACTTTATCTTAACCGTGGGTGTTTTGAGCTAATCCTAACCGCCCAGATGACGATTTTGCTCGCTTATCAACAACGTGGTGTCCACTGAGTTCACTGTGTTACTAAAGAATGGTATATGGGATCTTGTGCCTCCCTCTGCCTCTCAGAATATTGTTGGTTGTAAGTTGGTCTTCCGTATCAAGCGTAAGTTTGATGGTACTATTGATAAATACAAGGCTCGTCTTGTTGCTAAGGGGTTTTATCAACGTCCTGGTGTTGATTATTTTGAAACATTCAACCCTGTCGTCAAGCCTGCTACTGTTCGCATTGTTCTCAGTATTACTGTCACTCGAAATTGGCCACTTCGCCAATTTGATGTGAACCACGCATTTTTACATGGTTCTCTTCTAGATGATATTTATATGGCTCAACCTTCGGGGTTCTCTGATCCCAATCATCTATCTTATGTGTGCAAACTGCATAAATCTATCTATGGCTTGAAACAGGTGCCACGGACTTGGTTTAATGCTCTTTGTACTTACATCCTCTGTTGGTTTTGTGTGTACCAAATCCAGATGAGTCTCTCTTTGCCTACAAAAAACAGAACATTACTGCTTATTTTTTTTGTTTATGTGGATGACCTCATACGCACGGGCAGTGATACTGCATTTTTGGATTCGATTATTTATGCATTAGCTACAAAATTCTTTGTTAAAGATCTGGGATCATTGTCTTACTTCCTTGGTATTGAGGTACTACGCACTTCATCATCTTGTTCTCTCCCTCAACGGAAGTACATTACCGACTTGTTGTCTCATCACACATACTTGCTGCTAAACCTGTTCAAACTCCCCTTGCCACAAGAACTAAAATCTGTCTTCAAGACGGTAGTGGTCCGTCTAATGCTATTGTATACCGTTAAGTCCTTGGCAGCCTCCAATATCTTCAGCTTACCAGGCCCGACATTGCATATGTTGTCAACAAACTCTCACAATTCATGCATGCTCCTACTAAAATACATTGGAGTATCGTCAAATGTGTTCTTCAATATCTAAATGGCACTTGACACTTAGCACCCCATCTTCGATGTAACACCCCCTAAGTCTGCATTGTTTTAGTGATGTTGATTGGGCGAGTAACACTAATGACAGCACTTCCACAGGTGTCCTTATCATATTTCTAGGCTCTAATCTAATTTCTTGGAGATCTTGGAAACAGCATACGATTGCATGTTCCTCTACCGAGGTTAAGTATCGAGCAATTGCGGCTGCTTCTGATAAGTTGCAATGGACAAGGTTCATCCTCACTTAATAATGTATTCCTGTAACGCCATCTACTCCAGTCTTGTAATATGACAATATTGGGGCCATCTATCTTTGTTCGAATCTAGTCTTTTCATTCGAGAATGAAACACATTGCTATTGACTATCACTTTGTTCGTGACTTAATCAAGTCTTCACAACTCCGTGTGTCTCATGTCTCATCCATTGACCAACTTGTTGATGCTCTCACCAAACCTTTATCACGAAATCAATTACATCTTCTCATGGACAAGATTAACATCATCAACTGACCGCCATCTTGAGTGGGTGTGTTAGGAGTATTTGTATAAATGTACTATTTATTCGTATCCCACATCAGGTTCTTGTTGATTTTATCTCTCTCTGTAATTGTATATTACTCCTAGTTAAATAAATGAAATATCGTTTAACTCATTTCACCTGTATATTGATTGGTCATGTACAATATCAGTTTTATCTAAAAGAACACTTATGAACAATGGTTCTATATCATATGTACAATTATTTATTTTCTTAGTCTTGTATAAATAGATGTGGAACTCAAGTACATTATTAAATTGTCACTCTGATTATGGGTTACTTTTCGGTAAAAATAAGAGGAACTTCTTAAAAATGCATTTGAGTTGCATAGTGCACAAGAAACTTATATTTATATTAGCTCATTTTATTTGGCATGAGGTTATAATCTTTTATTGTTATCCTACCTGCCATGCATTGGTACTCTTTATTATATATAATAGTCAAAATGATATTTAAACCTCATGTCACTATGACATATAAACCTCATATGATCACCAATTGACATGAGGTTATAAGCAAGGACGAAAATTTTGTGAAATTTCGGTTTTTGGGAAGTCTCGATATGGATATCCACCGGAACGAATTTTTTTCCTTAATATCAGTAAAATATCAGGAAATATCGGGAAATATCGATATTGATGTCGATGAGCTGTAGTTCAAAATTTATCAAATATCTAGAAATTTTGAGGAAATGTTGGTGAAATATTGGTAAAAATCGGGAAAAATCTGTAAAAAATCGGAAATTTTTTAATCTCTTCTTCGTTTATTGTCCATGAATATTGTTTTAGATTTTGAGAAGATTTTATTACTAACCCACCATTTATTCAAAAATCTTGCAAGAAAAACATTTATTTATGCTTAGTTGTATTATTTATATTGTATTAAATTATTATGAACAATTATTGTATCATTTTAAACTCTTAAATATTTTGTTATTGATATATTTGCCATAAATAATTTTTTTTAGTTTGTTAAACTTATATATATTAAAGTTAGTTACAATATACCCTGAACCTTCATGTTAAATTTCCTTCATTTTAATAAAATTTCCAATTTTCTATTTTTTACTGATATAGATATTCGATATTGATATTTCCATCGATATATCCGTAAATTTAAAGTACCGATATTTCCACCGATACCAATATTTTCATCCTTGGTTATAAGAGCATTTCTCTGCAGTTGCCTTACTCTATTGTCAATTAAGCACTATCTACTATAGTGTCAGCAATAAATCTTCAACAATTTGCACTACAGTTTGCACTACATTTTGCACTAAATTAGAAATTTCAATTAAAATTCCTTATTAATGAATTATTTTTTTATGCACTAATAATATATATTTATAATACATTTGTCAACTTATTTTAACATAAATATAATAAAAATTATGTGAAATTGATAAAACACAATCATGTAATTAATATTGAAAATATATCATAATATTACTACGAAAATTTATATTACATAAAAGAAATATTTAAATGCCTGGTAAAAATAAAATTACAACGAAAATTAAAATTGTAAAACAATACACACTAATTATTCCTTATTTGTATTGTTTTATTAATATGTACTTTTATTTTATGTTATATTTTCAATTTATATGTCATATTTTAATTCGTAGCATATTATTTTTTAAATTACTCTAGAATTTTTAAATTAACTACAATTCAAATTTATTTTAGTTGTGATAAAAAATATTATGTTTTTATATTACATAAAAAAAACTTAAATTACCTAAAGGAAAAATGTATAATTTGGTCCCAACTAATGTCTCAAGTACAAATTGAACTATAAACTTTCTTTTTTTTTTTTACAAATAAAATCCTGAAATAATGTCTTAAGAACAAATTGGATTCCAAGCTATTTTCTTTTTTTAAATAAGCACTTTAATTTTTAAAATCAAACAAATAAGTCTTCAACTATTAAAATAAGGCATGATGGTCCTTTAACAACATTTTTAAAAGCAATAAATAAAATTGCAGAGTGCTTTTTATTTTAAATTTATTTTCAGCCCATAATACTTACTTTTCAACCCATAAAATTAAATTGACAACAACAACAAAAAAATGAAATAACAATTTTTAGTCAATTGCCAAAACTAAAAAAAAAAATGTTGCTAATTTTCAACTATTTTTTTAATTTATAATAATGTCTTTATCCATTTATATATATATATATCAGGGTCCAATTTGTACATGAGATTTTAGTTCATGGTATAAATTGTATCCAAAAAATAGTTTAGAGACCCATTAATACCTGAGACATTAGTTTAGGATCTAATTTATACAAAAAATAATTTAGGGTTCAATTTGTACCTCAAACATTAGTTCATGGTCCAAATTATATCTTTTTCTTTACCTAAACCACACAAAACTACAAATGTAAAAAAAAAAAAAAAAAAAATACAAAATTGAACTAAACAAAAATAAAATAAAAAAATGTGTGCAGCTTGTGAAGAAGTTGTTGGAGCTAATTTTTGCATTTTACATCATTCTTAAGCATTGCTGGAGATTGTCTAATCATGTGTCATACCTTGCGGCACTCGCACCTAAATTTTGTTTACGTTACTTAGACTTGCACAAGAAAAACGATTGGATGGATTGTTCATAGATACTACTCCACCTAATCTTTCAACTGCAATGTTGATCAAAACTGGACGACGATTTAAGAAGTACCCATCATTCTCTCAACAATGCAGGAAAAACACCGTATTTTGATAAGCACAAATTGCAAAAACAAAATCTATCTTTGGTGCTTATTGCATTTCAAGGACCCAAATTTCAAGTTTTGCAAGACAGACGCTTAACTTTCATTTGTGGGCAAAGTTTGGAGGTATATTCTCAATTCACATCTAATATCCTATTTATCTACACTACCATTGTCCGCGGCCTATCAAAGCAAACCCAGGCTTAGAAGAAATTGAGAATGAAAGCTTTATCCATTCCAGAGTCAATCTTTGAAATTTGATACACAACCAATGGAGAGCAAGCAATGATTCACGATAATGGCTGAGACGATGGTGCAGGGGAAATCGGAGGAGGACGGTGTAGGCTGCAAAGAAGAGGATGGTAGTGGAAACGTCACGCATTGTTGTGGGGTGGGGTGGGGTGAAAAGGGGTTGTTTTTCTTGAGCTGAAGAAGGTTGGTGTCGGAATTTTTATGGAGAAAGTTTCATTGAAGGAATTGATGAATGCAATAGAAAATGGAGGCTCTGAAAGAGGATAAAGATGCATCAAATTGTGCTGAAAAAGCAACAAGAAACGAAGTAAGAATGAATTGAATCTTGCATTTTGTGGCGTTGGATTGAATTTTGAGAAGATAAAGGAATTATTTTGATTTGAGAAACTCAAAACTTGAGTCCTTCAAGTGCAATAAATATCAAAGCTCATGCTTTTACAATTGAGTAGACTAGTATCAAAGCTCATGCTTTTACAATTGAATATTATAAATTATAAATGCGAGATTGTTTAATGAACGATTATTAAAAAAAAATTATTTTATTCCTAAATCAATTAATATGTAAAGATTATATTGTATATATGTGAGTATTATAATTATTTAATTGTATACTAAATTCATAACAAATACTAAAATTTATAAAATTATTTTAATATTTAAAAAATTTATATAGTCTAAATATAAATTATTTAAATTCAATCAATCATATAGTTAATGTCGATAGAAAACACTTAATAATAAAATAAATATTTTAAATATGATTTTTTTTTATTTGTGAAATATATATGTTAAATTAAAAATGTTAAAAAGACAATTTAATTTGATACATAGTGTGTTGAAAATAGATTTAAAATTAAAAAGTTAAATAATTTTGAAATATTAGTGCAAAATAAAAAAGAAATGAAATTGGTAAAATTGATCCACTCTCTTTGATGGAGAGTGGGATTCACTATTGCACCATAAAGCAAGTGCACTTCACTTGCTCAAATAAATACAATTTTTTCTCTTTCCTCACTTCTACTTATATATATATATATATATTTTGTATTATACCGTCTCATGGCATGAAACAATAGAAATTGGCATAATTAAGTGACTCATTAACACTTTAGTAGGAATAGGCTTTAATTTGTATCGTCTCATGTCATGAAACAGTCTCATACAAATTTTTGCCTTTACAATTTGTCCTTTTGATAAAACTGAATTGTCTAGGTATCAATTTGTTTTGTCTCATGTCATGAGACGGTCTCATACAAGTTTTTGTCTTTACAATTTGTCCTTTTGATAAAACTGAATTGCCTAGTGCACAATTTATTAGAAGAGACATCACAGTACAGTGATTATTTTGAACAGTTAGCTCCATAATGCTGGTTTTACAAATTATAGAGGACCCATAGATTAAACCACTTGTGTGCAATTCTGAATTCAGAATGAACAAAGATGCAATTATTCGAAAATTAGAATTTAGGGAAAATTAATACTAAACCACATTTCTACATAAATAAGGAAATCCTGTCAAGAGTAGCAGTAAAGTAATATTGAAGCACAGTACATAATTATACTAATTTATAAATTTTTAAACTTCAAACCGCTGGGACAAACAGTACATAGAGCATATGAAGGAAGCTTCACTTTTATAGTTGGCAGTTAGCAGAATTTCTTCATTTAATACCTTGAACGCCTTATTGCCCTACAAACACTGAAACCATAAGAACCCAGAAGATTAAGATGCTTATTCAACCCAACACAATAGAATATTACCGTGGAGAGCGGGAGTAGGAACGAGACGAGCGAGAAGGAGAACGGGATCGAGATCGAGAGCGAGAATAACGTCTCCGTGAACTTCTACCCCTGCTTGGACTCCGGCTGCGCCTGTATCTCCTGAAACAAGCATATCTTCATGACCAGTTTCAACATAACAACAAATCACAGTGAAATCCACAAAAGCTTTATTTTAAAAAGAAAATAAATGTCAATGTTACCCACTAAATCAATCAACATTCTCTAAGGGGGTGTTTGTTTCAAGCCCACAGCCCGCATTTTTAATTTCAAATCTATATCCTTGTTTGCTTCTCCAGATTTTGGTATAGTATTTACAAGTTCTATACATTTATACCTACAATACGTCAATACTTATAATACACTTATTTTATCTACCTAACTCAACACTCTCTACACTCTCTCCCATACCTTACACACAATTTACAATACACAAATCTATATCCCCGTTTGTATCTCCAAATTTTGCTATAGTATTTCAAATCCTATAAAATTATACTCTATAATACACTAATTTTACTTTTTCCAAACACAATTTACAAATACACAATCAATCATCTATCTCCAATTGTAAATTATTATCATCTTTCTAGCTTTTACACACAATTTTCAATGCACAATGAATCATCTATCACCTACCTCAAAACCCTACCCTGTCAATTCAAACAAAATCTACTCTCTCAAACATAAACGAAATCAAGATACACCTTTTACTATCTATCAAATCCACCTACTGGGTTTGAAATCCACTCCAATCCATAACGCGTGCAAGAAAAACTATTGCACTAGTTCTCAGTTGTACAAATCATGTTAAGAACCTCATACTACCTTTGGATCCATAATTGTATGACCAGTGTAATAATTCAATCCTCAAAACCAATCCAAACGACTAAAAGTCCTGATCCTCACCATCATCAAATAAAACTATAATTTTACATGATATTTTACCAGTACTATGGTTTTATGTGGGTTTCACAAATCAACTTTCGCTTTGCTTTTTCTGAATCTTCTGTACATCACTCTACTGAAGTTAATAAAAGCAAGCATGTTAGCTATTTTAGAAGTCTAAGCACCAGATTAATTTTGAAGATCAGGGCAACTAGGAAACCCTACCCTTCAAAATTATTTGGTCCAACAGAGGCTATTTTAAAATTTCGACACATGTTAAAGAGGGAAAAGAATTAAACTGGAATTAGTCAATAGAGAACATTGAACCGGAAAGAAGAATAAAATTCTATAGGAACGGAGCAGCATAAAAATTGCTACACTGACTTGAATTAAAAAAAAAAAACTGCAAGCAGGATGCTATGTGTGTATAGAAACCACATGAAATGGCAATTATTTTAACCCAAAAAGGGGCAGTCTAGCTTGAATTTTCTTCATACCTGGGTGAGGGGCTGTGGCTTCTACTACGACTCCGTCGCTGATATCTGCTGGATTGATTAGTTTCTGCTAGTTTTTCAAGCCTCTGCCGCTCTTGTTCTCGTTTTTTAGCCATTTCTGTAGCAGTATCTTTTTTAACTGCAAAAATAATGGTTACATGTTTCAAATCATTATTAACCTTCCAGCCAAGCAACCAGTATATTATAAATTAGGAAGCATTTCTCTTTCTGATTTTTATAAATAACGCCACCATAATCCATATGATAATGAGTTGTGCTTCACTTCTAGAATCAGCATCAAGAAAAGTATACTTTGTTTGTTTAGTTGTTTGTTCATGATCCGTTTAAGCCGTTCCTGAGGTGTTTCCTTTTTCTCCCCTTGTTGCTTAGAGAGACTTCCACTACAAGTAGCCTTGCTCAATTTTGCTAGTGCAGAGGAAGTGCTGTCAAAGAACAAGTGTCATAAAGAAAGTACTCAATGAAGCAGGAAGACCCTAACCACAAACTTATTTAGTTAAATTGAAGGGTGGGACAAAAGACAAGGTGGGCAGAACATAGGTTATTAGTACCTTGGTGTTGTTTTCAACACCTTGGCATTTCTATCTTTGTCGAGGGATACACCAGAGGCAGGGTCAACATGGAGGGCCTCGAGTATCTGACCAGATGATACCCTGCATGAAAAAGAAGCATTAGAGCACATTCACATGACAACTTGGATGCACTCAAATGATGTACACGTCAGGGAAATAAAGCTTCAAAAGGAAGCTCCCTTCCACATCACCCATGCTAATAACCTATAGATGAACTACTATAAACCACAAATTTGTTCCAGTTAACAAAATGGAGGGTAAGCTGCAGCAGAGTAAAGTCTGTCCAATCTACTATCTTTTTCAAGAATTAAAGGTCGAGTTCTCCGACCGGTTCAATGCATCAATTTGAGATGGAGGAGATGGTGGTGGAGAATATCCTTCAAGCTTCGGCCCATCCCCTTCTGAGCTCCCAAATTCAGTGATGTACTCTATTTTAGGACCACTATCTTTGTTTCGATGAGTATCATCAGGATGCGCTCCACGTGAATAACGCCTTGACTGTGATGGAGAGTATGATCGAGACCTTGACCTTGATCTGCCCAGAAAAAGATCACCAATTCATCAGTCACCCAGCCTAGCTTTTCAAAGTAAAAATTACTAAAATGTTTACCTCCTAGAACGGGAATAAGCTTCATAAGTAGGACTTCGCCTAGTGTCCCTGGAGAAAAAAAAATCAGACAGTTAGTCATGTAAGCAGAACAAGAATCTTTCTCATCACAAGTCAAGCATGCATGTCTACAATGCAATAAAGGTTCACAGTAGTTACCGATATGGATCATGGTGAAGAACTCTAGTTCCCGTAACTCGAGCAGCTTCTCTTTCCCTCTCTCTTTCAATCTGAGAAGCTTTCCTTCTCTCTTTGCGACTCAGTTTCCTCTGTAATATTCAACAAAGAGCAAGTCAAAGTCAATTGTATAACCTCTTTCAGCACCAATTTGATTCAAACATCAGACAAACTTACAATTGAAGGATCCCCTTTGATCACTTCTTTCTGCCTTCTTGCCTCCTCTTTAGCCTTTTTATCCATATATACAAGCCATCCATACCTCTTTACACCAAATTCTTTAGCAATTGACTCCATTGCTTCGTCATTGCTATCATCACTGTTAAAATCCTCTTCCTCATCCTCATCTTCATCGTCGTCTTCCTCACCATCTGAATATTGAGAATCTTCTTGTCCATCCCCATCGTATGAGAAACCGACTTGAGAATAAGACCCTTTATTTGGTGGAGGCTGCGCCACATGAGATCTACTTCCGTAGCAGTTGTCAGTAATTGGATAAAAATACAGACTTGCCATAAATAGTTATTAAAAAAATCAGGTCATTTACAATTATAGTAAAGCCAAAACTACTTCCGTAGCAGTTGTCAGTAATTGGTTAAAAATACAGACTTGCCATAAATAGTTATTAAAAAAAATCAGGACATTTACAATTATAGTAAAGCCAGAACCAAGGTTATGGACAAGATAATAAAACTGGATCTTTGCCCAAATAAAATAAGCAGCACATGGTACCAATTTCCAAAACTACTGAATCATATGAATATCATTCTCATGCTTGCCAACTATATGTTACCATGGGAAATGTCTTAAGAGTCATAAGCCCACAAACTTTAGAGATACTGCTATGTACCTGTCTGATCCAAGAGCTGCAGCAATCTTAGCCTCCATCTCTTGGTTAACATGTTGTAGACCCTCCTCATCATTAACTGCACAAACTTTTTTTTTAGCGTCTAGAAAGCAGTTTTAAAATTTTACCTGAAACTAAAGAAGCCATAAATCCTAGGACAACATAATTACCTAAAAAATATTCTTAACATAAAGTAAATTAGAAAGATGACTTGTATAAAACAAAAAAGTACCGACATCCTCTGCGGCGATTCTTAATTAAATCCCGGTAACGCTCAAAATTAACAAACTCTTCTAACTCTTCCTCTTCCTCAGTTTTTTCAGGAACCCGAAATCGTCTGGAACTACCATCGCGAATAAAGTCAAGAAGAGCACGGCCATCAAATCTGCAATGATAATATTCCATGATTGACTTTCAGTCCCACAACAATGAACAATCACTCACTTCTACTAAAATCAGGAACCTGTAAGGTTATCAATTCATAGCCAGTCAACTATGATTTGTGCATACCTGTCAATCATTACGTCCTGCTTCCCATTCCATGGTATCCTGATCAGGGTAAAATTGTTAGGTCTATGTTTGATGAAGAACAACAAATATAATAATAAAGTGTAGCAAAGCTGAGCATAGTTTATATAAGATAACAGAATTGAAGGTCTATATAAAGGATGCCTAAGCTGAAGTTCACTGAAGGACAATGCAGTGAGAGAATAATATGAGGACAATAAACCATTTGATTCCTATAAGTTTATAAGGTAAACATCTGTATTTGCATAATTTTATTGAAAAAAACAGTCACAGGGTGTAAGGTAAAAAAATAAAACATGCAACTTGATTTGTGATTAGTTCAGGCTTGATATCACACGATGAGGCTGAAATTGATGAAGATATTGATGTATATAAGTGGGTCAAAAATGATTCAGAAACTGATGATAATTTTAGTGGTGATAATTCTATTGGTGGGGATTTTGAGGGTGATGGTGATCTGAAATTAGGAACTTGAAAAGACGACGGTTCACTAATTCAATTTTTTGTTTGGATAAGAAACTTGTAAATGGGGGTTCACTAATTCACTTTTTTGTATGGATCGGGAACTTGAAAATGGTGGTGTTCAGCAATTCACCTTTTTGTTTGAATTAGAAACTTAGGGCTTGTTTGTTTCGGTATTTAGGGGGGCGTGTGAAGTCATGACTTTACATCCACAAGATGTAAAGTCTTTGATGATAATAAAAGTGTGTGTTTGTTTTGAGATTTTAGTAGGTTGGGATTTTACTTTATGTGTAAGAGTAGAATAGGATGTGTAAGAGAAAAGTAGGAAAGAGAGTGTAAGTGAGAGAAAAATGATATGTGGGTAATGATTGAATGAGAGAAAAGTGATAAAGTGAATTGTATTGGGATGAGTAATAATAATTGGTATTTATAGGTGTGGATGAAGAATTGGATGTAAAAACTGGATGTTACATCTCTAACTAGAATAGGACGGGGGCCGGAAAGTCCTAGTCCTGTCCGGGTGAATCCCAAAACAAACAAGGCCTTAAGGTTGTGTTACATATTTTAAATTATGAAGTATTAATTGTCAGACTATCACTGTTTGTCACTTTGTCCCATGTGTTACTAAATGGTAAATTTAATGTTGGTGTGCATTCACTTGGGTGAAGCGCGCTCTTATTTTTTTTTCTTTTCTTGCGCTTCACACTTAAAGCGTTAGGGGACCTTTGCGCTTTTCACTCTTGACTACCTGGACTAAAAGTTTATTGAAAGATAAAGGTTGAGCATATTTTTACATGTACTAAAATTGAAAGGTCAGTCTTGATAAGTAAAAAATGACAAAAACAAGTGTAAATACATTATATCACTTGAGCTCAGAGCTCATTAAAGCTCAACACAATTAATAACCATATAAGCACGAACACTTAGGATACAATTATTAAAATTTGGTGACAAGTTAAACAAAACTTGAAAGATAGTGTAATCAACTCAATTCAAAAAATTTACAATTCCCAACTCAATAGGAAGAAAGTGTATGGTTACCAACTAACCCACACACCTAATGAAGAAGAAACAAGCAAGTATAATCTCCAATTTTCTCTAGTGAATTCACATAGTTAGTGGGTTCCTTGTTAGAACTAAAGAGTCAATTTTTGGTAAAATAGTTAAATGGATTAATTAATAGAATAAATGTTATTCTCAAGTCACCATAACATTTGAAATGATGCAGAGATGGAGGGTGCCTTGAAAACTAATAGCCAAGTCATCCAGTTAGACATTAATTTTCCACAACATGTTGGAACTCCCAATCACCCTGAATTTCTAAAACGTTACCACCAACGCTTACTCGGCCGTAAAGCTCTATCTATCAGGTAAAACCAGGCCAAAATTAGAAAAGAAACTCTACAATTAACAATGGGCTGAACTTACAGTTTCTGAAGACCACCTGCCATTGAAAAAAGACCAACTAACATTGAGAAAATGTCACAACCCTAAGAATTCAATAAAAATCCGGCCTGTGTTGGGTGGAAGATAGAAAAACATTTCGCCAATTTCTTTCACACATAGACATGACTCCATTTCGCCACAATGAATCAAAACGTCAATTCTCTTATGCATAGCTACAATAATGAACAATTTTTTCCTCGTTGAGAGAATATAAACACAAACATCTCCGTATAATCTTGAAAACCTAATTCATTCATGAAACAAGCATAAACAACAAGGCGAATTTAAATACATCAACAAAAGGAGCGATTATTAAAAAAAAATGGGGAAAAATTGGAATCTTACAGGCCCTGCTGATCCTCAGTCGCTTGGTAGAGCGCGTCATCACGGTAGATGCGGCAACGGGATCCGACGGCCTGGATCGATTGCTGGGGGTCGCCGCGCCGCTTAGCCAGGTATATAGCTCGCCGCTGAGCCCGTTTCCGAGCAGCGTCCATCATATCGTGCACTTTCCTCTCCGACCTCCGTGCTTCATGCCACATATTGTTAACTGCTGGATTCAATAATCGCTCCTGAGGATTTGATTTTCGATCGTCCGGATGAAACCCTAGGGTTAATAAACTCTATTCAGGGATGAGAGATGCGGTAATGGGAATGTATAATACTAATGCGACACTGATTTTAGTTCAAGGACAAGAAGATCCACGGGAACGTTTTAGTCACATGCCGTCTCATAATATGAGACCTATCAAATTAAAAAAAGTGATAGGATTATCATAAAATGTGATAATATTTTTAAAGAAAAGTGATAAGTCACTTTTAACAAAAATATTATCACTTTTTGTTTAAACTTTATCACTTTTTAAAAGTGACAACTTTTTAATTAATAAGTGACACAATTTAAATTAAAAGTGGATCAAATATTATTGGTCTCATACTATGAGACGGTCTCATACAAGAATTACTCCATATATTTTGGGCTACGAAAGATTTGTCTGTCTTGCGACATGACACAAATTAACACTCAAATCTAACACAAATTAACACTCAATCCTACTAAAATGTTAACGAGTCAATGTTATAAACGGTCGCATATAAGACTTAGTCAAATGTTTTAATAATAAATTAATCGCAAATAAAATCACAACTTTTTCACAATTTTTTTAATATTTGCAAACAAAACTCTAATTAACTCTTTTTAAAACTAGTGTCTGGTACCCACAAGGAGCTATCCCCACATTGGAGGGGTAAATCTCCACACTGCGGCTGCCAGGACCAACATTGGAGGGATAAAACTCACACTGTGGCTACCAGATTCAATCCTGGGTTCTTGTAGCAATCTGTTGTCACCCAAGAACCAACTAAGCTACGCTCATACGGAAAAAAAAATTTCAAAACATAACATGAAATACTTTTCAAACTCTGACCAACCATCAGCAAGTACCAACGGCTTGTAATTACATTAGTTATAATTTCCCGTTTTATTCCACTCTGATTGATAAAAATATATGTGATTGTAAAAAAAAAATTTGACATTATATACCCATTAGGTATACGTTGTAAAAATAACATTAGAATATAAATTTAATTTAAAATTATAAAAAGTATCTAATAAAAATAATAATACAGTTAAATAGCAATGCATTAGCATTTTTGGTTCATATTGAAATGAAATTGGTGGCACGTAGCTAACAACGAAATCATTTGCATATATAACTTGAATAGTAATTTTCCATATTGGTATCATCAATTCATCAAATACACATAAATATCACACTTATTTTAATAAATATATATATATATATATATATATATATATTAAAACTTTACACATTTATTTTAGTTATAATTCAATATATAAATAAAATACATTACTAATACAATAAATATAAATAACAATCATTTTACACATATATTAAATTTATACTTAAAATATTCATTTGCCCAGATTACAAAAATGTTATAAATACAATGTATAATTTTATTAATAGTACATTTTTTATTTTCATTAATAATAATATGTGAATCAAAATAATTTATGTGATATAACAATACACTTACTTGAAATATCTCCCGTTTTGGATTCATTGGATACAATCATCGATTATAGACATTTAAACCTTAATTTGTAATAGAATTGTAACAAATAGTTACCTATAAAATTAATATTTTTGTTAATTATCTTAAATAAGTAAGAATTGATTTTTTTTAAGGTGATTAAGTTTGAGAGAGACCGCAATTTATACCCAAAACACATATTTTTGGAACTAAGAGAAAATTTATGCTAAAAATCAATCATTAAAATAAACTATATTAATAGTAATAGTGGTACAACTTAAAGAATTAGTATGGATACAATTCACCGAAAACTAAAATTTTGGGTACATTACATCTTTTTTATTCTGCTTCTTCTCATTCTGATGTTATCTCGACTTTTGCCATGTGTGAGCTCTTCACAATCTTTGTTCACGAATTCAGAGCATCCGCAGTGCTCTCTCTTAGAGTAGGTATTTTATGAAATTAGTTCATACTATGAACTACTATCCTTTTTTTTTATTTGACCCATTTAGTTTATGATCCAGCCCATGAATATATGACCCAGCCCATTAAATATGCAACTCAAGTAAATTCTACAAACAAAATATATGAGTTTGGCCCAATTCATTAGACAAGATCGGAAGCCCAATAGATATTCTGTAGAATCGTGCGATGAAGAGGGAATTTCATGGAAGCCATTGACGTTGAGCACTTTCAACAAGAGGAAGACGATGATACTTGCATGAATTGAAATCGTAGTGAGAGGAAGACAACGATATAAGGCAAGAGGAACGATAAAGATGAAGACTGTGAATTCGATAATTGATTCTAACTTTACACAAATTACAGGTATTTCACCTATATCATATTTGTACAATATAATTTGATTTTGTGAAATTGTAGTTGAAATCATAGCTAGTGAAATCTAAGACTTCAACTCTAAGATTGTGATCATAGCTAATTGTCCAAGTTTGTGATCGTAGTTAATTGAGATACGCAGAGAGGAAGAAGAGAAATAAAATTTGTGCTCATAACATGTTTGATGAAATGCTTGTTAGAAATAAAATGAAATATAAATATATAATTTGTGTTCATAACCTGTTTGATTAAATGATGGTTAGAAATTGATATTTGTTAACTTCTGCATTTTTGGTTGTCAGAGCCGTAAATTGGAATTTATCCTATGTCCTGTGTTTTTTATCAGTATGCTTCGCCATTTCCATTTTCTACACTGTCAGGACTATGTTAACATATATATGGTGACAGGAGTATCGATAATATGTGCAGAAGTATCATTTGTGAAGCCAGGAGTATCATTTATATGGTGTTCGTCTTTAAAAAAGTAAAATAAAAAGAATGTGAATATTGACCTGGGGAGTGTAAAAAAAAACACTAAATGGTTACTATGTATACCACATATCTCAATTTAGTTAGGAGTATCAATTATTCTTCCAGGTGTATCGATAATATGGCCAGAAATATTATTTATTAGGTCAGGAGTATCATTTATATTGTACTCGTTTAAAAGCAAAATAGAATGTGAATATTGACCTCGGAGTGTAAAAAAATACACTGAATGATTTCTAGGTATATCATATATCTCCATTTAGTTAGGAGTATCAATCATTCTACCATGAGTATTGATAATATGTGCAGGAGTATCATCTATTTGGCCAAAAGTATCATTTATATTGTAGAAGGTCTAATAGATTAATAATATGATACCCTTGACCCAATATTTGATACTTACTTTTATATTACTTCATAAAATATAAATTTTTTATTAAACCATTAATGACGACCTTTAAATATTAAATATAGATGCTGGCAGTGCAATAGTCGAACAACGTGCAGAAACTACAAATGAAGATATATTTGTTTAATTGGATCAGGTGTATCAAATATTGGTCCAAGAGTATAAAAAAAATTTATAATATTTTTTCATACTCTCGACAAGATATGTTATACAACTGAATAATAATATGATACTTTTGATACTATATGTGATACTTACTCTTGCATTGCTTCATAAAACATAAATTGATGATCAAACAATTGGTACTGAGCTTGAAATACTTGAACAAGATGCTACATTAACTGATAACACTGCAATGGTTGAATATGATGATGAGCTTGCAATTGTTGACCAAGGGGCAGAAATTGAAGATGAAGGTAATGAGTATTTGTTTAATTAAAGTGTATTACGTATGTATTAGACATAAAATTGAAAGATTTGAGTAGTCACAAATATTTTTCTATATATAAAGTAGGGTTATTATGGGAGAGTGGATATTGGTAGGTTTATCTTTGATATAATGTTTGTTAACTGGAATGCAATGATCTTGGGGCACTGAATTCACGGTAATCCAGTTGATGGGCATAATCTCTACTCTGAAATGGTTAATCTTTGCCAATAGTATCAGTAATATGGTCAGGAGTATTAATAATATGGGCAGCAGTATCGATCATCTGTACTGTATTTATGTTGCATAAATACATAAAAGCAATTAGGTAGTATTACATATATATTTGCAATATCGATCATATGTACTGTATTTGACTTTAAATCTTGATTTTTGCTTCGTTGTGATGCAAAAATCAAGATTCAAAGTATATATCTTAGTGTTATCAAATTTACAAGTATAATATAAACATTCATTTTGTTAAACAGGGGGCATTGCTGATTCTGATGATGTGAGTGGAAGTCTATTGGGCAAGATAGGAAATACGACTGAAGATATGTACCAGATGTATTGTAGACATGCACGAGTAAATGGGTTTAGTGTACGGAAAGCAACAGGAAGAAGATCAATGACTGGGATTGAATTGGCAAAACTCTTCCTCTGTTCTTGTGCTAGAATTAAGGACAAAAAGGATGCAACTACAAAGAGTGGAAAAAGAAGGAAAGAGAGAGAAGTTGGAATTACAAGAACGAATTGCAAGTCTTTAATGAGTGTCAAGATGAACAAGGGGGGATGTATGAAGTTATGAAACATGAAATGGAACATAACCATCAGTTGACAAGACCAGAGTGGAGTCATCATCACCGTTCTGAAAGGAAAATAACAGATGAGAAAGGAAAGATTATCGAACAAATGATCACTTCAGGAATGAAGGCAGCTGAATCTTATCACTATATAGTGAATGAAGCTGAAGGCCAGGAAGATGTGGGTCACACCTTAAGAGATCATTTAAACTTTGTAACTCGTTTTAGAATGAAGAAGATAGAATCAGGAGATGCACAGGCCTTCATTAGTATGCTAGAAGAAGAGAATGGTCGAGATAAATAGTTCTTTTATTGTGTGAAATTGGACAGTGAAGCAAGACTGGCCAATATTTTTGGCGGGATTCACTAATGAAGGAGGATTAATATTTATGGGGATGTCGTTGTGTTTGATACAACATTCAGGACAAACAAATACAACCTCATTTGTGCACCGTTTGTTGGTATTAATAATCATTGGAAGAATGTGATGTTTGGATGCGCCTTCATTTCCGATGAGAAAACTGAGACATTTGAGTGGTTATTCAAGGCATTCAAGAGGTCAATGGGAAATAAAGATCCTGTCACTATCTTCACCGATCAAGACTTGGCAATTGCAAACGGAATAGAAAAGGTATAAAGTTCAATACAATTAATATAACTAATACTCCCGACATAATAAATGATACTGCTGCCAATATTATTAATACTTCTGGCAGAATAATTGATACTTCTACATAAATGGATATATGTTCTATACTTAGGGTAACAAGTATTTGACCACTTAATTTTTATAATATGCAGGTTTTCCCTGAAACAAGACATAGATTATACCTTTGGCACCTTCAACAGAATGCTATGTCCAAATTTGGGAAACTGAAGAGTGATAATTCTTTTAAGGCGTTATTTGATAGGTGTTTGTCCGGGTGCAACGATGAAGATGATTTTGAAACCACTTGGAAAGAAATGGTAACAACATATGGTCTTGAAGAGAACTCTTGGTTTACACGATTGTACAGCTTGAAGGAGAAATGGTGCACGACATTAAACTAAAAGTTATTCTCCGCTGGAATAAAGTCATCGCAACGAAGTGAGAGCACAAACCACTCAATTTAATTCAAAGTTAGGAAAGATACAACTTTAACTGATTTTTACGAGAAATTCAAGGACACCGTCAGGAATTGAAGATTTGAAGAACAAAAGGATGAATTTAATTGCTCAAGGTCAAAACCTGAAACATCTTTGGATATGGTTGGGATGATAAAGCATGCATCGGAGGTATACAATCTAGCTCTTTTTAGAGTTTTTGAAAAAGAGTTCATAAATGTTTGTGTGCTTCGACTAATCTTGTTTACGTTATCCTAAATACCACGATGGTATATGATGTTGGATCTGTTGATGATATTTCTACCAACCGAGTTATATTTGATTCTGCTTTGAAGTTAATCAAGTGTAGTTGCATGAAAATTGAGGAATGTGGAATACTATGTTATCATTGCTTGAGAATACTCCTTGTACATTCGGTACAAAATATACCTGATGTCTATATTGTGAAGAGATGGACGAAGCTAGCTAAATCACAAGTGTGGGATACATTGAAATCTCAAAGCAATGTAAAGTAGAACATTGAGTATATCACTTGGGCAAATGGCATTGGAAGGAGGTACAACAATCTAGCTTTGTCATGCAAGGAAAATGAAGTTGCAAGAACAAATCTTGAAGAGAGCTATAATAGAGATCTGATTTTTACAAAAAAACTGATGTGTACAGAACAAGAAGAAAATTCTACACAATCAGCATCATCATCTAGGACAATATTGGATCCTACTCGTGCAGTAACAAAGGGAAGAAGTCAAAGGAAAAAGAATTTTCTTCAACAAAACAAGAGAAAGAGGACAAGTTCAACACAATCAGCACCAACCTTGGAATTTAGTTCTCGAACACGTAAACCACATTTAATTTAGTTAGAAATTGTGTTTTTTTACAAGTTCGGTCCTTTAGATTGGTATTTATTGGCTTAAATCAGCATCAGTCATTTAGGACATGTAGATGGTTTGCATTTAGTTTGGCAACGCTGGATTTTGATATTTTTTGTTTGAATGAGACGTGAAACTACTATCCATAATATATTGCTATTTTTTCATTAAATTTTGATAATTGCAGGTCAATATCCAACTTCCTGCTGCACTCTTGTTTAGAATTCTTCCTAAACAAGTTTGCTAAGATTTTCTATTCGTTACTGATTCATGGTTGCGTGATTTTTCCAGGGGTATCGATAATATAGGCAGGGGTATCATTTGTGAGGCCAGGAGTATCATTTATATGATGGTCGCCTTCAATTTTTTTTTTCTAATATTGAACTTGTAACTTGTAGAGAATGTTTACTATATGTATCACATATCTCCATTAGTTAGGAGTAAAAGTTATTCTTTCAGGGGTATTGGTAATATAGGCAAGGGTATCATTTATTAGGAGTATCATTTGTATGGTTCTCGTTTTTTTAAAAAGAAGAAAAATAAATGTGAATTTGAATTTTAAAAACCATATATCTCCATTTATTAGGAGTATCAATTATTAGAAAAATAAATTTGAATTTGAAAATTAGTATATCATATATCTCTATTTATTAGGAGTATCAATTATTCTACCAAAAGTATCGGTAATATGACCAGAAGTATCATTTATGAGGTAAAGAGTATCATTTATATTGTACTCGTTTAATAGAAAAAAAAGAATGTGCATATAAACCTGGGTAGTGTTAAAAAACACTTAATGGTTACTAGGTATATCACATATCTCCATTTAGTTAGGAGTGTCAATTATTCTTCCAGGGGTATCGATAATATGACCAGAAGTATCATTTAAGAGGTCAGGAGTATCATTTATATTGTACTCGTTTAATAGGAAAAAAGAATGTGAATATTGACCTGGGTAGTGTTAAAAAAACACTTATGGTTACTAGGTATATCACATATATCCATTTAGTTAGGAGTGTCAATTATTCTTCCAGGGGTATCGATAATAAGGCAGGAGTATAGATAATAAGGTCAGGAGTATCATTTATATTGTACTCGTTTAACAGGAAAAAAGAATGTGAATATTGACCTGGGTAGTGTTGAAAAAACACTTAATGGTTACTAGGTATATCACATATCTCCAATTAGTTAGGAGTGTCAATTATTCTTCCAGGGGTATCGATAATAAGTGCAGGAGTATCGATAATGAGGTCAAGAGTATCATTTATATTGTACTCGTTTAACAGGAAAAAAATGTGAATATTCACCTGGGTAGTGTTAAAAAAAACACTGAATGTTACTAGGTATATCACATATCTCCATTTAGTTAGGAGTGTCAACAATAAGGGCAGGAGTATCGATAATAAGGGCAGGAGTATCGATAATAAGGGTAGAAGTATTGATAATATAGATATCCATCAAGTGCAGGTACTACTAGTGCATGTGCTAAAGACCTAGCTAGTTGGATGAACATGAACTTGTTAGTTGCAAGCTAGCTAGACTATAGAAGAAATCGGTAATGTAGATACAAAAAGAAAAAAAAAATATTAATTTTTCTTTTTCCTCTTCTTTTTCTTGAGCTCTTTTTCCACATCTTTTGTGGATGTCTTCTTTTTCTCCAATTCTTCCTTCTCTTTAAAGAATCTTTGAACCTCTAATAACGCAGACTTCCTTCTACAAAAATCAATCACATTTGCCCGTATTTTATTTTTCTTCTCGTTAACATCATTATCAACTATTCTTGCACAGTAACTACCTCTAAGAGTCGTGCGTACCAAAGCCTTGATTGAAAGACAAAATACAAAAAAATATCATAATTCACATTACAAATAAGAATTAACAAAAATATAAAAAAGAATTTACATACCTTTCCCATATTCGGAGCAGTATATACTTCACCCTCAAATAATTTCATGTTGTTTAGTAAGAAAACGCCGCAATCAATATTAGGTTTCCTAGTTTTCCATCTAAATGCGACAGTTTCAAACTCATAAGTTAGAATGTTAGCAGTACCTGGGTGATTGTACTTTTGCAAGAAGAATGACATTCGCTCCTGCTATTAAAAAAAAATCTTCAAGTTAACAAGAAATAACATTAAAAAAAAATTACACTATATATTTTACCACTATTTCAACAGCCTGAGTATATGCAGTAGGGTCATGGTAATTCCTGTTGTCTAAGTATTGCAATTTCTTTTTGCCAAAGTTGATCACAGCAGCAAAATATTGATCGTTCATTCTATTTGGTACAAAAATCTACAAAAAATCCAAAATAATAAAAAGCAACAGTTTAAACATCATAACCAAAACATATATTATTATTAACTCTTTCTTCCAGGCTAGAGATGACTACTTATGAACAAAAAAAGTATCATGCAATCAACAATAATACCATCCACTCTTCTTACCATTTCCAAGAGTTTGAAATCAATAGTTGTTGACTGAATTAGCATCCATTTTTCCCAGCAACCAACAATACTCTTTTCATTATCTTCAGAATCACCAGCCCCAAAAATAATATTTGAAAGGTATAACTATAAAATTCACAAAAAAAAAAAACAGTATTAAATACTTGTTTAAGAGTATTAAAATAATTCAACAAGAGTAGAGGAATAAAAACTTACACTATGACCAGTATAAAAAAAGAAAGTTCTTTTAGAAAGATCAATTTCCTTTGAGTTGTTCAAGATTAAGGACCATGCATCGATAATGGAATTCCAACTTTTTTCAAAAGGTAGAAGTGATGTCATATCGCTACGTGTCACGAAATAATTCTTCCCCACAAAAAATAGATGTTCACTACAAAATAAAGGCCCACATATCATTTTCTTTAAATCTAGAATAATAAATTTTATAATAGACTATATAAATATTTGACTTACTCAGTTTTTGTAGATAAATCCTCAAACATGCAGTAGTCAATAATCACCTTTTGTTCTCTTCTCATGGTTTCCAACACACTCTTGTTTCCATAAAAAATCCAGAAATATATTGCTCATGATAATCTCCTATCAACCATTCAACTTCGTTAATCTTTTTGCAGCTAGACAAATTGATTGCTTCAGTTGCTTCCTCGAACTCCTCATCATCAAAATCAGGAAGAAGTCTGAAAGAAGGCATACAATCCGCTAACATTTTCATTTTTTTGTAGTCAGCCTCAACTCTATCAAGATAAGCGTGTAACTCCTCATCTGCAAAGAATTTTTCATCTGAGTCAAGTAACTCGTTATCATTTGCAATGGTTGAGGGTTTCTCAGAAATTCTTTCTTTTATTTGCATAATCTTATTCGTGTGATGCTCCATTATAATAGCCAGATCCCTACTCATCTTCATAACTGATGCATGGACAGCCTGCAATCATAGCATTCATTAGACTTTTATCCTAGCTTTATAGATATAAAAAGCTTGCAATTCTACTCATTAAAGTCAATTATACAATACAATATGGCTGGTGGATCTGGTTCAGATTCACGAACTTTATAACAGACACAAGTTCAGAGAAAACAACAATAACATAATCAGATTACTTAATGGAGCATGCACTAGGCAATTCACTAGCTACATAAGGTTTATTAAGCAAATCACTTAAATTACATAGATCATGAAAAATGAATTGGCAGTGAATGCAAGCCCATTATTGACAAACGTACAAAAAAATAACTAAAAAATGAAACATAGAGATAACTTACATCTTTTGAAATATGTTCGATTTCTGAATTTGTCAAGCATCCTTTTCGCATTTCACATGTGAATGTAAAGATTGATGGTGAATCATTCCTTTTTTCACAAGAGCTCTTCTCCTCCTTTTTTGAATAAACCTTTTCCGGTTGGTCACCTTTACTAGAAAAATTATATCTGCCCTTCGAACTAACAGGATAAACGCCCTTTACCCACTCTCCAAGACCTAGCACACCGGTAGCTAGTTCTTCTACAATTCTTTTCCTCAACTTCTCTGTAGTCCAATGTTGGATGAGGGGGTAGGGTGGAGGGCTCTTTAATCCCTTGCCACTTTAGCCTATGAAAGTACAAGATTTGCAACACCATAGAGCAGCCACTAAAATTTGAGGTACCACCATTGCTGTTGTTGTACCTTTTTGCAGCTGTGCAAATACATTTCAATATGTATGAGCACCAATCAAACTCACGAATCTGGTTAACATTAACCAAGGACTTGATTGTACTGAAGTTTGCAACTCTGTTTGCATTTGGAGCAAGGAACGAAGATAAGCAAAAAATGACAAATAGTCTTTTAAAGTCGTCTCCGCCACCTTTCAACTCTAACATCTTCGTTTTGACAACATTTAAAGGTGAATCTGAATTGATGTCGTACTTTATCTTTAAATCATTCATAATGGGGACACTTTTTAGGCTTTCTCCATGATTCATATCTATAACCTCTTTTCCAGCATTTCTCGGTAGCAACAAAACATCACAAACATCAATAGGAGTACCTCCAAATGAGTGATGTTCATCTATTTTTAGCATTCTACTTTGACTTTCAAAGTTTGCTACCAACTTCTTTACAATCTCATTAGGCACTCTTGAGATGGACATTTTCAAAAGACCATCAAATCCAATACTCTCTACATCTTTCTTTTGCTGTTCAGTTAACTTATGCAGAATATCAAAGAGACCTTGTGGTCTACACTGTGTATTGAATCCTTTGTCTAACCTACAATTGTATGAAGTATATATATATGAGTATCATTTCTTTAGCTTGGAGTATCAAATATGTGGTCAAGAGTATCATTTATTCTCATATAAATCTAAAATACTTGACACCATTAACAATTTAAGAAAATAAAATCAGCAATTATAGTGAAAACAATTATTCTCACCGCTCAAAATCATCTACATTAGTAGACTTCTTCGTTCTTTTTGCAACATTGTCCTCAACTTCTTCCTCACTACAAAATACACACATCCTTTGACTACATCTCTAAAATAAAAAAATCTACAAATAGAAAATAAGAAAACAAATCACATAATTATAAAATGGCCTCAGGTAATTCCAGATAGCAGAGTTGTGGTGTAACAAATTCATGTTTCTACAACTGAAACATGAATTCCAGAGAGCATCGATGTTCATCAATCCCGAACATTCTGTACCAAATCAAGCACCATCAATACATATGGACTCATAAATAACACATCATAACCTATCAAAAATAAAAATTTAAGTACATAAATATTCTTTCAAGGGTATTGGTAAAATGGGCAGGGGTATCATTTATTAGGTCTGGAGTATCATCTGTACATAACCCACATAATAGACTTGTACCAGATTGAACACATCCATTACAAACTTAGGAGTATCACATTATATGAATTTATTCAGGAGTACTAAATAAATTATCAGGAGTATCATTTTTATGCAAGAAAAATGCAAGTATAAATTAGGAGTATTAGTCCAAGAGTATCAAATATGTACTCAAAAGTATCAACACACCAAGTATAACAAATCATCCTACCTCACAAAATCATCTTCATTAGATACTTTTGTAGGTTTCCTTCTTTTTTGCTTTTCTTCGTTTACTTTAGTAGACTTCTTCATTCTTTTTGTAACATTGTCCTCAACATCTTCCTCACTACAAATTACACACATACATTACAAATTATACACATACATTACAGATTATCAAATACGTTATTTTGAATGAAATTGTTGAGTTGTTGAGCAAAGAATATTCTTTGGTTGACAACAACTTGGGAACAACAAAGGGATCTTCCCATTCAAATAACCATATAAGTGTCAATTATTATGCCAGGAGTATCGATAATATGTGTAGAAGTGTCATTTGTTAGGCCAGGAGTATCATTTATAAGATAATCATTTAAAAAAAAGAATGTGAATTTGGAACTGGGAGTGTAAAAATGACACTGAAAGGTTACTAAGTATATCACATATCTCCATTTAGTTAGGAATGCCAATTATTCTACCAGGAGTATTGATAATATGAGCAGAAGTGTCATTTGTTAGGCTAGGAGTATCATTTATATGCAAGAAAAATGCAAGTATAAATTACACATATTATTCCAAGAGTATCAAACATGTACTCAAAAGTATCAAAACTCCAAGTATAATAAATCATCTTACCTTACAAAATCATCTTCATCAGATACTTTTGTAGGTTTCCTTTTTTTCTGCCTTTCTTCGTTTACTTTAGTAGACTTCTTCGTTCTTTTTGTAATATTTTTCTCAACTTCTTCCTCACTACAAATTACACACATACATTACAAATTATACACATACATTACAGATTATCAAATACGTTATCTTGAATGAAATTGTTGAGCAGAGAATCTTTCTTGGTTGGCAACAACAAAGGGATCTTCCCATTCAAATAACCATATAAATATCAATTATTATGTCAGGAGTATCGATAATATGGGCAGAAGTATCATTTATGAGGTAAGGAGTATCATTTATATTGTATTCGTTTAAAAGGAAAAACGAATGTGAATATTGACCTGGGTAATGTAAAAAAACACTGAATGGTTATTAGGTATATCACATATCTCCATTTAGTTAGGAGTGTCAATTATTCTTCCAGGGGTATTGATAATATGACCAGAAGTATCATTTATGACATCAGAAGTATCATTTATATTGTACTCGTTTAAAAGGAAAAAAAATGTGAATATTGACCTAGTTAGTGTTAAAAACACTGAATGGTTACTAGGTATATCACATATCTCCATTTAGTTAGGAGTGTCAATTATTCTTCCAGGGGTATCGATAATATGACCAGAAGTATCATCGATAATGTGAATATTCTTACAGCAATTACTCAAGGCAATCAAACGCAAAAGTATCAACACACCAAGTATTATAATAAATCATCTTACCTCACAAAATCATCTTCATTGGAGCCAGCATCTTCATCAGTGATTTCTTTTTCTTTATCTCGACACAACTTCTTAGTAAAAAAAAAGAAAATAGAAACCAGTCAGAATTATATTGTCAAGTATTTTATCAAAATGCTACACCAAAGATGGAACTTGCAAATACAGAAAACTAAGATTACTTTATGAACCCTGTAAAACAATATACATATGTACAATTACATATGTCACTCATTACAATATAAGATTATTTTATGAACTTTGCATTTTTTTTTTTTGTCTAGCCTACAATCATATTTATCAAATAAATCATGGTTATGTTGACTAGAGATGAGCCTAAGACAAAGATGAGTGGAAACTTATCAATCAGAAAGGCCAGCACATGTCAATTAATGTTACCAAAACAAGAATAAAGTTATGTTGATCTATCTAATATACATGGAGCAATAGTTTCAACAATTCCAAAGTGAAGTGATATGCTAATGCTACTCGATAATCTTCTAAGTAAAAATCTACTCGATCAGATATTCTTCAGACCAAATATGATCAATTCTACTCATTACAATTCCCATCACCTACCCAACCCGAGTTTCAACCATGATGATTGACTTTAAAACTTCTACTTTCACTAATATGATATCTTAAGATTTAACAATTAATAAATTACCTAATAAAACTTTAATTAATAGTTGTGTAGCAAAAGAGAGGTGAAGTATATAGAGGTGCTAGAATATCCGAGGTTTTCCTTCGTGATTTTCGTCTGAAAAAAGTCCAAATAAAACCCAGAAAAGCCTCGAGTAATCAATTCTAAGCATAAGTCGACCCAAAATCACTGCTGAATCAATTCCAGATTTATTCGAAAAATACACATATTTCAGATTATTTTTCAAAAAAAATAAATAATATTCAAATGACCCATGACCGAATAAACTATCCTATAAGTTTTCCACCTTCCAAATGATTTGAAGATAAGACTGTGAGCGTTGAGTTCTACCGTACTCAATACTATCACGCGTTTATCTCTTTAGTTTTGCATCAATTGATTTTCTACATCCACCCAATTTTTTCAGACGAATTATTCCGAACAAAAAAAATCGAAAAACTTGTGAATCGGAAACAATAGCAGATGCACTACCTAATTTATTATTATAAAAGAACAACACACGCTTGTTTCATTTCTCCAGTACTTAATCACAAAAAAGAAAAAGATAAATGGTGAAGCGCAGGGTGGAGGGAGAAAATAACCTGGTGGAAACAGCGGTTTCGCCAAAGAGAGGGAGGCCGGAGAGACGATTGTGAGAAGGGGAGCAACGACGGCAACCGGAGAAGGGCGACGTTATTATACGGTGACTCAGTGGCGAGGGCATACAAAGGGGTCAGATCTGAAATTGGAGGAAAATTGGAAAAGGACTATCTATATATTTGACCCGTTAACCCATTAATGTAACCCAAGTATGAATGGGTAGTGGTTCAGCATAAGCCTTACCATGAAAATAGTCTATACAATACTTTGCCTCTCTCTTATTAGGGGATGTTCTTGCCAATAATTGAGTTTGTTGTTGGGTTTATGGTGTCTGAAAGTAATCACTTCAATTGTTGTATATTGTTGGTGTCTTGTGAGAGATCGAATTGGTAAAGATGACCAAGATTTTGTGTCTCGATGGAAAAAACCCAGTAAAATCGACAACAGAATTGAAAGAAAATAAACGCCGGAATTCAAAATACATCCAAAACTACAAATTAAAATAAAATCTGTACAAAAAAAATACTAATTCAATACGTAAATGAAATTAAAAATCGTTACACATGAATTCACAATCTATATAATTTCATATATATATAATCGGATAAGAAATTGCCAATGAAAAATAAAGAAAAATGTGAAGACTAATTAAATGGTAAAGCACGAACAAAAATAACGAAACATATTGAAGATCTACAAATGATGGTGAAGAGTATAAATAGGAAAAAAAATGTAACGGTTGCTGAAATCTAACTGCTAATTGCATGCATTATTGACATAGTTGAAAATCTTAATTGATTGCTAATTGCATACATTATTGACATAGTTAAAAATATTAATTAGCTGCTAATTGCATGCATTATTGATATAATTACCAAAAAATTTGAGACAAAGGAATTGAATGGTTAAGATGAATTAGCAAAAGAAAGATCAACGACTGATACTGAATGGCGCCAAAACTATTGAAGGAAATCTTAGTGCTATTATATATTTATTACTAGGATTGTACCCGTCTGTGCTTTGCACGGCAGTCATGTTAATTTATATACTAAATTAATTGATATATTTTTTACTGTCATGTATCTATAATATACTTAAAAGTGGCTTAGCCACATAAATCATTTTTGGACCTTTTTGCCCCTTATCATACATTTTTTTTCCATTTCTCTCCTCTTGTTTTTCCTCTTTTTCCCCCTGTCATACAATTTTTTTTTCATTTCTCCCGTTCTCTTGTTTTTCCTTTTCATTTATTCTCTTCTCTTCCTTGCCGACGTTGTTCCTCTCCCACACCTTCTCGATTGCATCGCCTGTCCAGTTAGATAATCGATCGCCAGCTCTAACTTAATCTCCCTCGAATCTGGTCGATTGTATGAACCAATGGATTCGAACCGGAAATCGCTGGCGGCGGCTTAACATTGCTTCTCCAGCTGCGGATTTTAATGGTGGGATCACAATCATCATCAAGGGCGGCAATTTTAAGGCTGAGAAGAGGATTCTGGTGAGTCTGTGTTAGTGTTAGTGTCCTAGAGACAATCCATCGGAAGGACATAATACTAAGATAATATTCAGATTTGGTTTAATATTATTATTGGTTTAATATTAAATGAATGGCATTACACTTATCTGAATATGATGTTTGATTGTTTGCATATATTCTTATTTGTGTTCCCATGAATCACTACTGTCATTGAGTGAGTGAGAACTCAGATGACTTAAGTATGATTCTCAAATAGCCCCGATCAAGGATCATCAAGAATGGGATATTGATGATGCAATTGAGATTGGTGTGCGATCTGCATCATACTCTTAGAGAGTGTAGTAAGATCTCACTTACTACGAGATACCGGGTATCTCATGATGGATGCACAGATACCTTAGAGGGTATTGGTATACCCATCCAAGAAACCGTTTGATGTAATTCCACATAATGTGTCTACGGGTGTCTCGGTTAGTGGGAGCGATGTGATACTCCTCTGACTTGAGGTCAATACGCACGACATGTGTGGAGTGGTGAACTTTGACCATGACCGACGCTTGCACCCTCCCACGGGTAGATATGGCATGGATTGGGTTCATCACGAAATGCATGTGCGTGGTAGTTGAGCCAAGAATATGATTCATTCCTCAATGTGGATTTAGAGAGAATACTCGTCTTCTCATCATAATTGGATCTAAGTCGTCGGCCGACGCACATCAACTTAGACTTTGTGGCTAAGTGTGATATACTTGATCAATTAGTGATTGGAGATAATATGATTAAGTTATTTGAATAGACACTTCATCATGTTCAAGGCTTAATCGAGTATTCGTGAATGAAAGGAAGATATCACAATAGCCTACAGTATTACAGGTAGTTGCAGATTTCCTCGCAACGTACCTCGTATATTGAGAATGTCTGATTTATTGTCTAGGGTTCAATTAAGACCGTTAGTTTGACTAATCGCTCGATATACGAGGGCCTATGGGTCACACAACAAGTAATGGCAATTTACCAATTATAGTTGGTTGATTAAATATTGTATTGGATATAATATTTAATTTATGGAGAATATAATAATAATTATATTTGGAATTAATTATTATTATTATTTAATTAAATTAGATTTAATTAAATATGAAATCCCAATAATAATATTTGGAATATTATTATACAAGAATAATAGATATGGTAAAGATATTATTCGTAGGAACGTATCTAGGAAAATATAATCCATAGAGATTATATTACGGGCTAGGCCCGATATCTTGCTTAGGAATTAAGCCAAGTTAATCCCTATAAATACGTGTCATGGGAATTCAGAAAACGTGATACAAGAAATATAATTTCTCCATAAAATCTCAGTCTAAATTTTCCTAGCAAATTCGTCTCGAGATTCAACGCTGGCATATCGGTGTGGGTTGGTAGAAAGCCGTTACGTGGATACCATAGTTGAGGATTCCGCGTACAAATCGCTGTAAGGATTTATATATCGTTATTTATCCTTTAATTGTTATGTTATACAACTATGTTTGAGATTCGTTGTTGGTGAGTCGTAATCTTCCGCTGCGCCGAACATGGTGTTCGTGCCTTTAAAACCCAACAGTGGTATCAGAGCATCAGGCTCTTTACTTGGTTGTATAAAATAATTATTATTCGTAGAGTATATTGCGTATTTTTAAATTATTTTGCCCTTAATATTCGATTTTGGAAATCGATAAATTACTTTGTGTATTAAATTGATGTTTCAAAGAAAACAAAAGTAATCAGACATGTTTTTGGAAAACAAGTTCGGATTAATTTGTTTACTATTGTCATTACCTACTTTCTGGGAAACTAGGTTATTTGATTAATTAAATTAGTTTTTTATGCCTAGAGGTATACAATATGGTTTTCTGGGAAAATATACATCTTTGCCGTAAGTTTTGACTTTGGAGTCAAAATAAAATTTGATTTTTAAAAAAAAAAAAAAATCTGCTTTTGAAGCAGTTATTCACGCCCAAACCCACGCCCTTTTTTTTCCTGAAACTGTTCAATAGAATTCATCGTGAGAGGATGGCGTCCGGGAACTGATCGCCCACTGACCAGTGGTGACTGGTTGTGGTGGTGGCAGATCGGATGGGTTCCTCCTCTTTATCACCGGCGAAGGTCGCGAGCCACTGTCTTCGATCCGTCGAACATTGCGCTGGACATGATCTCGCGACCGGTGGCGGCGTGTCGACGGACAGCGGACCGAGGCGGCGGCTATGTCGTCCGGCTCTAAATCAGCGGCGCTGGTAGTCTACTGCTGCGGTGGCGCTCGTGGGCGACTCCGTCCATCGCTGGCGGTAGTTCGTCTGCCAACGGGGGCGAGTACAGTGGGAAGGAGCGATTTTTCCTGGCCCTGGTTGTTAGCGTGAATACGCCAGGGGCCTGGGTTGAAGAATTTGATTCTCCCCAGGCCCTTCTGTGCAATTATCAGAATATTTGCAAATAAGCCCCTAATATTTTTTTAATAATAATAATTAAAATTTCCTGAATTTTTAAGGCTATGTTTGGCATGTTTTGATTTGTTAAAATCTGAAAATTGGCTAAGGGCCTGTTTGTTTTAACTAGAATTCTAAAAATTTTGGAAATTAAATTAAGGGGTTGTTTGGTTGGACCAAAATTGCGAAAACGAGTTAAGGACACGTTTGGTTGGACCATATTTTGATATTTTGATAAAGTAATGTTTTGGGCAAAATAATTTTGAAAATGACTTTAGAAATTGACCGAAAGCTTGGAGCTTGTTGGTATTTCTAATTTTAGCAATATTTTACCTACGGATAATTAATTGTTAAGCACGTTTATTTGATTTACGTGTTATTTATAAATATTGATTGTTTATAAATATTAAATATTTTGCATGTTTATTTGATTTATGTGCTAAATATTTATTGAATGCTTTATTTTGTGCAAATTTAAATTTTGAAATAAAGCATGAGAACTTGATTAGTTGCTCCCCACTTGTATAACTGCTTATGTGAATCGATATTTACATTATTAGTTGTATAGCCCGCATTAAATTGTTTGGGTAGGCGGCACCCAATATTTGTCGGACCGTTATATATGTTTTGGGTAGACGGCGCCCAAATAAGTGTTAGTCCGCATAAAATCATGTTTGGGTAGGCGGCGCCCTATAATTGCTCAAATGTGATATAGATTAACATGTCAGATCTCGATTAAGCAATTAATACCCCGCCTTAAAATGATCCTCACTAAAATATGGTTTTTCATTAGATTGAAAGATGTCTTCCATTAAAATTAAAAGTAAACCGGAGATTTCGTTCCAATGAGTATTTAAGGCCCTAGTCTTTTGCTCGGATCTACATCTAACGGGACTTTTATAGGGACACGTTTGTCGTCGCTTAATGGTTGTAAACCAACTTAATTCTGTTTCACCAGCCCTAGCAGGGAAACGAGAATTAGGTGACATCCGATTGAACTAGGTTCAATCAACTAGGAATTGCATGAGGCAATTGGTTTAGAGACCTACCAGTTATGTTGTTGCAATGTTCAGCCCTAGCAGTCCTTGTAATAGTAGGAATGTGGATCCTAGTCCATTACAATTTATATTAGATATAAATTCATACTCTTCCGATGAGGTCGTTGAGTATGTGAAAATAATGGAGACAAAATAAATTAAAAGGTCATGTTTATTTTGATTGCTGAATATTGATCGTAGGAATTATGTGTTTAATTCCCATTTTAGTTTATTTCTCTATAATTGTTGAAATTAATAACTTGTCATTAAGAAATGTTTTGGAAACGAAAAAATTGGCTGGGCCAAATTTTCTGGACTAGCACTGAAACGTGCGTTTGGTACTAAGGCAAGAAGAGATTGAGCATGTGTTAGACACGACAATCCCTTTACCCATGAGGTTGGTTCAGTTGAGGCTGCAACGTTTGACGTTACGGCTCAAAGAAGCATCAAGATGATGCTTCCCAGCTCTATGTTATGATTGCTCGGCATGACTCCCGAATTGCAAAGGCAACATGAGAAAATGGATCCCTTCGAGATGCTTAAGCATCTGAAGGATCTCTTTGATTCTAGATCTCGTTTGAGATTTATGAAGTGATAAGAGATCTATTCAGATGTCGATTAGCGAAAGGAGGGAAGATTTTACCTCATGTGCTATCCTCAAGTCACTCCCCGATTCATATTGTAATTTCGTAGTAAATTTAATATGAAGAAGACGGAAGCGGCGATGCCGGAGCCTCATAACATGCTTAAGACTTTTGAGTCTTCCACTGCTAAGGAAAAACCCGTGCTCATGGTGAGTGCTTCTACTTCTTCTGACCCAAAAGGTGAGAAGAAGCGAAGGAGTAAGGCTAAGAGGGCTTCAAGCCCAAACTTTCTGAAGGCAAAATGTGGAGTTCAAAAGTAAGAGCGGGTTGATAAGGATGTATGCCCCACTACAATAGAAAGGGCATTGGAAGAAAGACTATAAGGTTCTAGCAACCGAGAAGAAAACACAAGGTGTTTCAGCTGCTAGAACAAGTATGGTTGTTGTTAAGATAAACGTGTTCACTAACAGTTCAAACTGCTAGGCATTTGTTGAGTTTTGAACATGATGTTCTTAATATACAAAGGAGAGGAATAACTTGGCAAGAGTATCAAGACTCTTCGATTGGATCGAAGAGGTGAGTATATTAGCCATGAATTCATGGATTACTTGAAGCTTCATGGAATCCAGTCACAATGGACTCCTCCCGGAACACCTCAGATGGACGGTGCGTCCGAAAAGAGAAACCGAACCCTGTTAGACATGGTAAGGTCCATGATGAGTTTTTCCTCTTTTCCAACATTCTTATGGGGATACGCATTACAAACCTCAATCTACATTCTGAATAGGATTCCGTCCAAATCAGTTAAGCAGACTCCATACGAGCTATGGAACGGCAAGATGCCATCTTTTCTGCACATTAGAACGTGGGGTTGCCCCGCAGCTGTGAAGAAAATGCTAACTGATAAGTTGGAATCCGAAGGTGAAAATAGTTATTTTGTGGGATATCCTAAGGAAACAGGAGGATATCACTTCTATCTACCGGAGAAACAAACAGTGATTGTTTCTAGGCAAGCTAAGTTCCTAAAAGACGAGTACGTCTTTAAGGAATAAAGTAGTAAGAAGATAGAACTTGAAGAGATTCAAGAACCACGAATTAACATAGAGACTGATAATTTGTCAAAGCAACATGACAAAGAATCAGTGGGAGCATTCAGCGACTCTCATGGTGGAAGTTTATCACTAAGTGATCCTCTTTCAGCCAGTGGGAGCGTAATTGGAGTTGCATTGTCTTCGCAACAACCTCCAAGTGGGCTGAATGAGAATAACATAGTTCAAACTCCCGCCCAAGAGACATATGAAAATGTCACTCTTGAGGACTCTCCGGTCAACGATGAAGTCGCTCTGGTCAACGATGAAGTCGCTGCACCACAAAATTTTCACAATCAGAATGTACAACCTGCACAACCACAACTCCATAAGTCGACTAGGATTCGTAATCCACCCACTAGGTATTATAGGTTCCTCGTGGAGGAACATGATGACGTGGAGATCCCGGATAAAGACGAACCTAGAACTTATACTGAAGCAACATTAGATGTTGACTCAGAGAAGTGGCATGAAGCCATGAAATCCGAGATGGACTCGATGTACACCAATTAAGTCTAGGACTTAATTGAGTTGCCAGAAAGGGGTTAGACCCATAGATTGCAAGGGAGTCTTTAGGAGTAAGACCGATGCAAATGGCAAAGTACAAACCTATAAAGATAGGTTGGTGGCGAAAGGTTATAGTCGGTATTGACTATGATGAGACTTTTTCGCTAGTTGCTAAGATCAAGTCCATTCGAATTTTACTTGCGATAGCAGCACACCGCGATTATGAGTTTTGGTAGATGGACGTTAAAACAGCTTTCCTCAATGGTAACATTGATAAGGAAGTGTTTGTGACTCAACCGAAGGGTTTTATATCTAAGCCAAAGTATAATCTTGTGTGCAAGCTTAAACGATCCATCCATGGATTGAAGCAAGCTTCTAGGAGTTGGAATATCCAATTTGATGAAGCTGTCAAATCCTTGACTTCATCTGAAATTCGGAAGATCCTTGTGTTCATTGTGAACGCAACGGGAAGAGTATTGTCTTTATAGTCGTATATGTCGATGACATATTGATTATAGAAAATAACATCCCGTCAATGCAGTCCGTGAAAGATTGGTTATCAAAGACCTTCATGATGAAGGATCTTGGTGAGGCATGCTACATCTTAGGGATCAAGATCCATAGGGATAGATCCAAGAAGATGGTAGGGCTGTCACAATCCACCTACGTAGATAAGGTGTTGAAGCGTTTTGCGATAGAGAACTCTAAGAGAGGATCTCTACCGGCAAATTATGGGATAAAGCTGTCGAAGAAGGATGGTCCTTCTAGCGAAGCTGATGTCAAGCACATGAAGGACGTTCCATATGCATCTGCAGTTGGGCTCCATCATGTACGCCATGACTTGCACGAGGCCAGATGTGGCCTACGCTGTCAACATCACTGGTACTTACCAGCGGAATCCAGGTGAGCCTTACCGGATTGCTGTCAAGAATGTTATGAAGTACCTCAGGCGTACTAAAGAACATTTTCTTGTCTACGGTAGGCAGTCAGAGCTAGTCGTTACGGGCTATGCTGATGCGAGTTTCCAGTCAGACTGTGAAGATTACAAATCACAGTCAAATTATATTTTCAATCTCAATGATGAGGCGGTAAGTTGGAATAGTTCCAAGCAAGATCTAACCGCAGATTCAACAACCGAAGCTAAGTACATTGCTGTATCAGAAGCCTTTGAGGCATTCTGGATTTTAAGGTTCTTGAGAGAACTAGGGGTAGTTCCGAGTGCCAGTTGTCAAATAGAGTCGTATTGTGACAATATTGGTGCGATTGCATGAACAAAGGAACCGAGATCTGATAACAGAAATAAGCATGTACGGAGGCGTTATCATTTGATCCGAGAGATCATATCGATAGGAGAAATGAAATTAAAACATTTCCCATAAAGGATCATCTTGCGAATCCTTTTCACTGTGCATGTACACACTAGACATTTGATGGTCTAGGGGTTAGACATGTAGGTGATTGGCTCTAGTCCAAGTGGAAGATTGTTAGTGTTAGTGTCCTAGAGACAATCCATCGGAAGGACATTATACTAAGATAATATTCAGATTTGGTTTAATATTATTATTGGTTTAATATTAAATGAATGGCATTACACTTATCTGAATATGATGTTTGATTGTTTGCATATATTCTTATTTGTGTTCCCATGAATCACTATTGTCATTGAGTGAGTGAGAACTCAGATGACTTAAGTATGATTCTCAAATAGCCCCGATCAAGGATCATCAAGAATGGGATATTGATGATGCAATTGAGATTGGTGTGCGATCTGCATCATACTCTTAGAGAGTGTAGTAAGATCTCACTTACTACGAGATACCGGGTATCTCATGATGGATGCACAGATACCTTAGAGGGTATTGGTATACCCATCCGAGAAACCGTTTGATGTAATTCCACATAATGTGTCTACGGGTGTCTCGGTTAGTGGGAGCGATGTGATACTCCTCTGACTTGAGGTCAATACGCACGACATGTGTGGAGTGGTGAACTTTGACCATGACCGACGCTTGCACCCTTCCACGGGTAGATATGGCATGGATTGGGTTCATCACGAAATGCATGTGCGTGGTAGTTGAGCCAAGAATATGATTCATTCCTCAATGTGGATTTAGAGAGAATACTCGTCTTCTCATCATAATTGGATCTAAGTCGTCGGCCGACGCACATCAACTTAGACTTTGTGGCTAAGTGTGATATACTTGATCAATTAGTGATTGGAGATAATATGATTAAGTTATTTGAATAGACACTTCATCATGTTCAAGGCTTAATCGAGTATTCGTGAATGAAAGGAAGATATCACAATAGCCTACAGTATTACAGGTAGTTGCAGATTTCCTCGCAACGTACCTCGTATATTGAGAATGTCTGATTTATTGTCTAGGGTTCAATTAAGACCGTTAGTTTGACTAATCGCTCGATATACGAGGGCCTATGGGTCACACAACAAGTAATGGCAATTTACCAATTATAGTTGGTTGATTAAATATTGTATTGGATATAATATTTAATTTATGGAGAATATAATAATAATTATATTTGGAATTAATTATTATTATTATTTAATTAAATTAGATTTAATTAAATATGAAATCCCAATAATAATATTTGGAATATTATTATACAAGAATAATAGATATGGTAAAGATATTATTCGTAGGAACGTATCTAGGGAAATATAATCCGTAGAGATTATATTACGGGCTAGGCCCGATATCTTGCTTAGGAATTAAGCCAAGTTAATCCCTATAAATACGTGTCATGGGAATTCAGAAAACGTGATACAAGAAATATAATTTCTCCATAAAATCTCAGTCTGAATTTTCCTAGCAAATTCGTCTCGAGATTCAACGCTGGCATATCGGTGCGGGTTGGTAGAAAGCCGTTACGTGGATACCATAGTTGAGGATTCCGCGTACAAATCGCTGTAAGGATTTATATATCGTTATTTATCCTTTAATTGTTATGTTATACAACTATGTTTGAGATTCGTTGTTGGTGAGTCGTAATCTTCCGCTGCGCCGAACATGGTGTTCGTGCCTTTAAAACCCAACAGTCTGAGCAATTGGATTGAGATAAATCCGGTTGATTTTATTCCCTTGCCTTTTTTTCTCAGGCAATTTTGCCCTTTCAATAGTGATTCCGTTTCAATTTAGCCCTTTCAGTTTCACTCCTCCAACATTCCCGCTTCCCTCTTCTCAAACAATTCAATGCATGTTTCCTTTTAATCCGTCCTGTTTTAGTGCGCCCAATCCGACTTTCCTCTTCCCAATATAATGCTTATTTTTATTTTCCCCTTTCAGTTTCTAGGTCGGTTTTTTCCTCTTCTCATCAACGCCCGAAAAGGCTGAGTCAGATTTGAGGTGCAACTGCCGCGACGAACTACAGCGGATCGGCCCGGTATGTGTTTGTTTTTGTATTTTATTTTTTTAGTACATATAATAATATATTTTGGTATAGAATTTTAGTGATATCTTGTTGTATATTTTGTTTAATATATTTTCCCAGTTTGTGATGTGCAAGGGCATGTGATCTTTTGGGTCTTTAAATTTCGTGTGGCTCAACTGGATTTCATTGATTAGCTGGCTTTAAGAAAGGTTGAAGCTTAACCCAGATTGATTTGCCATGCTCTGCTACAAATGAGGGTAAGTTTGTGGGGTAATTTGCCCAGGATTTTAAAACTCACTAATCTATGCTTATTAGTGGCTATAAAAAAAATTGTGGAGATATCGATTGAGTGTCATAGTTGAGTGTTTTTTTTGTTCATGAAATTTGGAGACTACTCTCCAGTTTGGTATATCAATGTACATCACAATCAACTTGATTGGGGCTGTTTGAAGATGGTGTGTATGGCTTATGTTTTACTCATTAGCTTCGGAATTAAATGTGTTTTATCAGTTTATTAAGATGTTATGCTTTTCCTTTTTCTTCTCCGTCTCTAGCATGCTTTACACACTCCCATCATTCCACTACTGTTGAATAACTACTTATATAATTTTGATATTAATAAATTATGATTCTTTCTTAACCTTTTTAACTCTATGTATATGCAGGCACTAAACTAGATTCTGAAATTGACGCCTTCATGAAAGCAATGACTTTGGGGGGATAATAATCAAGCTCCAATTACGTCCTTAAGGCGCGTCTCCTTTCTTTCTTCACATTATATATATATATATATATATATATATATATACATATTCATATATTGAGTGCCACGTATAACATGTATATGGTTTGCAAATATATTATTAGATTGGATAGTTGTAGGTTCATATTATGTGGGGATATGATACAAGGAGAATAGATGGTATTAATCAAGTTATTTAGTGTGTATGACTTTTCTCAACAATACAACGTCAATTGTCATTTGTTGTCTTTCCTACCTTACTTGTCAAGACAATATAATTGTAAAAGGATACTATTGTTACGGATAATTTGCAGCACAAGTGAATTAGTGAGCTTAGTGGTTCACCGATTTGGATAGCATATTTGCAAAAAAATTGGATCTTGATGACTTGTAGTCCATCTCTATAATATTTCGCATACCATTTTTTCTACCTTACTTGTCAGGACAATATAATTGTAAAAGGATACTATTGTTACCGATAATTTGCAGCACAAGTGAATTAGTGAGCTTAGTGGTTCACCGATTTGGATAGCATATTTGCAAAAAATATGGATCTTGATGACTTGTAGTCCATCTCTATAATATTTCGCATACCATTTTTTTTCCTATAGGTTACATATTATCTAGAATGTGCTTCACCATTGTAATGTATAGAAGAATTCTAATTGAGATGCATTTGAATGCAAGAAGTTATAATATCCATTATTTGACTTTAAAGAATTATTTTCCAGTATTATATGTTAGTTTTAGTTTAATTGTATACGTTTAAAATTACATGAAGATGAAAATTATTAACACTTTTTCCATAATTTTTTTTTATAATACTTAAGTTTTTGTTTAAATAATTGTTTAGTAAAAAGGGATCTTCTTTAGGTGCAGTTGGAACATGAACTGAATTCAAGCGCTTCACATATTGTTTAATGAAATGGTGCAAAACAATGCCTAGAAATAAGTGGAACTAATCATGTTTGGGAAGCTATCAACTGTTGCTCTAGATTGGAATGTGTTGCTTGCTCACATTTGCAAGAAATTGTCTATGCTTCCTTTTTGGACTTTATATTTATTAATTTTGGTTTTAATTATGAGAATCACCTCCTTTCATTTTGTTTGGTCATCAACATGGAGTTTGTTTATAAGGGTTTGATTATTTTCTTTTCTCAGTTACGGGTAACAGGAGAAGTTGAATTATGACTCCTTAATGCATACTTTAGTCAACTTACTAAATATTAATGTAGGAATCAAATGAATTGACATAATTTCAATCACCTGAGAGATGTAAGTAATTGACAATCTTATTTTTTTTAAGATCATCCCCTAGGATTTCAATTTTATTTCCATTCCACAAGTAGAATTTTTTAAATTTTGAACTCTATTTTATGGGGATTTTTTTTTTTTCAGAACAGTAACTTAAAGGGGTTAGCAAAATGAGGACAATTACTCCAATGATGGGGTTGAGCATATAATATATGCGCGGTACCATTTCCTTTTCCAGAGATCCTAAAAGGCGAGGATGTCATCCAATGAGTTACAAGTTGGCTGGTGCCACTCCTCTTATCAAGTCCATAAAGGTAATTTTTGTGTTGGTATGGATTAGTAGTTTTCTTATTACCAGAAGATAGTTCCCTCAATTTGTTGGAAAATAACTCCGAATAAAAGAAACAGGCATAATATATTTGATTTCTCCTACAGACCGTAGATAACATCAATTACGATACTGAGTTTAGAAAAGAATTGTGCCCCAGCAAGGGGAATCCCTCAAATTGCTTCCTTTTTGCCAAAAAAATTACTCTGCCTGCTGCATTTTGTCTTCTTAATACAGTCAGTTAATTCATTCTATTTTCAGTTAATTATGTGTGTCAAATTACCGTCCTAATGAGAAACATAGCAACGAATAAAAATTTATGGAATTTCTTTGATGTGATTATAAGTAGATCTGATCTGTAAATTGAGCATATCTGAGTGAGAGACTTCTCTATTGTGTGAAAACGCGTATAAAATAGAATCTAATTTCTTGCAGGAGGCATTTTAGGGGCTCTGGGAATGTTAAAATCTGAGTGAAGCTCTAATCTTGGTTGCAGTAATTGGTCTCATCCAAGATAAGTGACAATGGAATCTGAGGCCGAAACCAAGGTTAGTTGATGATTTTTATGCACCTAATGCATTTTCTGTTTCTTTATGCGCCGAAATCTAGCTTTTCGATCCAAATTACTAGGTGTTGTCAACTTTGTCTCCATAGGGCTTGCATTCCAAATTTCAGTTACATTAGCTCATCTTTTCTATTAAATCTCATGAGTTGATATGTGCAAGCATGAGGGTTGGTGCGTTAAGAATATTTAACAAGACCAATGGAAACAAAGTGAAGCTTAAGAATATTTAACAAATTTACTAATCCACGTGATACAATTTGATTTTGATGCCCTTTTTAAGTGAGTTCTGTTGTTAGCAAGACTTCTTATCTTTATGCATTATGAGCAATAGACCTTCTCTTTCCTAGGGAGTGGCACCTAAACTGTCACAAGCTGTCCTGTGATCCTCTGTCCCTTTAAGAAGTTTCTCTGATAAACAGGCAGTGTGTGATGAATGTATTATCTTAAGCTACTTGAAAGTTTGTACCAACAATAAATGCCGCCTTCCGTCTCTTTAAGATCAAAGAGATCTGCAATCTATGTGGCCGTGATCATTTTTTTTTGAAAAAATATGAATCACATCCTTAAATGTTATTGGAATACACTCTTCCATGAAGAATATGAATTTACAAACTATGGAGATAATTTATTTTCACTTTTCCTTATCACTAAGAGATGTTTGGTGAAGCCCTGGGAAGGTTTGAGTGTCATGAAAATGAAGAATACAAGGTTGCACTTGCCATAACTTTAGGATTAACCGAATTACTGTTGATAATTCAATTAAAATATTGTATCTTCATTATTTGTAGTACCTATGGAAACAAGCTAAGGGAATTGTGGCTTAATTAAGGCTAAAAGATTTGTGCTTTTTGTTTGGAGATGATAGTGGGTTATATTAATGATTAAGGGGAATTTCCAATTTTATCCTTGTAGTTTGTATTGTTACTTTTGTTGTTTTCAAGATTTGAGTCAGGTCATGTTTTACAAATTGGAACAACACAGATCAAGCAAGGAAATAGGGATATTAGAAACATAATTTTTCTTTCCCTTAGAACAGACTTATATATCGTTCTCTTTTAATCTGTTAACCTCCCCAGTTCCCCAAATCGATTTTCTCTGTTCCCTCTTGCTATTACAGTTTCTACTGGGTTGGTAATGTAGTTTCATCCCTTGCAGTCTCATCGTGCTTTAAACTCCGTTAGTTTCACACCGACGCCAGATGAGCATCTACATTATAGCGATCTCCTAGACGCAACACAAAAGGTAACTATTTCTCAAGTTGAACTCCTTCCAAGCTTTGTTTTTTTATCCTGGCAGCAAATTATTAACCCAGTTCAAAAAATATTAATATAGAAATCAGTGTTTCACATTATTTGAGATGATCACCAAGACGCAGAAGACTATGTAACACTGCTCTCAGAAATTCTTGGTTTACTGTTGATCGTGGAGATGAGAATGCATATTTATTTCTTTTATTTGAAAGTAATAAATTTGATTTGAAACAAGCGTTGATATAATTTGTAAGTTGTACTACAACTTTTTTTTATCAATTTGCAACATGTACATTTTTTAATAATAAATTGCAGTTTAAACTCTATTTTTGTGCTATTTTCAAATAAAAAGATAGATAGAACCTTATTTATCTTATAGCCTATATAAAAATATGTGAAAGAGAATTTTAATATTTAATGCTATATGGAAAAGAGCATTTTTCACATAAATTTTGAATGTGAAATATAAAAGTATTGGAAAGACAAATTGATATTTACAACCACATATATGAAAAACCTTTTTATTCTTAAAATTTCACTATTTATGTGCTTTAAGATTTATACAAATAATTATATTATTTTTTACTAACAACATGCAACGCACGTGTTAATCAACTGTCTGTACGTTCCTGGTTTAGTTTAACACTGGATTGTTCTGATGTACATTAAATCACGGCAGATGATAATTATTTTAGTTGCAATTTGGGGATGCTGACCTTTTTCATGTTTAATGTTCCTTAATCAATTGACATTTTTTTTTTTTTTGTGGAAACTCTAAAGACGTTATTAGGACTCTGCATTGTGTGTTATTCTTCACTGGGGAAGAATCAATTCAGTTACTACAAGATCCACCATGAGATTTTGGAAAGAGAATCTGCATTATCGTTGAGCACTATGATTTAGGTTAGGATGAGACAAGCTGACTAGAATAATAAAATTTGTTATACCTAAAATAATTGAAAAAAGATGGCCCACAAAATCTCTTTAAAAAAATATATACACTTTCACAGCTTTTCTAAAGTTTCTTCTTGGGGTTGGGATCTAGGGTTGCATGTTGTTTGGCTACAGTTGACTTCTGAGTAGTGTCATGTAACTTTAATGTGTTTTCTGAAAGAATTTTTACACTAACAAGCAGGAACTCCTGCAATTCATGGTGATGGAGAGGAGGATGTCGCTACTACTGATGGTGGCAATGATCACAGCTCCCATAATCAAAATCAAAAGCATAAGATTTCTGAGCGTTTATTGAGCTGACGTGTGAGTCAAGGGAGAAGGAAAGATGTTGGGGAATCAAAGTATGATAGAGATCCCTCATAATCACATTCCTTTGCTTACAAATGGAATTGATGTACGCTATTATAAGTTGTATTTTCCTCTTCTAATATAATGGCAGTCTCTTGCAGAAAAGGTTTTTTTTCTAAAACTTTCTCTTTCTCATGTTTTTAGGTTTCTGGAGAATTGTCAGCTGCATCACCTGGACGTCTTTCTATGGCATCTCCTCCACCTTGTGGTGGTGCTGCAAAACTTGTGAACTCTTGCTCTATATTCCTCTCACCTAATTATAATCCCTCATAATTTTTTTCTTCTGTTTTTTAAATATGAATATCATGAGTCTGTCGCAATAATGTTTTCTTCCTGTTTGCAGCAAGGATTGTGGATCCAGTGAGTGATATTGGATCCCCTGGCATTAGTAATGTTGCTTGGAAAGAGAGTTGATGGCTGGAAAATGAAACAGGCAAATCCTGCTGCTCCAATGACTGCTAGCAATCCTTCTTCAGGGAGGGGAGCTGGAGATTTTAAAATATTTTTTATTTAATTGTCGCACCTAACATATTAATTATCTCAATTTATCTTCACTTTAAAAAAAAATACTAAAATCATTTTTCTAACAACACTTTTTTTTAACTTTATGAAAACAACTGAATCTGGATCAGTACGAAAATGAAAAATAAAAAAGAAAAAATGTGACTGAAGTTACAATGATAACAATACTAAAACCAATCCTATAATTTTGAAAAAATACAATTACCAACAACTTCATTCATAAAAACTCCTCTGGACTTTTGGTATCATCATTTTTCTTCTTACATAGTGCTAACTCGACAATGATTCTATTTTTATATTTGTTAGTTGTTAGACATAACATGTGAAACTCAATTTTCAATCCTTTTTAAATAGTGTCCACCTGACAATGATTCAAAATTTGGGTTTAATTGTTAGACAAATCATCTAATTGATCCATAATCTTTTTAGCAATAAAATTTTAGAATAAATTGCGTCCGACGTGCAACGCACGTGGTTCCACACTAGTGATAATAAAAATTCTAACTATATTTTAGTCTACTTAATTATCTAAACATCAATTTCTTCAAAAATTGATTGTCTGCATTTATTTTTTATCAACCTGTCTATTATTCACTGGTATAATATGCATTCAAATATATTGCTCAATTTCAATGCAATTTTTTTTTATTTTGGATTGGCAGGGATAGGTTATGACCTCTATATTAAATGGAAATGTGTATGTACATTGAACTGTGGATGAAAGTTTAATGAAATTTACAATATTTATTTAATGAAATAATAAAATATTAGAATGGGTTTATGTGATAGGTGAGGTGGGTGTAAAAGAAATGAGAGTGTGTAATGAAGTTAATTTTTTGTTTTTTCTAATATAAGGAATATATTAGTATTTTTGTAAAAATTATTTATAAATAGTTTATAAAGTCATATATTTGCATGATTTTAATTTTTGAAATATAAATTAATGTTGAAATATTGATAAATTTGGTGAAGACTTGTTTGAGATCGTCTTATAGCATGAGACTATACTTATTAACACCCACCCCTATTAAAAAGTTAATGAGTCAATGCATCAATAATATATAAAGCACACTACCTCCCTATAAATAGCTTTCGGCGGGAGATTTTTTGGACCCTTTGATTGTATTTTTGTATTCATCCTGTCCGTTGATATTATTTTTATCTGTGTGCGCTTTTTAGGGCATTTATGTGATCCAATTCAGGGGCAGTTACGTGTTCAATGTCCTATATATGTTTGCTTCATTCCATTGTAGTATTCCATCATCGATTTGTAATTTTTTTGTGCCGTTGTTGTTATATTTTCTCGATATTTCAATCTTTATTTTAAATTTTGTATATTCTTTCCTTGCAGTGTAATGGTGTGAATTGGATTTTTATGGGTATCGATCTACCGGTTCCAGTCGTCTATGGTCGTGTGTGTATCGTCGTCCGTGGGTTTGTCGGAAATTGATGTGCCTTTATGTTGAATGGATGCGCTCTGTTTTTTTATGTTGTAGAGGCGCTTTTTTTTTTTGTCCTTAGATGCCATTGATGAAGCTCTTGGTGGTGTTTTAGATGCCATTAATGAAGCTCTTTGATGTCATTAATAATATAAATAATCAATCAGTAGTTTTAGTTGTATGTGTTATCCAGCTTGGTTGTTGCGGATAATTATTGGAAAAATTGTTAATATAAGTCCATAATTAATAATTGTGTATGCTTTAATTTTGTTGGATATCTTATTTATATATATTTAATATACGTCTTTTCATAATTTTTTTTTTTTTGCAATCTTCATCATAATTCTTTCATCCTGTCAAGATTTAAATAAAGTGGCATATATATTATTGTGTCTAAGTTATCGATTAATCAATCAACAAAAATATAATAAGATCGTTAGGTTGTACTTGGTAGGCATTAATAATTTTAGTAGGGGGCATAAATTTAGTATAGAAAAGTCATATAAAATTGCTTGGTAGGACATATAAAAAAGGTCATACTAATTTATGCAAAATTCTTATACTTACTTGGTAGGAAGTAATAAAAAAGGTAAAAATTAGGTCCGGCAGCCTCCGGCGACTTTCCGGCGGCGGTCCGGCGACTTTTCGGCGAAATTCCGGTGACTTTCCGGCCAAATTCCGGTCGTCTGGCGACTTTCCGGCGCCGACGCCGGCGGTCCGGCGGTGGTCCGGCGGTTCGTGTGACAAACCAATAATAAAATAGTACGACCTTTTGGACCGAATTAATTTTGTAAAGGTGAATAGTGCTTTGGAGGTATTACGCCTTACTATTTTACAGGGTCGGACATATAAGAAACGGGTCGATATTATTTTAGTATGCCCTACCAAGTGGAATATTAATTATACAACACCCCATAATATGGCCTTTTACGGCCTACCAAGTGGAGCCTTAGCATATATATAAGAATAAATCGGATACATTTTTAAATATTGTGTTGGATGTTTTACGTCTCAAAATCGGATCATGAATATTGTGCCTATATTTTCGGCCTTAAAATATTTCGTGCCATATTTTACGCAGCATTGATCGTGAATCTTTTATTATTTATTTTCCTTCCTATAAATAGTATAATAATTCAATCACATGATTATGAGTTAAAAAATTTGATATATTTATTTTTTATATTTTTGTTTTTTATTCCGGAATTTTTTCCAATGACTATATAGTTCAATGTCAATAAATATTTTTTTCCGTACTAACTTACTAGAATTAGTCCAATTACGTTTCTAGAAATACATGATTTAATTTCAATTAAATTTGGTCATTGTTTGGGTCAACAATACCCTAAATAAGTTAGGCATTATTTAGGTTATTATATTATTGTATCTCCCAATTATCTTTCCAATTACACTTCGAAATTCTGTTGCATCAAGATCTTGCTTTGAGTATTCTTTTAAATTAACCTAAATAGAAAATTCATCTTCCTTTTCTCTAAAAATCCTTACGGTAATATTTCCATTCTATAAAATTCCTTTGGGCACGGCTATTAACACCCACGATAATACTTTGTTCACCCACTACTAAATTAACCCACCATGTATATTACTTATTTAATTTTTTTCTTAATACACCCCCTTAAAATTAACAACTATAACCTTAATATAATATTTACATCATTTATTATATATACACACCCATCGATTTGAAAAAAAAAAAAAGCACATCAAAAATTATTTTTTATTTTAATTGAACCACCGTTTCCTCCTGCCGTTTAAAAAAGCCACAATTCTTTTTATTTTCATGGTGTACCAATTTATAGATAAACAAAAATACTTTAATCTCATTTAAATTGTGTTTTTATAATTTATACTTTTAGGATTATACCTTTTTTTTTCTTTTTTTTTTTATGGTGCAACTATGTGTGAAATAATAGAAAATTTTACGTGAATTCTGAGATTTTGGGAATGTTGTTGAAAGCATGAGTATTTAATAAATATAATTTTTTTTTATAAAGGGTATATTAGTATTTTTATTAAACATATTTAAAAAAAAGTGGGTGAACAAAGAATTTTCATGTGGGTGAATAGCAGCGCCCAATTCCTTTTCCTTTTCTCTAATCAATGTATATTACACTTAACCCTGTTCACTTAATCAATCTATACTATTATTTATTTTTTATTAATATATGATTTTAATTCAATTTTTGACCATGAATTTAACCATTGGAATAACTTAAAAATATTAATAGTATTCCTTTTTTTTTTTTTGTAGTTAAGAATTTTTTAAATAAGTTGTGTTTAGCAAATAATTCATTAAAAAAAATTAAAACTGAAATTCTGTCGTATGTTTTAATGTGTTATAATAGTAGTCTTCATTTAGGTATGCAACAACAATACGATATACAGTATGACACTTAATTTTGGGATATACAATTGCAATTCACATTTATATTTTTACATGTGTTATGATTGTCCCAAATTGCTAGGTCAACCATATATTTATGCAATTTATTATATAAAAAATTATTAATTTCATCAGGAGTATCATTAGTTTCAGTTCAACAAATCTACATCCAAAGGCACTGTTTTAAATTTTCTTCAACTCAAACTAATAATACGCATGATCAAATTAATAATACTCCTGGTGAAATTTATAAAACCTAGTCACATATTTAAGTTATTAGTACCTCTCCAATTAATTTTGTAGTTTATTTTTTTCAACCTAATCTGTATATTTGTGATCATTATTAACTTAATTAAATTTATTTTCAAATTAAGAATATGAATTAGATCATCGTTTCGGTCAACAATATTGGTCTCATTTTTAAGCATTATTTATGCAGATGATTATGCTGTCACATAGTATAATAATTCAATCACATGATTATGAGTTAAAAAATTGATATACTTACTTTTGATATTTTTGGTTTTGATTCCTAATTTTTTTCCAATGACTATACAATTCAACGTCAATAAATAATTTTTTCCGTACTAACTTGCTAGAATTAGTTCAATTACGTTTCTAGAAATACATGATTTAATTTAACTAGTGATATTTCTACCCGTGCTTCGCACGGAAGACATTTTTTCAATTTTTTACTATAATAATTAATTAAATTATAATGCTAAAAAAATTCAATTTGTTTTTTTTTTATCTTATAACATTTTTTATAACATAATCATTAAATTTATAACAATTTTTTAACTATATATATATGTGAAAAAAAATCATTGTTTCATCAAAATAAATTCTCTTAATTATTTTTACATAATAAACAATTTGTGTTTTTTTTACATTAAATTAATTATTACTTTCAACATCATGTAATTTTTAAGTGATACAAAATAAAATAATTAATAGTGTATTAATGACATACAAAAGATATATTTTCTTACAAACATCTCATTATTAAATACAAATTAATTTGAATTTAAAAAAAGGTATGACTATATAAACCCCCGAAATCCTAAGCATACTCCGAAATATTTTTAAACTAAAATGCACATATGTTAAATGACAATATTACCATCAACTGATAGTATTCGTTAACCACTTTCAACAAAATTTTACCAGATTTATGCACACATTATACCCAAATATTTGGCCTTCAATCCTCATGTCCTTTTCTCAAAAAACCGTATTTGAACGTGTCCTTTGCTCTGAGAATACCTTAAAGTAAGGTTAATTGTAGAGTCACAGTATGTTGCACATTTGTTCTTGCCATGCTTTTACTTCTGGTCTGGCAAAAATTACTTGTTTTATTTCCCCTTTTTTCTCTTGCCGCAAAAGCCCTTATCCAAACGATCAGTGCACATTTAACTTTTAATTGGAAAATTAACATAATTTTCCTAGTTTAATTAAAAAAAAATTGAGTCCTAGATTTTGATGTTCGAAAAACGTGAATTAGAATGAAAAGGGATGTAATGTTTTGTTTAATTTTACAAAGAGGGGATATAATTGTGGTTTGTTCAATAAATCCTTAATAATTTAATTATTTTATTCAATCCACATTAACATGCTCTTTTTGCTTAAACTAAAAAATAAAATTATTTTTTAAGCAATCCACCACTTCTAGTATATTTATACCAAACTTTAGTAAAATGATGCATGAGATTCGTGTCACCAGTATACCCGATTACATAATAAACTGAGAACAATTTTTCAAGTTCTGACCTAATCCAATATAATAAAACCAAAATTTTCTCCAAAATATTTTACACCTGACACATCCAAAGAAATATAATTTTCACCATACAATGTTTAATTTCAGTATTATTGTATTTCACATAAAAATCAACGATTTTGACAATATTCACAGATTCTAATTTTCCTTCAATATCATATTCAAAATTATCAATTTGATTTTAGTAGAAACATTTGGAGAAAGACTTAAATTGTCTATGCATGATCCAATGTAAGTTTCATCATTGTTCATACAAAAAGTAATAAAATAATAATATGATACAAAGAAGAAAAGACTATCACATTAATATTCTAGGGTAAAATAAGATTTTAGTCCTTTAACATTGCCCAATTTTGATTTCAATCCTCTTAACTTTTTCACTTTGAATTTAGTCATTTAAGTACACATTTATTTGGATTTTTTTTCCATCTTACCTTTAGATTACATGTGATGCAAAATTTTCCAATTAATTATTTTTTTAGTAAAAGATATAATAAAACTAAAGATAATGATCTTCAAATTTTATTATTTTATTGATGCTTAAAAAAACCAGAAAAATATTCAACTAATATTAAAAAATACACTAATTTTTTAAAATTAAAATTTGGTAAATATTAAAATAAATTAACTAATTTTTTAAAAATAAATTTAATGAACAATTAAATTATAAAGGTAAAGTATTATATGAAAATAGTTCATGATAAGTTTATCAAGTAACAATTTTAAAGTATCAAATGTTTAATCAGGAGTGTCATTATTTTGGGTCAGTGGCATAATATTGCAATTGTTGTAAATTTTCTTGAATCCGGATTAATGATACTCCTAGTCTAATATTCGATACTTTAAAATAGTCTATTTTTTTAACAATTTTGTAATTATTCCATAATAATAAGATCAATGTTATTTGTAAACGTATAAAAGTATCAACTTTATATTAATAACAGTAACAAACACACAAACAAAATTAATAATAAAATAAGTACATAGGGTTATAATAAAAAATCACCACACTCAACTCATCTTAACTCGCCAGTCACTGTTTCTAAACCTTAAATTCACACAAAATATAAATTTCCATATAATAACAAATATTTTATTTTTCTTGAAATTGAGTAACATAGATAAAATAACCAACAATGTGACTTAATAAAAAAAGATCAATATGAAGTACTCAATCTAGGTACATAAAAATGAAAATCATCCGTGCTCTGACATCCATACATCCATACCATTATACTTTTTAAAAATAATTTTATCAAATTTACACAATCAACATTTTCTAACAAATTTATCATTTCAGGATTATATTCTTCACTTGAGTGACAGACTGGCCAACTTAGTAAGATTCGGTTTGTACTCAATGATGTTTCTTTAGTGATTCATAATTGAATTCAAATATTCAGTCTTGAATGACTTCAGTTGAGTTCCCACTCAATTGAATATATGTAAAGTAAAGATCTTATCTTATATTGACCAAGTCAGTGATATCAATCGTTTCAAGGTTTTGAGATTCAATTCAAAACAAACATTGTCTAACATCCAATTCGTATTCACTCTGTCTAATAGACATTTGTGTACAAAAATATTAATCATTTTTTAATTTGGCTAAGTTTGACCAAAAGTTAATTTGTTAATTATGTAATTGATTTTGAAAATAAACAATTAGTAATACATAAATAGGGAATAATTGTTAACATAAGAGTTGCTTGTTATACTGGAAAAAATTTATGAGAATCAATTCACATCAAATAAGATAGAGTATTCAATATTAAAATTTTATTGGAATTTGTATTAAACACATTTTCTTATTGAAACAATTCAAATCATAATATGAGTATACATAGAGTTAAACTCGTTCATATTTAAACTATGAAATATCTTTAAATAGAACAATTCATACTCTTTAGTGTAACCAACTAATATCATTTAATTAAATAATTAAAATTCTTTATACGCTTCAACTCATACTCTTAGAAAATAATTTGTACCCTTCGAAACTAATACCCTGTTAATACCCTTTAAATTCACTCTATACTTTGCCATTTAATATTTATGCATGAAGTAAGATGAAACTATATGTTATCTAATTTTATGGGATGTGGAGGGTGAAATATGATTCAAATCTTTTCTTGAATATCTAAATTAATATAATTACTTTTCTTTTTTTTAGATAAAATACAAATAAAAATATGTATTAAAAAATCTTCTAAAAAATTGTCAAATTTAAAAATTACGTGAAGAAAAATTGTTCACTAACTTAATGGGATATGCATGGGGGTGACATATGTTTTTTTTTATTATTATTATTATTATTATTATTATTTAAATTAAATTAAGAAGAATTCTTTCTTTCGCCAAATTACATGAGTTTACACAATTACTTCTACCTACCAAAATATGAGAAAATATTTTTTTTTCCAAATTAATCTAACCAAACTACACAAATGTCAAAGCCCAACAATGGTAAATAAAATTAGTATTCTAGATCATAAACTAATTAATTTTAGATGAACCACAATTCCTCGATAATTATCTCATAACATTTTGAAAATATATAATTAAAATTTACTGCTTATATTAGGAGATGATATTTATGGAATAAACTTCATAATAAATTAGCATACAAATTATATAGGTAAGAAATTAAACATTTATAGATACAAAGAAAAAATAAAAACCACGTCAATTTTTTAAATTAAAATTTAAAAACAATCACATACAAAACCAGTTCAATTTCATCAATAAACATTGTCAAATCTTCAAACATCTTTTTTTTCCCAAATATATAAGATCATCATTATCTAGAGAAAAATGTGAAGTTAGCAATTCTGTTATGACTATCATATCTTCAGATATTTTGTGTTGGGTAGATTGTATCTATATATAGATTGTAAAATTTTAATGAAAACTAATTTACTCCCCTTAATTTTCTTTTTAATATTGTATCAATTATCTCTTCTTTTAAAAGATGTACTGAATCTGAATGTATATAATTTCACCATGGTTGCACCTAACAAATGTTCATAGCCTCTAACCATTTTTTTTTCAATCCTGATATATTATTTTTATGGTATCAAATAAACATAATAGAGGAGCAAGAAGCAATGAAATTATAAAATTAGAAGTAATAAACTTAGTGAGTAATCATTTTGGATAATATTTTTAGACATAATCCCCAACAAAAAATAAATAAATTAAAAATTATTGCGTTAAATATATAAAGATGACAAAAAATTGCGTGAGACTTCCAATGGCATGAGATAACACAAATTAACACACACTTGTTAAAGTGTTAATGTAAGATGCCCAATTTATACTCATCCTGCCGTCTCATGGCATGAGACAATCTCTCACAATACTTACTCTATAAAGATATGTTACTAATTTTAAAGCACAAAACTAATTATAAGAAATATTTCAACCGTCTCAACTATATATATTAGTTTTAAAAAAAATAAATGTCTCGATTATATAGGTTGGTTAACATATAGATTAATTTCTCTTGTCGTTAATTTACTATTATATTTGTATTTAAAAGATGCACTAAATATGTTTTGAAAGCATAATACTTATTCAATAGGTTGTAATAGAAATTTTTTTTATGTAATTTTTTTTTTTATTTTTTAAGTTTTTTGTGAAAAATCCAATCAACCTATATAATTGGGTGAAAATATCATACGTCCACCAGTGGACACAAACTTATATGTCCACCACGAATGTGATAATGACATATAAACACAGTTAAGTAATCAATTAAAATAATTGTGGGTCATCTACTTATGTGTCGTTATCACATTCATGGTGGACATATAAGTTTGTGTTCACCGTTAGGTACATGATCATTTCCGTATAATTGAGATGGATGGAGTATGTATTTAACCCAATAACTGCATTAAATATTTACATGTTATAAACTTTAAAAATATTACAACACATAACTCTATTACTGTATTTTTTCTACTAACTATACATCTAATTCTTCGTAAAACTGTACATTATAATTATATTTATGTAATTATTTTTATATATACACACATACAAAGATAATTATAATGATGTTTCACTTTAGCTTTAGATTCATAGATCATTTCGCTTGTGGATTTTTTTATTTTTTATTTTTGACAAAAGAGTAAATATGCTTCTTTAATTGGCATCTTATTTACTTTACAAAGCAATAAAATAAAAATATTTTTAATTAGTTGAATTAAAACTTGGATTAACTTGAACCAGTTATGTTATATTTTCATATTGAATTTTATTTAACATTGTTTTGCATGAATCATTTTTATCGTGAAATTGATTTACAACTAATAGTTTTTAATGAAACAACTAAACCGGTGTTTTGGAACATTAAATCTTTTTTTAGAAGTACTTTTATTCAAAAGTTAGTGAGAGGTAGCTTTTGAAAAAAAGTGCTTCTAGTAGTGTTTCAAAACACTCCCTAATATCATTCAAAACTAAAACTACCTTATAATATAAACTTATATTATCCATAAATAAAAAAATTAATAACCTTCAAATAAATTTCAATACAAAAATTGTTCACACAAAACTTTGTCTACATTTAATATGTACAAAGGACAATCGAAAAATAAGATTCTTTATCCTATAAAATTACTAAATGAGTTGATGTATTTTCATTCCATGTTTGAAAGAATAAAATTAGAAAAAAAAAAGAATTGTGATTTTTTTACCTAACATAAACATGTAATAATGCAATACTTTGTAATCACGTGATAAAAAATTTAAATCCAACTTCTGATGCAAGAATAGTCCCTCAATCCTCGATCAGATGCATTATTTACTGTTTACACGAAGTTAATGTGGGAGTTGTTTATTAGTATTACATAAGATAAAATAGGGGTATAATGAGAGTTTGACACGGATTTTAGTATGAGAATAGGATTAGTCAGAGTAAAATAATGACATATGGTGTAATTTTGAGGCCAAAGTAGAGTGAAAATGGTTCATACATTAATAATTTGAAGGTTATTAGTTATTTTCACTAAAAATGTATTAGTTATCTTTACTAAAATATATTAGTTCTAGAGGATATTATTTATTTTCACTGGAGGGTATTAGTTAAAATGTACAAAAAGTATTAGTTATTTAACTAAAGGGTATTAGTTGGTTACACTAAAAAGTATTGCAAATTGGTTCGTGTATGATCCAATTTCACTATATATAAATGTTTGAAGGGTGTAGCTTAAAGTGATTAAATATTGCATATAATTTGGGGCAGGCTTTAGGATAAATGATGTATATATTTGGAGACTTAGGAAGTATTTTTCTATTTTACATTCCATGAATACATCACAATTATTTTAATTAATTGATTGACATCGATATTAAAAAGTACAATATAACATCAAAACTTGATCACATGTGTTTATTTTTAACATAATATTTTCGTTGAATGTATATATTTCTTGATCGTAATAGAAATAATTAGAAAATCTTATAGTTTATGGATGCATAAATATAACCTTGGCAAAAAGGATTCGAGAGAAAAATGTGTACTACTTTTAAAATATGACTACTATATAAACCATTTCTAATAACATAACTCTTTTCTATGATCACATTAATATAGCCTCGATTTGCACTATGAATATAGAAAATAGTCTTGTAACTTTTAACTTTGTAATCTTATATTGCTTTAAAAGTACTTAAAAATATGAATATTACATATAATTTTAATCAAATTTTACTATAATTGTCCATATTCAAATTTATATATGTACTATAATTGAAATTCATTGCTGAATAGATGTATGAGATTTTTTTTTTTTTTTTGGAGATTTGAGAAACTTGGTGGCATATATATAGGCCAAATTAGATAGAAGTGAAGTCAAGAATGAAGAGAATAACTAAAACGTCTGCATAATTTTTGCAATCTCTTTAATATAGACAAAATTACGTTAATTATTAATAAACAAATAGATGGTGGTGATTGGTTCCTAAAAAATAGATCAACGATCACAATTCTTTCCCATCCAAACTAAATAAGGAAGGGTTGCTTATATTATATACTTATAGATACTTAGTAGAAAAATATACTTTGCCATAAAAATATTATTGATTTTAATTATTATTTACATAAAATATTATGTTAAACTAAACCAAAATCACAAAGCCATAAAATATTATGGTAAATTAACAATCACAAAATCAATGTGTGTGATATAATAATGTATAAAGTTGACCTTTAAGTGTTTAAGTGATTGAAAATATGATGATATGAAACAATATTCAATAATACTCCCTCCGATTCAAAATAAGTGTCGTTTTAGAGATTACAATTTGTTTCAAAATAAGTGTCGTTTTAACTATTTTTTCACGTGTTTTCCCGATTTACCCCAAATTCAAATTCAAAATATAAGAGATATTTTAGGGATTATATTAAAATATAACAGATCTGTTAGATATTATCAAAATATAATAGATATTTTAGAGATTTAGGTGGGGTATATATGTCAAAATTTATAATTTATAATTTGTCCTAAAATCTCTAGAACGACACTTATTTTGAATCAGAGGGAGTATATATTAATCAATTATAATTTTCGTCAATTAATTTAATTGGAAGAGAATATCTCAACAAAAAGTAGACACATATATAGGATATTCATGTAGTTTTTTTTTATCCATCATAATTACATAATTTAAGCATATAGCAGCATAATTTATGGAATATTTATAGGAACGTTTCTTTTATTTATTATTTATATAATAATGAACAAAGTCACACAATTTATTAATTATAAGAATATTAAATTAGATTTTGATGAACAAAAAATAATTATAAAATTTACTATTTCTAAAAATTAAAAAAACGTATCTTGATTTATATTATTCTTTCACAGTAAGAATTACCTAAATTATTAGTATGATCCGTTATTCAGTGATAAAATTCAATCAATAAATTATTTATTTCAATACTACTTGTGGTTACAATATTAATAGTCAATCAATTAATCCCTTAATTTCGGTATTTATTATATATGAAATAAATTTATACAAAATATATTGTTCATAAGCAAAGTGAAATTTTAATTTTCCACTCGTCATAAATATGAGAGTGATTATGCAATTCTAACTTTCAATGATAATTGAGTATATTGGTTCTTGTCACTCATCATCAATGTATATAATCATAATAATCATTATTTAGGGGCGAAACTTTAGATCACATTATTACATAAGTAAAGGAAAATTAAATGTTAATCATTCTAATGTTAAACAATACATTCATTGCTTCTACGGTTCCATAATACAATAAAAAATTTTAATCGAAAATACAGTCAATCATTTTACTATTGGATTGAATTAAGATATTTTGAAATAAACAAATAATTAAAGTAAAAATAGGATTTACGCAAAATGAGTATTCATGTTTTTCTTATTTTTGTCAACCTAGTAATAATAATATAAAATTGTTAAATTGGTAAAATAAATTATATGTGAATGTATTCTTATAAATCGGTAAAATATAATTAATGTTAATTCAATTAATTTTTTTAAACAAACTTGCTAATCTTCAATATTTTTTTATTTTAAATATTAAATTTAAATTGTTTATGTTTGTTAAAATTGGTCTACCTTAATTTTTAATATACATCCTGGTTGTAAATATTAATAGTTAAGATTGAATAATAAAATATATCAATTAAAATATAAGTAAGTACACAAAATCTATATATTGAGGATACATAGTCAAATATATATTCTACAAAAAAAAAAAAAATTACTGAAAATATTCAACATTTAGTTAATTTTTTAGCCAAATTATGGAAGACTTCTAAGGCCTGTACACAAAATTTGCCGAAATAATAGTTAAGTCCACCATTACAATTTTCATCAAACCGAACTTATGTAACACAAAGCCAACCTAATTTATGAACTAAAAATTTGTACTAAACTGGTTGGAGGACATTGACGAAATTGGAAAAGTCATTCTCGCAAACACAATTGATATGGAAAAGTGGAAACTGCTTCAATATCATATTCTAATGCCAGAATTGAAACACTTATACGAAAAAATTATTGTTAAATCTTGAACTAAAGTAAATTGTATCTTCTTTCGTTAAATTGTATTGTCAAATTATAGATAGATGAAGAAAAATAACCAGCCCTAAATTTTTCATAAATAGCATAAAAGAAACCATTAGTTCCAAACTTAAATATTAAAATTATTAAAAATAAGATTATTTAGATACATACATCATAAAAGGCAATCGACTATATTATTGATGAATAGGGGAAAACATAATTGCTCTAATTCTACTCAAATATTGGCAAGGAGATGGCGTATAAAATGTGTAAACAATATGATAAAATGATTGCAAAACAATAATATATTGAATAAATTTGATCGATAAAATGAATTTGAAAAAGAAACGTAGATTGAAATTTAAATAATAACCTCCATATCTTCAAATCATTCTTCAATAATCTCTATTTATCTTCAAGTCATTCTTCTATCGTCAAACGAATAAAATATTTTTTCAAGGATTCCACATTTATCGTGAAATCTCACAAACAATTATACAAATAAAGTTACATTTACATATACTTTCTATACAAAACACTAACGATCTTAATCCTACATAATATATACAATAAACATCTATGAATTTTTCACCTAAATCCAAACAATACAACAAACATCTATGAATTTGCAGCTATGATTTACATGCTCACAATCTAGCAGTATAAATAGGCCATAATTTGTAACGGCCCCTAATCAGTAGCAAATCACATGCAAATTACTTGCAATTAGAAATTAACTACATAAAAAATGGACGGTGATGATTAAATGATAAATATTGATCTACGGATGAGAAGTGTTCCCTCCAAAATTAAAAAAGGAAAACTTGGTTGTATTATATATTTATAGATTAAATTTGGTCATTGTTTGGATCATCAATATCCGAATTAAGTTAGGCATTATTTAGATTATTATATTATTTTATCTCCCATTTATCTTTCCAATTACACTTCGAAATTCTGTTTCATCAAGATCTTGCTTTGAATATTCTTTTAAATTAACCTAAATAAAAAATTCCTTTTCATTTTCTCTGAAAATACTTACGTGAATATTTATGTCTTTTGACCTTCCTATTTGTTAAATGCGGCGGTGCCTTTAATTAGTACTTCACCTTTCACCTTTCACCTTTCACCTTTTGTCCCAGTTGTCCATTCCGCCCCTACTTCATCACTTCTTCTCCTTCGTTTGCTGCAGTATTTATCAGGTAATCTACCTCTTAAAAAAAAATTAATGTTACTTTTTTTTTTCCTTTTGACAGTCGGTTTTTGGAGTAGTAGCCAGAATATAGGTATCGATATTCTCCATTTTTTGGTTGCATTGCTTGCTTTCGACGGTGAACTTACCAGTTCTCTTTCGATTACATATGCAGGTGTCATTGTTGTATCCTGTTGCAATTTTTTTCCCGTTGACGTTATGGTTCATAATATTAGTCATCCGGGCAACATGCGTAGGTGTTTTTTTATTTGGGTTTAATAATTTGTGTAAATTTTTTTCCCTATGTGTACCTGTATTTTATGGTGATAATTTTATGTTTTTGTGTTTTAGGTGAAGATGTTCTCGTGCCCGTTTCAAAGATTCAGGAATATATTGCTAAAGTTTTCAAGGATAGGAGATTTAGATTTTACATGGAGTTTAAAATTCCTAACGAGTCTGAGTATATGGTAAGTGCTTTTTAATAGGTTTCAATTTTTTAGTTTGTGTGTTCATCTATAAAATAAATGTAATTCTCCCAATGGAATTGTGCATGCATAAAACATATTTTCTAATATATATTCAACGGATGAATTTATATTTATGAACTAAAAAACCACTACAATGTTACTCAAATATTTCCAAAATAATTAAAATTTCATTTCAACTCATACAAAATAAATCAAAACAGTGCACATCAACTTCTTAATAGGTTTTAATTGTTTTGTGTGGGTTTATAATTAATCTTTGTTTGCATTAAATATTGTTCCTTCCTTCGCAAATTTGATATTTCATTTAGATATTGAATTTTAAGTTTTATGTTTAAAAGACTATTATTTTTTCGCATAATTTTTAGAGATTGTGTAATTAAAAAAACTATTTATATGAGGTCCTTTTTGCTAATTAAATTAGGTATGTAATTGTTATTATGTATAGTCCTGGTTCGATTGTGTACTTTCTCATGTTTGTTTGTTTTATGTTTTGACTATGTTTTAGGAACTACCATTGGAGTGTAGGAGTTATTTTAGCTCTACTGCTCATGGTCACGTTTTTATATTGGATCAACGTTCTCTGTCTAATTCGTGGAATCATAAACTTTGGCTCAATGTAGTCATTAATGATGATGGATGGTTTTTTTATTTTGATGTTTTGCTGAAATATTCTTATGGGATTCGTGCTGACGATCTGATATTTTTTTAGGATGATGGTATTGGATTTTTTCATTTTGTGCTATTTGATCTTTCCGCTGCTTGTGTTAAAGGGAGTTTTGGTAAACCTGTTGCTGGTTCTCCAGTTAATATATTGGGTAAGTGCACTTCTATCAATTTTTCACTTATTTTATATTGTCTTTTTTTTTTCCATTGTATGTGATATATATAGATGGTACTCATAAATTATTTCAAATTGTATTGTGTAAGGTGTGGACTGCTTCTGCCGTATTGTACCTAAATTTGTCCTCGATATTTCCGGTTCCATAGTGAGTGTTTTTTTTTTCAATTTTAATTCCAGGTGTTCATTTTATTTCATTTGTATCCTGATGTTTTTTTACTATATTATTGTTTTTTTTATTTCATTGTATGACTATTTTCTTTGCATTTTTCAATAGACAATTCCAAATCTTATAGTTGGTTTGTTTGGAAGTGCTCTTGTGCAAAGTTTTTGGTTGGTACGTAGGTACGGTAAGAAGTGTGTTTGCAATTATTCATCCATGGAATGTGGGCTGCACTTGAATGTTGATAAATGCTGGTTTAATGATGTCCCATGTTCTGGTAGGGTCAAGTATTTGACTCTGTTATTTAATGGTGTTGATACTTTCTTTGTTGGTATTTATCTGGACAATAAATGCGAGGTTTTCTCCGTGGTTGAATCTGAGATGAATGGTAAGTACAAAATATCATTTTTCTTTATTTTAAGTACAGCTTTGGGGATCTTTCCTGATGACAGTGTTCATTTCATTCATTTGTTGTAGGTGTTGTCCGTAATTTGATTGAGAATTTTGCGGCTCCGAAAAGTATTATGTGTCATGGTTCAAAAAGTTCCCGATTAGAGAAAAATTTTGATGACAGTTTTGGACTTAATTTGACTAATCTTTCTAGCTTTTCTAATGATGATCGGCGGACTATACTTGGTTGGATTAAATGTCCAAAGATGAGGCATGTGAGCTTTCGTGAATCACTTCAGAAGATTATCCATGACGGTATCTCTTTGATTACAAATGGGGCAAATGGAAGGTCATGTCTTAGGCGATCTCCTGGTGTTGGTGCCTTGGTATTTGTTGTTTAATTTTTTTTCTTTTTTTTAGATAGTGTTTCAATATTTGAATTTATTGAAGTTGTTTTGAGTTGGATATATGATGGTTTGTTTGTTTTAATTTTTAATATTTTTACACCTGTGCAGCGGTCCCAGATGCGATGTTTGCCTTTTTGTTCTTGCCGTTCGGATGTTCATTCTCCGATAACTGGTCTATGTGTGTTGCCCTATACTTCATCCCAAATTAATGAGGTAAATTCGTACACTGTATTGGTTTTTTTTCTGTGCGCCTGATTCTTAGCACATTTTTATTTTTATATGGACTTTTTCGTACATATGTGACTGTTCCTGTAATTATTAGTTCAATGTTACATGCTTGAACGTGTTTTTATCCCAGATGGCGGTTGCTCATCCATCAACTGGTCTTTGTTTGCGCTCTCGAATGCCATCCAATGTTTATACAGTAAATTATGTTATTTTTAACTTTTGTTTGTTTGTGTGATTTGGGATTATGTTATATTTGTTTTGCTCATATTTTTTTTATTTTCATCTTTAAAGTCTGTTGTGGAAATATCAGATGATGTTGTCCCTAAATTCAGTAGAGTTATCACTTCATTTGACATTAAAAAGGGTAGACTGGTTAGTATTACTTTAAAGGATGTGTTAAATTTTTTAAATTTTTTTTTTTTTATAAATTTATGTTTTAAAATCTTTCTGATTATCTGTTTTCTAATTTTTGTAGACTATTCTGTCCTATTTCTGGTGTAAATACATTATGTTGGTCCCACTAAGTAGATTAATTGCGGAAGCTTTAAAGTTATGTCTTTTAACAAGATCTTTAATAAGAGCACAATAAAATAAGACAATATTGAAGAAAGCAGTAAATGGACCAGATTTATAGTGGTTCGGATTTCAATATCCTGCGTCTACTCTCCCTTTGATCAAAGGGTTCTCACTAACCAACCAGCAAACCACTTACGTACTGGAATTGTGAAGTACCAGTTCCTTCTTACAAACTCTTTAGATCTAGCTTAGATCTAAAGTCTACAGCCTTCAACATTTTCTTAGAGATGATCAGGTTGAGATCCAACAACTCCTTTAAGAGTATATATGTAAAATAAGAACAATAAGAGTGCTTAAGAGTGATAAGATAAAGGCTTGGAATGTGACTTCTTGCGCGTGAGAATCTTGTGCCTTTCTTTGAATCTGCACTCTTGTATTTATAGAGGTGATTAGGTTTTAGCCGTTGGAGAGCTAATCTAATCAGATCCTCTATTTAGGGAAGCTTCCAATCAATCCATTCCCTAATTGATTGATTGAGTTGGTGGGATCCTTGGATTGATTGACTTCAAAACTTTCCAATCCTGATCTTGTTGACTTGATTTAAATCACCAACGGTCAAGTGCTTCCAATGCCTAACTCTGATTCTCTCCAGAGAAGGCAGGACCAGACACCAGGCAACATCAGTGTCTTCTGGTCCAGAGTCGGTTAAGAAACAGATTACTCAGAAGAATCAGGAGATGATTCTGAGCATCTTTTGTTTCACCAGACTCGTCTGGTCTGGGGAAGGTTCTCTGCCTCTGGTCAGTCTCATCTGGTGAAGTCTTCTGATGGAGTCCTCTGATGAAGTCCTCTGGAGGGTCTTCATGTAGGTCTTCTAGTGACTCTTCTGGTGAAGTCTTCTGGTCTGGCAGTTCTCCTAGACTAAGTCCTAATCTAGTTCCTCATCTGGCTAACAGGTCCAGATGGCCCTATTACATCTTCTGGTTTGTTTTAACTCATCAAAACTAACAACTTTTATCCTAACAATTTCCCCCTTTTTGATGGAGTTAAAACTTAACCAGAACTGATAAAAAACATAAACACTTTAAGCATAAAAACAATAAATAGGATAAGATCTTAGAATAGATCTTATCAAACAAACAAGAAGACAACAAAGAGTTGTCTTTAAGACAGAGAAGCTGTGATATTTCATTAATAACAGGAACAAGGAGGATTACATATTACAATGCAATTCTGGTCCTATTCTAAGCATATCTTCTGTTCTCTTTAGGAACCAGGAACCAGTCGAAGAATCTGTCTTGAATTTCCTTGAGCTCTGCAGAAGATGTTGGAGTGAAGTTTGCCAACACCTTGGTCTTGTACAGCTTCTTCAGTTCTGCCCAATCCACCTTGTCCCCTATCATGGGAGTGTTGAGATAATGAAATTCAGGGGCAGTGACTTTCAGGTTGAATTCAATGGTTGAGTCCATTAGCTGCTTGTAGAGCCCTGCATCGTATGCCTTCATCCAAGTGTGGAATGTCCTGTTGATGAGCGCATCATCCTCTGGTGGAGGCCTTTGGATGTAGTGCTGGATGAACCACAAAGTCTTTGCCTCTCTCCATCTTTCAATCAAGGGCACAAGCACAGTAGAGTCAAAAGACACTTCTGTCCTGAGAGGCAATATCTCCATCACTTCCACAGGAGCCTTCCTTCTTTGGCTGGATCCACTGGCACCAGAAGAGATGCCAGCTTCTCTGGTCTTCTTATTCTGCCTCCTAACATATCGGAGCCTCTGCTCTTCATCTATGTTCTTCCTAATCCTGGCTTGCCTCTCTTCAGGAGTCTCTTCCTTGAACCTCTTCTCTGACTCTTCAACGACAGATTCAAGGAAGCTCTTCTTGACTTTCCTAATCTTCCTCTTAGCAGGTCCAGCAATGGAAATAGGATCCTGCTCTGTATCAGTGGACTTTTCCTCTGTCGCCAACTGCTTAGCCATTGTAAGAGATTTCAACTCTTTCTTCTTCTTCTTCTGCAGCTCTGTCTGGGCCAAAGTATTCTCCAGCAGGTCCAGATGAGCTCTATGGCTAAACAAAGTCTCTAGGGTGGTCTTCGCCAGATCAGTTCTGGCCTGCTCTTCCCCCTTTTTAACTTCATCAAACAGGGGCTGCACTACCTGCCTTATGAGATCAGGCAAGGCAGTGGAGGAGAAAGAGTGAAGATCACGGAGTTGCCTGGCCTCTTCCAGGTAGGCCTTGGATTCTGCAACCAGCTTCTCTTGCTTCTCGAGCATCTTCTGGAGGGAATCCTTGAGCTTTGCAGTCTGCAGCATTTGTGAGGCCATCTCCACCTTCAGCACTGAAACAGGTCTCACCTGGTCCAGAACATATTGCTGAAGCTGCCTCTGGCTTTCGTGCACATCCATCTTCAAGTATAGGCAGTCAGACTTGAAAGCTGCTTTGGCAGAGGCAAAAACATCCTTAATTTGCTTCAAGAATTTTCTCCTCTCATCCTTAATCTGGTGCTCAACCAAAGCAGGAGCCAGGTGCTGCATGGCCTTAGAGAATCTGCCAATTTGCAAGATCTGCTCATTGAAGAAAGTCTTCATCTTCTGGAGCACGGCATGAGTCACATCAAAGTCCTCCTCATCAGAGTAGAGCTCTGGAGGAAAGGAGAAGTGGGGGCCAAACTTGTAAAAGGGGCCCTCAGGGGAGATCATCACTCCCTGCTGGATCAACAAGGTGCGAATGACCACCTTGGCTGCCTCTGGAGTCTCAAGCTCCGCAGGATTCTGGAGATTCAGCTTCTTCTTTAAATCAATCTCCCAGGCTGTGAAATTAGGAGGACCCATCTCTTCAAGCAGCAGCATCAGGTCCTCCACATCCTCAAGTCTGGCCTTGCTCCAGACCTTGGCGTCAGTTAGATTCGCTAGAAGTGGTAAGTGCTCAAGAAGGATAGGGAAGTGCTCTCTTAGCCAGAGCTGAGCACTTACACTCATACTCTGCCTAATGGGACCCATATCATCAGATGAGAATGAAAAGGGTTTGGGCCCAGAGGCAGAGGAGGATGGGGCTAAGTCAGCAGGCTCAAGTGAAGCATCCTCATCTTCACTATCATTGCTAGATGGGCAGGTGGGAGAAGAGGGAGGGGCAGGGAAACCTATTGCCATGGAAGGGATCTGTTCTGTATGAGATTGGGGAGGGGTAGGGATTTGTGAGGTAGAGGGAAAAGGTTGTTCTGCACCAGAAGAAGATGGGACTTCTGGTACAGGGGCTGAGGGAGAAGGATTTGTGGGGAGAGGGATTTGTGAGGTAGGGGGAGAGGGTGTTTGTGTAGGGATGGTGGAGGGAGTGTATATGGGTGTATCAGGTAAGGTTTGCCCTGGTGAAGAAATGGAGGCACCAGGAGCAGGGGAGGTAGTTTGGGTATGGGTTTCTGGGGGAGAAATCGTGGGGAATACAAGGTTAATGGGGTCATAGGATGGGATAGGAGGGTTTACCTCAACAGAAGAGACTGGAGCATTTGAGTCTTGCAAGATTCTGGCAGCTTCATCAATCGCCTGCTCCAGAGCATCTCCAAGATCAGATCCAGAATCTGACTCTTGAAGAATGACCCTCTTGGCCTTGGACTTCTTCTTGAGAGGCTCAACCTCCTCAAATTCTTCCTCCGCTTCTGATGGCTCATCCACCAGAAGCGTCTTCTTAGCCCTTCTGCTTGTTCTGGGCTTCTTCGCAGAGGCCTTCCTGGCATTAACTGGCCTCTTCCTCTTAGCTGCTCCTGTCTTCCTAGCAGCTTCTTCACCATCACCCTTCTTCTTCAGAATAGATTGAAGGGGAATCTGGTCCTCCTCTGAGGAACCAGAGAAAGCTATGGTTGAAGAACCAGTAGCTTCAGCAGGTTTCTTCGTGCTCTTCTACTGCTTCTGCCCCTTAGCAGTTGAGGGCACCGCTTGGAGAGGAGGGTCAGAGATGGCTGCTTCTCCATCAGAGTCAGGATGGCCATGAAGAGGACAATCCTTGGAGAAAAGGATCTTGGATTTGTGGAACCCCTTGCACCAAGAGTCCTTCCACTTCTTCCCTGGGAAGATGGAGTCCAAGATCAGAGTAAGCTTTGTGCCCAAGGACACATTGGCATTGAAGAAGTACTGCTGCTCTCCTGGCAAGCTGGGACACTCCTCCTTCTGCACTTTCAACTTGTTCTTCCTCAACACGTCCCAAAAGAACTCGGCCCAATTATACTTGGCACCGTAAAAAATAGCCCTCATAACACAGAGCCTGCCTGTGAAGATGGCATATGTGTTATGGCTAGGGGTGGTCATTCGGTCCAAATGGTCGGTTCGGTCTAATTTTTGGACCGAACCGAAATACCCGAAATTTTATTTGTATGGACCGAACCGAACCGAAGTAGGGATAGGACCGAACCAGACCGAACTGAATTTTTTCGGTTTGGTCCATTCGGTCTATTAGGGTCAATTCGGTCCAAAATACCATTTTATATAAAAAAATATATATTTCAATATAATAAATATTATGCATTATAAATATCATTAAATCTAATTCAATACCAACAATTTAAAGAGATACTCATACAATACGAAATACAGTCGAATGTTAATATTTAAACGAATACAACATAATTTTGTTCAATAAAGATCTTCAACACACAAATACACCATAGTCCAAAGTTTGAAGTTTAATTAAAATCACACAATATTAATTTAAATATAAAATCACTCCATTCTTGGCTTAAATCCTCCAATATCATGCAAATCTGCAATTAATATAATTTTTTTTTTATCAAATTATAAACAAAATTTTTAAACTATAAAGATTCGGTCCATTCGGTTTTTATTTTATACAAATATTTGGTCCATTCGGTTGGTATACAAATCACTTAATTCATTCAATCATGACTACTAGTCCATATACAAATATATTTTTTATTATATATATATATATATATTATTTAATAATAAAATTCAGTCCATTCGGTTTTTTCGGTCCGTTTGGTTTTAAAATTTTAGGACCGGACCGAACCGAACGGACCGAATTTTTTAAAATTTTGGACCAAAAACCGAACTGAATTTTTTTAGACCGAACCGAACGAACCGAATTTCCTCGGTTCGGTTCGGTTTTTTGGTTTTTTCGGTTTTCTGCTCACCCCTAGCTATGGCTCTCACACATCAGCACTTTCACCACAATATCAAAAAGTACCTTGTACTTTTGCCTGAGATGCTTGTCCAAAAAGCCCTTTGTCAGGTTCTGGCATGAAGATCTGGCAAAGATCTTGAACGATTCAACTGCTTCTCCTTCCTTATATTTCAATGGGTCCACTCATTCCGAGGAAATATTTCCAAACAATCTGCAGAAATCGTGCTTCGAGAAAACGACATCCTCCTTGTCAAGCTTGGAGGAGATGTGGTCATCATGGATCTTCATCCTGACCAAAAACTGGGCAGCGTACCCATCCAAGGTGTGCAGATTCTTGGAAACCCTGGAGATCAACTCCTCAACTCCAGACTTCCTAAGTAACTCCAGAATCTCCAGCGCTGCCGGATTCTTGGTGGAATAAAAGTCAACCACCATCTCCGATTAGGTCGAAATTGCATTTGGGTGCCATTGCTAAGATAGAGAGAGAGAGAAAGAAAAAGATAATCTTGCAGAGAGAGAGGTTAGGGTTTGAGAGTAAGAAAACGTGAAAAGACAGACCAAAAAATTTTGGTTTAAATAGGAGAAGACGCGTGGATTTGAAAATAAATGAAGTGTGAATGCGTGTAATGGTAAAATTTAATTTTAGGGAACAAAATCAATTTTAAAATTGATCGACATATTGCACAGTAATTAAATCCGACAGCCAAGATAAAAAAGCAAGTTACAGATTTAATATAGTGTGTGGGCATGGTCATTGGGACTGGGATCGAGGGGGTTTTGTGGCAGTCAAGAGAAAAAGTGAAATGATTGCCTAGTCCCTCTACCCTAGTCTTAAATACACCCCGAAGATGAAACGTTTTGACTGTATTTACTAATTTTGAAAGTGTATCCAAATGATCAGAGGCCAGAGAAGTAAATACATACCTGTCACCTGATATTGTAACCAGATGATACCACGATTAGTCTGGTGTTACATCTCATCTGATAAGACCTCATCTGGTTCTGGAATCGGTTTATGAACCACATCTGGGATTTACCTCACCTGGTACACGCCTCATCTGGTGCATACCTCATCTGGAGATGTAACTTCCCTGGTATATCTAACCTGTAGGTATGTTAGTTTGAAAATAAATAAGTACGTATTAAGATGAAACAAGGATACTTCTCTGATGTTCCCCCTAAACCAATTCTGTCTCTGGATCTAATAATCCTAACTCAAAAGCTAACTCTCTGATTCTGGTTTCAGCCAAAGGCTTAGTCAGAATATCTGCTCTCTGCCTCTTTGTTGCAATCTTTTCCATCCTTATATCTCCCTTCTCAACATGGTCTCTGATAAAGTGATGCCTTATATCAACATGTTTGCATCTGGTATGAAGAACTGGATTCTGGGTGATTGCTATTCCACTATTACTATCACTTAAGATTGGAATATCCTTAGCTCTAATCTGGTAGTCCCATAACTGTTGACTAATCCAGAGAGTTGTGAACAACAGCTGCCTGCGGCCATATACTCTGCTTCTGTTGTTGATGTAGCAACTGAAGTCTGCTTCTTAGAAAACCAAGATACCAATTTATTTCCCAAAAAATGGCATGTTCCACTTGTAGACTTCCTATCTATTCTGTACCCACCATAATCTGAATCCGAATAACCACTTAACTCTAAATTGCCATCTGCAGGATACCATAACCCCAAGTTTACTGTCCCTTTAAGATACTTCAATATCTTCCTAGCTGCTTCCAAATGACTTTTCTTAGGATTAGGTTGAAATCTTGCACACACACCAACTGCAAAGGTTATATCTGGTCTGCTTGCTGTCAAGTACAGAAGAGAACCAATAAGTGCTCTGTACTGAGTCTGGTCCACACTCTCTCCAGACTCATCTGGATCCATGTCGAAATTTGTCATCATAGGGATCTTGGCTGCTTTGCTAGATCCTATTCCAAATTTCTCTAACATGTTTCTGATGTACTTAGCCTGATTGATGAAAATTCCCTTCTCTGATTGCTTTACCTGCAGACCTAAGAAATAATTCATCTCACCCATCATAGACATCTCAAATTGGCTCTGCATGAGTTCACCAAACTTCTCACACAGCTTCTTGTTAGGGGATCCAAATATAATGTCATCAACATATATTTGGACCAGAAGGATGTCCTTTCCTTCTTCTTTCCTAAACAAGGTCCTATCAATCTTACCCTTAGTAAAACCATTGTCCAGAAGAAATTGAGAAAGAGTGTCATACCATGCTCTGGGTGACTGCTTCAGCCCATAAAGAGCTTTCTTAAGCTTAAACACCTTGTCACCTTGTTCAAAACCAGGAGGTTGTTCCACATACACTTCCTCAATGAGAATCTCATTAAGAAAGGCAGATTTAACATCCATCTGGTATACTTTGAACTTCATGTGAGCAGCATATGCTAAGAACAATCTAATGGCTTCTAGTCTGGCAACAGGAGCAAATGTGTCATCATAGTCTATTCCTTCAGACTGAGAATAGCCCTAAGCCACTAGTCTTGCCTTGTTCCTAGTAATGACATCATTCTCATCTTTCTTATTCTTGAAAACCCACTTAGTGCCTATCACCTTTTGATGTCTTGGTCTGTCTACCAGCTCCCAAACATCCTGTCTGGTGAATTGATTCAACTCCTCTTGCATAGCAACAATCCAATTTGAATCTTTCAGTGCCTCCTTGATGTTCTTGGGCTCAATCAAGGACACATAGCAACTGAATAAGGCAGCTAAGTTAAGAGTTCTCCTAGTCTGGACACCCTTAGTTGGATCTCCAATTATCAGGTCATTGGGGTGATCAACCAGGGTCCTCCTTCCCGTGGCCTTGCCTGGTTGACCATCTGCTGCAGTACCTTGGTGATTATCACCAACTACAGGAGAGCTTCCCCCTACAGGAGTTCCAACCTCTTCTGGTTCTGCTCCTTGTGAAGACTTCTTCAGAGAACCAGAAGATGGGTCATCATTTGAATCTGAATCTGAATCAAGAATAGGTGGATTAACCTTAATTACTTTGGGAGTAGTCTGATTCTGTGTCTCATCAGAAGACTTTAATTCCACCTTGCACTCAATCGCAGATTCATAAAAAACAACATGGGGTGTTTCCTCCACACAAAGTGAATTCTTATTAAAAACTCTAAATGCTTTGCTAGTGTTGGAATATCCTAAAAATATTTCATCTGCTACTTTAGCATCAAAAGTTTTTAATTTTGATTTCCCATTGTCATGGATGAAACACTTACAACAAAAAATGTGAAAATATGAAACAGATGGGGTTTTACCTTTCCATATCTCATATGGAGTCTTACTATGTCTCTGGGCAATTAGGCATCTGTTCTGGGTATAACAGGCTGTGTTGATAGCTTCTGCCCAAAACCTTTGTGGTGTGTTGTACTCTGCTAGAAGAGTCCTTGCAGCTTCCTTTAGGGTTCTATTCCTCCTTTCTACTACTCCATTTTGTTGGGGTGTTCTGGCAGCAGATGTCTCATGAAAAATTCCATGTTCCTTGCAATACTCTGCAATGTGTGAATTCAGAAACTCTGTCCCTTTGTCACTTTTGATCCTGAATATGCTCTGGTTCTGTTCATTCTGAATCTGCTTGAAGAATTCTAGCAGCTTAGTGATAGTTTCATTTTTCTTAAACAAGAACACTACCCAAGTATATCTTGAAAAGTCATCTACTATCACCAAGGTGTACTTTCTTCCACTGAAACTAAGAGGAGAAACAGGTCCAAACAGGTCCATGTGAAGTAGTTGAAGTACTCTGGTTGTGGTTGTGCTCTGGACATCCTTAAATGAGGTCTTGGGTTGTTTACCCTTCTGGCATGAACCACAAACCTGATCCTTCTTAAACACTTCATTAGGAAGACCTCGAATAAGACCTTTTCTGGCAATCTTATTCAGTGTTTTGAAGTTAAGGCGACTCAATCTCTTGTGCCATAACCAGCTGTCTTCTGCAGATCCTTTAGTAACCAGGCAATCATTTCTTGTGCAACTACTAAAATATACAAGATAAATGTTACCCTTCCTCAAGCCTATAAGAAAAATATCATTATAATCAGAAGCAAAGACAGTGCATGAATCACTAGAAAACTTCACTGAGTATCCCATGTCACAAAATTGGGATACAGAAAGCAGATTATGCTTGAGTCCTTCAACATAGTAGACTTCATCTACAGATACACCATTGAAAGTCAATTTTCCAACACCTCTGGTAACTCCAAAGTTATTGTCACCAAACATCACTCTTGGCCCATTCATTGGCTTGAAATCCTGGAGATGATCTTTCTGGAATGTCATGTGCTTGGAACATCCACTATCAATGTACCAAACATGTTTGCTTGAAAGTCCTTTCTCCAACGGGCTCTTATCATCCTGCAGAGAGATCAATTAGGTCCCCTACTAGAGCTGGGTCCTGATTGGTTAGTTGCAGGTTTTGTAGGAATCCAAAGATAAAGATCATCCCTTGCTGGATGAGGAGATCTTATCTTCCTTCCAAATCTATCTACCAGCACATGTCCTCTTACAATGACATATTGAGCTACTGGTCTGATCAGAACACCTTTCCTATAAATAGGTCTGGTGTATCTTTTCTCAAATCTGGCCTTTGGAATAGCCTGTCTTAAAGACATGGTCTTAAAGGTCTAGTTGTAAGGGTACATCCTAGAAGAACCATCTCTGGTGTCATAACTACCCAGATCAGTTGGTTTTCTATAGATGGGTCTGGAAGACCTCCTCTGGTTCTGAAAATTGGATCTATTCTGATGATAAAATTCCTTCTGAGTATTCCTGTTCTGGAATCTTCTTTGAGCATAACCCCTTTGAGATCTCTGATTCTGATTGAGGTTCTCTAGTTCAGTATATCTTCTTTGATATCTCCTATTCTGATTAGGTTTCCTCTTAGAGTTTTCCTTTTGAGGTCCCCTAATTTGCTTAGGTTCCACTCTTTTAGGTTTTCTCTGAGGTCTCCTAATCTGATTAGGCATCTGAACAGAACCATCAATCCTCATAGGTTCTCCTATCTGGAGTTTGTGCTCTAAGATTTCCTCTTCCAGTTCAGTGAACTCATTGGGAACTTCATCTAGATGGTCAGTAGAGCAATCATTAATCCGATTAGGATTTTTAACTACTCTGTAACCTTTTCCATTAGGATCCTTTTCATCCCAGATTTCTACCAATTCACCAGATCTTTTAGACAACTTGCCTTTATTGCATAAAAATTTAGTAGATCTGGTTGTAATTCCAGAATATCCTAAACCACTCTTATCATGTACTCTTTAAGAAGATCCTTGTATTATGGATACAACAGTTGGAACTTCTCTGGTCTTGGATACTTCCATGATAGGTTGTTCAACTTGCTTACCCTTGATAAGATATTGATATTTGGCCTTGAGCTCATTGAACTCTTCTGCCTGAGAGTTCTTCTCTTTCATAAGCTGGTCTACCAGAGTATCTCTTTCTGTGATCTTTTCTTGAAGTTCAGAGACTTCTTTAGAATGGTCTTTCATGAGTTCTCTGGCAGATTTTTGCTCATTAGATAGAGACTGAACTTCAGCTCTTAGCCTACTATTTTCTTTCTCAAGCTTTTGGCAAAGTTGAACACAATTTTGGAGATCTGATAGCATTTGCTACATATCAGACTCTCTGGAAGCACCAGATGAATGAGATGATTCAGTATATTTAGAATTTGATAAGAATAAAGTAGGTTCATTTACCTCAGTGATGTCTGCCATAAGGCACACATCATCATCAGATCTGAAATCAAAAGAAGAAGAACTGGAACTAGTGTCCCCCTCCTCTGCTTCTGCTAGTAGTGATCTCTTGTCTGCATATCTCCTATCTCTCTTGAGTCTTGTCTCTTCTCTTTCTCTAGGAGTCAATTGAGGACAATCATAGCTGTAGTAACCAGGCTTGTTGCAGGTGTAACAGGTGTTATCTCCTCTGGGACTGGGACTTGGATCTCTTCTCCTCTGGTTGTACTCTATTCTGGCTGGACTACTCTCTCTTCTCTGGTAGTTAGATCTGCCAGAATTGCCATCCCTCCTTTGGTAATCTGATCTCCCAGAGCTGCTATCTCTCCTCCTCTCTGGAGTTCTGAATCTGGTCTCCCTTGAGTCTCCAGATGTTCTCTCTTTATCTGCAGCTTTGAAGGAAGTCTTCCTATCTCTAGTAGATTCCTTCCAATGCTTTTTGTACCTGCCATATTTAGAACTCATGTTATCAAGTTTACGGGTTAGAAGTGCTACCTGCTCCTTGAGACTCAAGTCATCTGCAGTAGACTCCTTTGGCTTATCATCTGTCTTGATAGTTGAGGAAAATGCAACTCCTTTCTGGCCAGAAGAGGAAACCTCTTCTGTTTGATCCTCCTCTTGAAGATCATACTCGTAGGCTTTGAGATCAGACAACAGAAGATGGTGATCCAGAGTGTTGAGATCCTTGTTGTCTTTAATCACAGTTACTTTAATTCTCCACCTGCTGGTTAGTGAACGCAAAATTTTACTATTAATTTCCTTTTCTGAATAGGTCTTACCTAAGGCACTAGCCTTGTTAAGGAGATTTGTAAGGCGCATATCCAGCTGGTCAATGGTCTCGTCTGGTTTCATCTTAAATGTGTCAAACGAGTGTTGAACAGCTTGGAGTTTGTTGTCTTTAATCTTCTCTGTTCCTTCACAGAGTAGTGCAAGTTTGTCCCATATCTCCTTGGCAGTGGCACATGTTCTGACCTTTTCAATCACCTCCTTTGTGAGTGTGTTGATAATTTCAGTCCTTGCTACTTGGTCCAAGTTGTAGAGTTTCCTCTCATCATTGTCAAGCTCGTCTTTCTTCTTGAGGATCTTCTGTCTGGGAACTCTGTCCTCAGCAGCTTTCTGGGCAGTTTCACTTGTTTCTTCTCTGGACTCTGACCTGCCACTATCAATAGGAGTCCAGTAAAATTGAATTGGACCACTCTCTACCACATCTAACATGCGGTGATGGATAGCTCCAAGATGATTACTCATCATGAAGCTCCAGTGGCTGTAATCCTCAAAGGAGAATTCTGGTAACTTGCGGCTCTTATATGAAGATTTTGAAGACATTTTTACTCAATAAAAATTTAACAAGATATTTGATCAAACACAACAGAGAGCAATGGATCTGCCCGGTGACCACCAAAAAGCTTTACAAAACAGTGGTCTTTGGACACACTGCTCTGATACCACTTGTTGGTCCCACTAAGTAGATTAATTGTGGAAGCTTTAAAGTTATGTCTTTTAACAAGATCTTTAATAAGAGCACAATAAAATAAGACAATATTGAAGAAAGCAGTAAATGGACCAGATTTATAGTGGTTCGGATTTCAATATCCTACGTCCACTCTCTCTTTAATCAAAGGGGTCTCACTAACCAACCAACAAACCACTTACGTAATGGAATTGTGAAGTACCAGTTTCTTCTTACAAACTCTTTAGATCTAGCTTAGATCTAAAGTCTACAGCCTTCAACCTTTTCTTAGAGATGAACAGGTTGAGATCCAACAACTCCTTTAAGAGTATATATGTATGTTGGTCCCGAAACGAGTAAACAGGTGTATGGGGGGGATACACCTGTGGTTATGAATTAAAACTTCTTGAAAACTTATCAGGTTACTTAAGACAGTAACTCGTCAGTGGACTTGAGGTCTGCTGAGAGTTACTTTGTGAAAGCTTACTGAGATAATACCTCCACTGAAAGCTCAAGACTTTCAGTTGAACTACTATCTAATTAGCTTTCAGATGCGGATTAGTGAGCCCTTAGAAAACTCGTTTTACTTTGATAAACTTTGAGATTAACACACACTAAGGAAAACAGATAATAAAAACACAAGGTATAAAGTGGTTCAGAGATGAATCTCCTACGTCCACTGTCCTGATCAAACAGGAGAATTCCTTTCACTTGGAATTCCTTGTGTTATAGTGCCAAGGTGCACTGATCAACTAATCCTCTCTTAGGATGATTGATCACTAGGAAATTCCAGGTCCTAGTTCCCAAAACAAACCAGCTTTCAGACTGATACAACAATCAACTTACTAACACCACTTAACACTAGCTCTCAACCTAAACACTGAGTAGGGTCTTGAGTAGGGTTTTGGTTCCAACTATTTTGAGATAATCCTTACAAGTTTAGCTCAGGGCTTAGGATTGGATTATCTCTTTCTAAGATTTGGATATAGCTTTTAAGCTTGGTTACAGAAGGTTTGTTAGGCTCTCTACAAATGTGAAACACTTGGGAAACAAAGGTAATTTCGAGTGCTTCTTAGTTGTTATGAATGTAGAGATAACTTTGATCTTGTGAGTTTCCCGTGCTTGGAAATGTGCACGTCCTTCTGTATTTATAGGCTTCCTTGAAAATCTTCCCGTTGGATTTGAATTTTCTCAAGTAAGTCTTCTTGTATCTGATTGGCTCAAACGGCTCTATTTGAAGCTTTAAGTCTTGTCAAGAAACGGCTGAAAGACCATGCCTGTTCACCAACTTTCTGTAGATTGCTAGAGAAAGACTTTTGGTACTTGTCAGGCTGGGGCAGGTCGGCTGTCAGTAAAGTACACTGACGTGTCATCTTCTCATTGGACCTTAAGTCTGCATGCCCAGATTCTTGTCTTGCTTTAGGTGGAACTCCTCTGAGAGAACCTTCTTATTCCTTCATTAATTGTGAGCTTCACTGAAATTCGTTTTGCCTTGTTCCAACCAGATTAACTAACAGCTTTTAATATGTTTAGCATTGAATGTGTTTTGTTAGTTCCCATCAGTGGACATTGGTCCTCTCCTTATAGTTTTAGTCTTAGTGAGAATGTACTTAGAAAACATTCAAGACTTAGACTTATTCTCAGATCACTTGTCTTCAGCGGACTTCACTTCAGTGGACTTCATCTTCAGCAGACTTCATTCTTAAATACACTCTTGCAATTACTAACTGTACTTCAGTTCCTTAACAGTTGAACTGTTTAACTAAGTACTAACTCTACTGAATAATTTACTTACAAAACAACTTAGGAGGAACATTTTGGCATCTAATCAAAACCTAAGTCTTATACATTTTCCCAACAATTTCCCCCTTTTTGATTATGCCGGAACCTATCTTATTACATATCTTCTTTCAGATGAGGTTCTTCAGATGACATTCAAAGTTCACAGATTTTGTAAGTAAAACATTAAAGTACATAAGCATAAATGATAATGAGATATTATCTTGGGCAAAGCATCAGTAGAGTTCAATCCATTGATAAAATGATGAAGTACATATTACATGAAGTCAACTCTCAAAAGTTTCAAACTTAAACACACCTGGGACTTATAAACAAATGCCCAGCAAAAGATACAACCTTCTCAGATGGACTCGAAAATGGGTTCAAGTCCATATTGCTTGAAAACTCTAATCTTCAGCTCGTTCTTCCTCTCCATTATCTCCTTCGAATGTCCTCTGAGTCCAAGATGCTCACACAAGGATGTCCACTCTTCAGTGATCCTTTCTCTATCAACAGCACCTGTTGCATCTTGAGGAGGCCAGTAGGTGATTGGCTCAGGGGCCTTCAGAGCTTGATCAGGGAAGGCATCATTCCAAGCATCACTGATCTCGGGATAGAGTTTGGGATAGGCATCAAACAACCATGAGTTGAAGACTTCTTGTGCATTGTCCCTTCCTAACTATCCACTGACATAAAAGGAATACACAAATTCCCTTTTAGCAGTCTCCCAAGCATCATTGAGCTTCTTAGGAACCCAGGCATCATGATGAGGAAATCTGTTCAGAGATGGTGTGATCTTGTCTTTCTTCAGCTTAGCAGCCCACTTTAGATAACCACTCCTGAATTTCTTAGAAGTAGTTTTGTCAAAAGTGGCTAGCCTCTCCTTTTTTTTTTCTCTCAGCTAACTCAGCAATTGTTTCCATCTTTCCAACCACCTTATCTCTCCTCTCCTGCTGCTGTGCTGTTAGCTTCCTTGCTCTTTCATTCATTCCTCCAGCCTCTTTAATTAGCTCAGCGAGCTCTGTGACTTTTGTGGGTGCAGACTTGGGAGGTTCAGAAGATAAGGGTTCAGGGTTGAGAATAGGAAGTACCTGAACTTCATCAGTAGAGGTTGTGGACTTAGCTGCCAACCTCCCTGAGGTTCTTGTCTTTTTGGCAACCTCTGCTGAGAGGACATCAGATGCCTTTCTCTTTGTGGATTCCCCCTTTTTCGCAGCTCTCTCCTCCTTCTCCTTTTGATGCTCCTCTTTGAACTTTGAAAGGTCAGCTGAGGAGGTCTCCTTGCCTTTCTTGGCTTCTGCTATCTTCTGGGCTTCAGCATCAACTTTCTTCAAGGTGCTCTTCACCTGTTGGCCTTTCTTGAAGTCAGGGGTTTCAAGGATAATGTTCATTTTATTCTTAGGATCAACCTTCATGTCCTTAGCACTTATCCTCTTTTCCCCCTTTCCGGCATTAATCATGCATTCAGCTACCGTGATGTTGAGCTTCAGTTGATCATGGGCCAATGCCTTCAGCTCAGTTGAGCAATGGTCTACCTCATCTTCAAGCCTTTCCAAAGTAGCTCCAGCTGTCTGCCCAAATTGAACAAACTGCGCTAGCTTTTCATTGATTAGCACGTCAGTTTTCTCTTGTGTTGGGAAGTCTTCAGCTGCCTTCTTCAGTACCTCTCCCAGTTTGGCTCCCAGCTCTGCATGCTTGGCCTCGAATTCAGACATCTTAGAGTTCCATAGTCCTTCAACCTTTCCAAGTAGGTCTTCTGAGAAGGCCTCCACAAACGACTTCAGGTTGACGGATACGTTCTCTACTGAGTCTTTGAGGAACTTGGTCCTGGCCTCTTCTTCAGACTTCTCCAGCTTCTTCAGGGCATCAATGACTAACACACTTTGTCCCTCAACTACATCAATCACCATCTGCTGAGAGTCTTCAACTTTAAGTGTGAGATTCTGAAGTGATGTAGTTGTGGACTCCATGAGTTCATCAATGTGGTCTGAGAGAATAACCATCTCATCTACCTCCTCTTGTACAATCTCCTGGACCTCCCTGAGTTGAGTTTGAAGAGATGGAAGGTTTTCTTCTCTGATTGAGTGAACAACATCACTCAGTGGAGTTAGGTTGACCACAGCTGGGGGAATTTCTATGGTTTGAGTACCTGCATTGCAAGAAGTGTTAGTTCTAACTCCCTCAACCTCACCACCTAGACCTCCTGATGCCTCTATCTCCATGGGGACTCCCTCCTCCTCACTCTTCTTCCTCATCTCTTCCTCACTTTCTTTTTTAACTGCTATTTTTTCAGTCAATTCACCCTTTACAGGGATGATTGCTCTTATCTCTCCACTCTTCACAGCAGTGATTTCCACCTATTTTTCTTTTTCACTCACATTTTCAACTTCTCCAGTTCCAGACACCTCAGTTGACTCTAAAGCCACCACTGAGGGCTGTTATGGGAGAGCTTCAGTAGACACCTCTACTGAGCCTTCCTGTGGCAAGTTTTGAGCCTCAGTATCCCTTGCCATGGATACATCCTTGGCTGCTTCACCACCACCTTGCTTAGGCGAAGCATCTCCTTCGAGTTCAGACTCAACTATCTTCTCCTCTGCACTCTTTTCCTTCTCCACCTCCTTCTCAGCTAAGGGTTCAGCTGGCTTTTCTCCATCAGCAGCCTTTTCTCCCTCCTTTTTTGCCTCTGCAATCTTCTCCAAGACCAAACTTTTAAAGATCTTCTCATCACAGAGAAGTCTGGTCTTGTGCATCCCAGCAAATTGCAGCACTTCAGCTTCCTCCTTCTTCCACTCTTCTGCATTGCTGCCTCTTACAGCTAGAAGGATTTCACCAAGTCTTCTATCCTTGAGCTGGACAATGAGTCTCAGTCTCAAGAACAAGTTTTTGAGTGTGGGGAATTGATCTAGTTCAGGGTATTTAGACTCTAAAGAGTAAGCTACCTCATCCTTGAGAGTATCTAGGAAAGAGTACTCTTCTTCATCGTCTGAAGGAAGGGAAGGAGTAGGGGATCTGCTTTCGGTTGGCTCTTCTGGGATAGACTCCAGTTGAGTTGAGTGTAGGAATGCTTGGTTCAGTGGGGGTTTGGTTTAGAGTATCAGTTGAGGTAGAGTCTTGATCAGTGGGGGTTGAAGTAGGTTCAGAAGGGGTTGAGGGGATGTTTTCAGAGGAGGTTGGGATAGGGTCAGTGGGGGTTTTTTGGGATCCACTTTTTGGCTGTTGAGAGCCATCAGTGGGGGTTTTGGGTAATGTGGAGATGCGTTTGGTTTTGGCAGGAGTGCGAGTTTTAGTGGTTTTAGGTTTGATGGGGGTGGGTGTAGGAACATCTGAGTCAGACTCAGTTGAGATGATGTTAGGGGAAGAGTCTGGGTTACCTGATGAAGATTCATCAGTGGAATTGGTGACTCTGACCTTCTTGAGGGCACTGTCCTCCTCTGCCTCAGGAGACTTCTTCTTCTTCTTCTTCTTCTTTTTAGAGGCTTTTTCTGCCTCTGCTTCTTTGTGCTGGGCCATCTTGTCACTCAGTTTAACCAGCCTCCTCTTTAGCTTGGTTTTCTTCCCTTCAGTAGGGTTGGCCTCCTCTTCCTCAACTGCCTCTGGGCTCTCCTCAGCAGGCTTGAGCATTCTTATTTCCAGAGTTTTTCCAGATTTGAATAGGGTCTTCAGGTTACTCCACTTCCTATCCTTTAACCAGTCTACTCTCACATCCACATTCTCAATCAAGTAAGAAATTTTAGTGGCAAAATTTATCTTACTTGCCAATTGGGGAGTTTTGTCAGCCTGGAATTTTGAGTGTTCCTTGTTCAAAGCTCTAAAAAAGAACTGCTGCCAATTGTATGGCTTCTCCTTGCTCTCCACAATAACCTTCATCAACCTGAGCTTTGGCTTGCTCACTTGTTTTGTGCTTCCTTGGTTTCCCAAGATACATTTACCAACAATCTTGCAGAGGACATTGTATGCTGGTAATAGTAGGCTTCTGTTCATCGTGGGACTATACTTCACCCTTCTTTCCATGATGGTGTAGACCCATTCCTCCACCTTATCCAAGATACAAGTATCTGGATTTGGGCCTTCAGATGGGAGTTCAAATAACTCCTTCAAATCATCTCCGCTTATCCGAATCTCCTTTTGAATTTTCTAGTGCTCAACGACCTCCATATCATCTCTCATCACCTTCTTCTTTCTTTGTACAAATAGACATGATCTAATTCTTGAGTCAGAGTTGGATATGTTGCAGAAAAATTCAAGAACCTGCCTATCATAACAGTACTCTGGATGTACTGATAGAAATTTCTCTAAACCAGCGGCTTTGACCATTTCCAAAGCCTCCTTATTGTGAGAGAACTCGGGTCTTGATTCAATCTCTGGGTTGTTGAAAAGAATTATAGGTTCATACCAGAAATTATCTTTGTTGTTCAGAAACCCTAGGTTAAGTTTGGCCATGTTTGTAAGTAGATTTCGAAAAATTTGTGTTTGCAGAAAAAGTTAAGAAGAGATAGTAAGTGTTTGCTTGGAAGTGTGTTCGAAAAGGTTTACAAGTGAACGTTTGAGGTTTTTATATGAGTAATGAACGGTGAGATTAGACTCTGCAATCAACGTCTGAGATTATTTTGAGTGAAAGGTCGTGGACAGTTGCAAAGGTAGTGGGGAGGTTTTAAGAGATCTTGACGGTTAGAAAAGAACCGCCTAAAATGGATGGCAAGGATTGGAAAAGTTGGTAGCCGGAAGGTCACATCATCCGGCTTTTAGGGCGCGTGAGATAGGTAATTGAAAAAGCATGTCTGACTTGAACCACGCGCATTAAATACTTGCCATACCAAAATCTCTTCGGAACAGTGGAAAAAGATTTATTTTTCCAGAAAGCACTCATTAGTAAGTTTTGAAACCAGATAAATATATATAAAACTAAGAGGCTTTAGATTTGAAAATAACATAAGTATAAACTTTGACCTCCACTAAGGTTCGACCTCGTCTGATATTCAGACCTCTTCTGAGATGAGGAACTTCTTCCGAGAAAGATCCTCTTCTGAATATGAACCTCCACTGAGTTGAAGGTAACTCTTCTGAGATTGAATCCTTTCTTTACTCTCCTGGATCTAGGAGTCCAAGCTCTACTGACAACTCTTGAAACCTTGCTTCAGCCAAGGGTTTTGTGAAGATATCCGCCTTCTGTTTGTCAGTGTGGATTTTGAGCATTTTGATGTCCTTCTTCTCCACATGATCTCTGATGAAATGATGCCTTATGTCCACATGTTTGCATCTTGTGTGGAGAACTGGATTTTCTGAAATAGCAATTGCACTATTGTTGTCACAGAAAATAGGGACTTCATTGGCAAAAATGTTGTAATCTCTCAGTTGTTGTCTTAGCCAAATAATTTGAGCACAACAACTTCCAGCTGCCATATACTCAGCTTCAGTAGTGCTTGTGGCTACTGAGTTTTGTTTCTTGGAGAACCAAGAAATCAGCTTACTTCCCAAAAATTGACAAGTGCCTGAGGTTGATTTCCTGTCAATTCTACATCTTCCATAATCAGCATCTGAGTATCCTGTGAGTTCTAGATTGTCATCTGAGGGATACCACAATCCCATATTCACAGTACCCTTAAGGTATTTGAGAATCCTCTTAGCAGCTTCCAGATGACTTTTCTTGGGGTTGGCTTGATATCTTGCACATATCCCAACTGCAAATGTGATATCAGACATGCTTGCTGTGAGATACAGTAGAGATCCAATGATGGCTCGGTAGTGAGTCTGGTCTACTGATTCACCATCCTCACCTGGCTCCATTTTGGTGTTGGTGTTGAGTGGAACTCTTGCTACTTTGCTGGTCTGGCATCCAAACTTGTTGATCAGCTCCCTTGTATATTTGGCTTGATTGATGAAGATTCCTTCAGGGGACTGCTTAACTTGAAGTCCTAGGAAGAAATTCATTTCTCCCATCATAGACATCTCAAATTTTCCCTTCATCAGTTGAGAAAACTTTTCACAGAGGACTTGGTTGGGACAACCAAAATGATATCATCCACATAGATTTGTACAAGCAAAGTGTCCTCTCCTTTTGTGATCCTGAATAGAGTCCTATCAACTCTCCCTTTGATGAAACCATGATCCAAAAGGAATTGTGACAAAGTATCATACCAAGCTCTTGGAGCCTGTTTCAGTCCATATAGAGCTTTCCTCAGTCTATATACTTTGTGACTTTCTTCAAAACCTGGGGGTTGCTCCACATAGACTTCTTCATTGAGTACTCCATTCAAGAAGGCACTTTTAACATCCATCTGGTACACCTTGAATTTCTTGTGAGCAGCATATGCAAGAAATAACCTTATTGCCTCCAATCTGGCTACTGGGGCAAATGTTTCATCATAGTCAAATCCTTCAACTTGAGAGTAGCCCTTTGCAACTAGCCTGACCTTGTTTCTGACTATGATATCATTCTCATCCTTCTTGTTCTTGAATACCCACTTGGTTCCTATCACATCGCAGTGATATGGTCTGTCCACCAACTCCCAAACTTGATTCCTTGTAAACTGGTTGAGCTCCTCTTGCATGGCAATGATCTAGTTGGAATCTTGAAGTGCTTCTGCTATGGAACTTGGTTCCTGGTTTGATAAGAAATAACAAAACAAAGCACTTTCTCCATGAAAACTTCTAGTTTTGACTCCTGAGGAAGGATCACCTAGGATTTGCTCAACAGGGTGATCTGAGAGCCAAGTTCTCCTAGGCTGATGCCCTTCAGTAGAGTTTAACTCTTCTGAAGTTGAGTCACTAGATATAGGAATGAAATCGAATTCAGGAAATAAAATAGAGGGTTGAAGTCCTGAATCCGATGGAACGCGCCGGTGAAGGCGGTCCGTCCCCAAGATCGTTGTTGGGATACCAAACGTGTATAAACAATTAAAGACCTAAACATGCATCTAAAGATAAGTTTAGATCCGTTACCCTTGAAGACCGAGGCGTTGATTCCACTACTGATCTTCTAGTCTGTCTCCCAACCTCGTTCGTACACCGGGTGGACTGCGAACTAGCGAACGTGGAGAAAAGTGCCTCACAATTTCGTCTCCCTCTCAACCCCACTCACGAATTTCGGCTGCTGCACATCTTATCTTAGAGTGCTAGGGTTTTAAAACACGAAATTGAAGCCTTTATATAGACTCCTTAAGTTTCATGGGCCAGACTAGGGATCTGTTAGAAGGTATAGGGTTTGGGCTCCTCACGGACCCAAATACTCTTATGTTCAGCCCAGAACATTTATTTGGCCCGTGAACATTAATTCATTCCACTAGAGAATTAATATTGCACTCCCATCCTATCCCGAACCGAATCAGGGCTTCTATTAGACTCTATAATTCCCCGTGTTAAAGATATCGCACGTCCATTAATTATTAAAGCTCCTGACCGCTTTAATTAATTAACATCTATTATTCCTTGAGTAGTACCACTCAACCTTGTTGTCGTACGAATATAATCCACCTACAGGGTTTAATACGACAATCCTTTATGAGTTTCCTCAAGGGGACGTCATCAACCTGGATCACCAGGACACGGTGCCTTAATGTCAATAAATAGACATCGTGCAAACGATGTCACTACCCAAAATACATAGTGCGTTGAATCTAACAAGATTCTCACCCATAGTAAATCAAAGTAGTGAACAAGTGCTCCACATATCTAGATATCACAATTAGGGTTAAGAATTATAAGAGTCACCAAGACCTTTAGTACTTCATAACAGTCAGAAAAGAAGAACATGTCTTAACTGTGATCCATTCAATACGACATAGTGTACTAGTATGAACTAATGGCCAAGACAAGCCACTAACAAGTTCATACTACAACTTATACCAATAGTTATGTCCAGAACTATCTCAGTTGTGAATACTGTTTATATCTTATAAGGAACTGACAATGTGATCTTCTGTGTGACTACAAACCCACCACATTATCTACAATATAAGATAAATAGACATACAAGTAATACAAGCAATTAATAAGATTGCAATAATGTGAAAAACCATTTATTTCAGATAATAAGGAAATCGAATATATCCATAAAAGCCCAACAAAAGTTTGCTTTACAGTATACACCAACAGAATCATCATTCAAGGTATTCTCATTCTCAATGGTAATTTCATTGGTTCCCCCTTGAATGATGGGTTTAGTGAATGTCTCAGCTTTGACCACATCTTCATTGACATTGCTTACCTCTTGAACTGGGATAGTGTTCATCAGTTCAGTTGCTTGTTCAGGAGAGCTCTCGGGTGAGCTTTGAGGGGTGGTTTGACTTTGGGTAACCTCCTTGAATTGTTGATCTTCTAAATTGTCCCATGTTGGGATGTATGTATCAACACAATTCTCAGGATAGCCTTTAGACTTGATACTCAGTCTGGTTAGTCTTTTGCTAATTACCTCCTCATTCTCCTTACTCCTGGACTCAAAAGTAGATTCATCAAAGACCACATGAGGTGTTTCTTCCACAACAAGAGTTCTACAGTTGTAAACTCTGAAGGCTCTACTGATTTGGGAATATCCTAAGAAAATTCCTTCATCAGCCTTGCTATCAAAAGCTTTCAGTTGAGTTTTCCCATTGTTGTGAATGAAACACTTGCAACCAAAAATATGAAAGTAAGATACCTGTGGCTTTCTGCCATTCCATAATTCATATGGAGTTTTTCCTTGATGTTTGGTTACCATGGATCTATTTTGAGTGTGGCAGGCAGTGTTGATAGCTTCAGCCCAAAATCTTTTAGGAACTTAAGCTTCTGCAAGCATTGTCCTTGCTGCCTCCTTGAGAGTTCTATTTCTTCTTTCAGCTACTCCATTTTGTTGTGGAGTTCTTGCAGCTGATGTCTCATGTGAAATACCTAATTCATTGCAGTAGTCAGATATAATAGAATTAATGAATTCAGTGCCCTTATTTGATCTCATCTTTACAATGTTTAGGCTCTTCTCATTGCTAACTTTCTTCAGGAGCTCTGGCAGCCTCAATTGAGTCTCCTTTTTGCTTGCAAGGAATATCACCCATGTGTACCTGGAGAAATCATCAACAACAACAAGTGTATACTTTCTCCCATTGATACTTACAGGGGTTACTGGACCAAAAAGATTCATATGTAACAGTTGAAGTACTCTGTCAGTAGAGGTTGCTACTTTGCTCTTGAAAGATGCCTTTACTTGTTTTCCCTCCTGACAGGCTTTACAGATATGTTATTTGTTGTATACTTCATTTGGCATTCCTTCCACCAGTCCATGTCTTGCTATTATGTTCATCATCTTGAAGTTCAGATGACTTAGCCTTTTGTGCCATAACCAATTAGTGTCAGTTGAGCTCTTAGCAATAAGACATGCATTTGGTGTGCAAGACTTCCAATCTGCAAGGTAGACATTACCCTTTCTTGACCCAGTTAGTAGTACCTGTTGTGAAGAAATATCCTTAACAAAACACAGGTTACATGAAAATTCAACACTGTATCCCTTATCACAGAATTGACTTATGGACAGAAGATTATGCTTAAGTCCACTGACAAAGGATACATTGCTTACCCTTACTGAGCCAATGATTAAAGTACCATAACCTCTAGTGGCTCCTTGTGAGTTGTCACCAAAGGTGACTTGTGAACCTTCTTTCTCAACATATTCTGTCAGGAGATCTTTGTTGCCAGTCATGTGCCTAGAACATCCACTGTCCAAGTACCAGACTGAAGATTTAAGAGCTTCTCCTTTGTTGAGGTCCACTGAACCCTCATGTTTTTCTCTTTCCATGAGGCACATGTCATCATCACTGCTGTCAGAGAACAGTCCATCAGATGACTCCAGATTTTCATCCACATCCTCAGCCACCATGGCTTTCCTTTCTCCATATCTTCTGTCTCTTTTGGCTTGCCTTTCCTTTCTTTCTTTTGTGCTCAGTTGAGGACAATCATATTGAAAGTGCCCAATCTTCTTGCACTGAAAACACCTGTTGGCATCATCATTCTTTTCCTCAGTGGACTCTCTGGTCTTTGATGATGATCCTTCAGCCTTGGTGTAATTCTTGTATTCCTTCTTCTTTTCCAGCTCAGATGAGCTTTTCTCTCCTTCTCTGGTGGTCTTTTGTGGATAACTTCTACCTTCCCTGTTATCCCTGTAAAATCTTTTATACTTGCCAAAGCGGCTGTTAAGTTGTTCAAACCTTCTAGCCATCAGGCTGAGTTCCTCCTGCATTTCAGCCTTGCTTTGTGACTTGCTTGCCTTTGTACTCTTCTGAGGCTTTGGGGATTTTGGCTCAGACTCCTTGGCTTTGAAGGCTACCCCCTTCTCAGCTGAGGTCTCATCAGGAGCCCTTTTCCTGTTCAGATCAAATTCATAAGCCTTGAGTTCAGAGAATACCTGTTGCATAGACATGCTGGATAGATCATTGGTATTCTGCATCATCACAGAGTACTCATCCCATTTTGAGGTTAGACCTCTCAGGATCTTTAAGGCAACCTCCCTCTTGGTATAGACTTTTCCCAGAGAATTTATCTCATTCATGATGTCTGTGAACCTCCCATCAAGCTGGTCAATGGTCTCAGTGGGCTCCATGGTGAATTGCTCATACTTTTGAACAGCTACTGAAAGCTTGTTCTCCTTTATTTTGTCAGTTCCTTCACACATGAGAGCAAGAGTGTCCCATAGTTCCTTTGCAGTCTTGCAGTGGATCACTCTTCCCATTACAGAATCTGGAATGGTGGTGTAGAGAATGTTCATGGCTATGAAGTTGAGGTTGTTTCTCCTCCTTTCATCTGCAGTGAAGTTATCTTCATCTTTGGGCCATTCTTCTCTAGGATCTGCAATAGTTTCAGCTGTAGTTCTAGGGTTAGGTGTCATAAAGATAAATGGACCTTTAGTAATAACCCTCAACATTTCATCATGCACACATGCAAGATGAGCTCTCATTCTGATCTTCCAGAAGTCATAGTTTTCCACTGAGAATTGTGGAAGCTTGTGATGAGACATATGGTTCAAGGGTTCTAACTCCCATGTTGTTCTCTGCTGGTGGTGCTACCCTAGCTGCATTGTCAGCCATAATATATAAACAAGTTTATCAAAAGATCAATTCAGGTGACCTTGAAAAAATACCTTTAAGCACAAGGTATACTTAGAACAATGGTCTTTTGAACCACGGCTCTGATACCAATTGTTGGTCCCGAAACGAGTAAGCAGGTGTATGGGGGGGGATACACCTGTGGTTACAAATTAAAATTTCTTGAAAACTTATCAGGTTACTTAAGACAGTAACTCGTCAGTGGACTTGAGGTCTGCTGAGAGTTACTTTGTGAAAGCTTACTGAGATAATACATCCACTGAAAGCTCAAGACTTTCAGTTGAACTACTATCTAATTAGCTTTCATATGCGGATTAGTGAGCCCTTAGAAAACTCGTTTTACTTTGATAAACTTTGAGATTAACACACACTAAGGAAAGCAGATAATAAGAACACAAGGTATAAAGTGGTTCAGAGATGAATCTCCTACGTCCACTGTCCTGATCAAACAGGAGAATTCCTTTCACTTGGAATTCCTTGTGTTATAGTGCCAAGGTGCACTGATCAACTAATCCTCTCTTAGGATGATTGATCACTAGGAAATTTCAGGTCCTAGTTCCCAAAACAAACCAGCTTTCAGACTGATACAACAATCAGCTTACTAACACCACTTAACACTAGCTCTCAACCTAAACACTGAGTAGGGTCTTGAGTAGGGTTTTGGTTCCAACTATTTTGAGATAATCCTTACAAGTTTAGCTCAGGGCTTAGGATTGGATTATCTCTTTCTAAGATTTGGATATAGCTTTTAAGCTTGGTTACAGAAGGTTTGTTAGGCTCTCTACAAATGTGAAACACTTGGGAAACAAAGGTAATTTCGAGTGCTTCTTAGTTGTTATGAATGTAGAGATAGCTTTGATCTTGTGAGTTTCCCGTGCTTGGAAATGTGCACGTCCTTCTGTATTTATGGGCTTCCTTGAAAATCTTCCCGTTGGATTTGAATCTTCTCAAGTAAGTCTTCTTGTATCTGATTGGCTCAAACGGCTCTATTTGAAGCTTTAAGTCTTGTCAAGAAACGGCTGAAAGACCATGCCTGTTCACCAACTTTCTGTAGATTGCTAGAGAAAGACTTTTGGTACTTGTCAGGCTGGGGCAGGTCGGCTGTCAGTAAAGTACACTGACGTGTCATCTTCTCATTGGACCTTAAGTCTGCATGCCCAGATTCTTGTCTTGCTTTAGGTGGAACTCCTCTGAGAGAACCTTCTTATTCCTTCATTAATTGTGAGCTTCACTGAAATTCGTTTTGCCTTGTTCCAACCAGATTAACTAACAGCTTTTAATATGTTTAGCATTGAATGTGTTTTGTTAGTTCCCATCAGTGGACATTGGTCCTCTCCTTATAGTTTTAGTCTTAGTGAGAATGTACTTAGAAAACATTCAAGACTTAGACTTATTCTCAGATCACTTGTCTTCAGCGGACTTCACTTCAGTGGACTTCATCTTCAACAGACTTCATTCTTAAATACACTCTTGCAATTACTAACTGTACTTCAGTTCCTTAACAGTTGAACTGTTTAACTAAGTACTAACTCTACTGAATAATTTAGTTACAAAACAACTTAGGAGGAACATTTTGGCATCTAATCAAAACCTAAGTCTTATACATTTTCCCAACAATGTAAAATAAGAACAATAAGAGTGCTTAAGAGTGATAAGATAAAGGCTTGGAATGTGACTTCTTGCGCGTGAGAATCTTGTATCTTTCTTTGAATCTGCACTCTTGTATTTATAGAGGTGATTAGGTTTTAGCCGTGGGAGAGCTAATCTAATCAGATCCTCTATTTAGGGAAGCTTCCAATCAATCAATTCCCTAATTGATTTATTGGATTGGTGGGATCCTTGGATTGATTGACTTCAAAACTTTCCAATCCCGATCTTGTTGACTTGATTTAAATCACCAACGGTCAAGTGCTTCCAATGCCTAACTCTGATTCTCTCCAGAGAAGGCAGGACCAGACACCAGGAAACATCAGTGTCTTCTGGTCCAGAGTTGGTTAAGAAACAAATTACTCAGAAGAATCAGGAGATGATTCTGAGCATCTTTTGTTTCACCAGACTCGTCTGGTCCGGACTCGTCTGGTCTGGGGAAGGTTCTCTGCCTCTGGTCAGTCTCATCTGGTGAAGTCTTCTGATGGAGTCCTCTGGAGGGTCTTCTGGTGACTCTTCTGGTGAAGTCTTCTGGTCTGGCAGTTCCCCTAGACTAAGTCCTAATCTAGTTCCTCATCTGGCTAACAGGTCCAGATGATCCTATTACATCTTCTGGTTTGTTTTAACTCATTAAAACTAACAACTTTTATCCTAACACATTAGGAGGTTCTACAGATTCTATCATGATGTTGAGGTCAGGAATAATTGCAAGACTTGGATTGTCTCATTTAAGCAGGAGCGTAGCCGCTTTCTCACTTTTTCTGGTTTCCGAAGGTTGATTGAAGATATGGGTCTTTGTGTTGGATCGGTTGTTACTCTGGCATTTATTCAGACAAGTCCTTTTGTTATTGATTTTTCCGTTGCCGGGTAGATCCAGCAATATGTATTTTGGAATTTATCTTGGATTTTTTTTCTTAATTTTATCTTTGACATTTGGTTGCTACCCTTCTCTATTAACACTAAGGTCGACTTTTTATTTAGTTGGTTAGTTTGTTTGAATCCACCATTCATTTTGACGTTAATCCAGTTTTTGTGGTTATTTAAAATTCGTAGTTTGACTTTAACATTCCAGTATTATACATGTGTCTTTTGTATTAATAATTTTTCTTACAGTTTTTGTGATTGCTTTGTGTCAGGTATTTTCTGGTTGTCCTTATGATTGTGTTGTTGTTTTTTGGTAGCATTTTGGTAGTATTTGAATTTGCTGACTTTTGTATTATTTGTTATACAGAACAATGAAATCATTTTTTTCAAAATATACAATTAATTATAAATTGTTCTCTTGTGAATATATATATATATATATATATATATATATATATATATATATATTACTATTACTATTTTTTTGATGTTTAATAAACATTGTGTATGAACTTACTTGTTGTGGGAATGATCCAACATTGTCTATATTTTTCCCAAAAATAAAATTTCAATAATTATGAAAAATAGTAGTTTGTATTCATAACCAGTTTAAAAATTTATAGGTTGAATATTGTGGATAATTTTCATATAATCCTTTCTCCCTTCAATGGATTATTTCTCTGTTTGTTGTCTTTCATTCAATCTTGTGTGTAGTTGATATTTCATCTATATCCTGTGTGTGCCTTTCATTTTTATATTAACTGGCTATGCTCGATTGTTAATATTTCTGAAAAAGGTCGGTGGTTGTTCATCCCAAAAATAATTTAGTCACCCGTATTTTTTAAAATTTTTGTAATTGCAATGGGATATAATTTTTTAATATCAACTTGTAAATGATATATTAATACTAATTTTGTATTTCTTAATTGGAATTTTCAATAAATACTTTCAGCCTTTTATTTTTAATAAATTGTTTGTGTTGTGAATTGGAATTTTACATTATTTTAAGAATTAAGATAGTCCAACTATGTCTTCATGCCTCACGGAATTTTAGTTCATATATTTGGTAGTCATTCCAAGGTGAAATTTTAACTATGCCATTATCATTGTAATTGACTTTTTCCACTATACTTTATAACATATATATTTCCTGTATTAAATAGTGATCATATTTGTATAGTTTTCCTTTAACTTTATGGTTTATGTAATCAAGGTGCGTGTGTTTTGCCTTGAATTTTGATATCAATCCCTAATTATATGTTTAACCTAAATTAATCTATGTGTTTTTATTATATAATTGTTAATAGCTGCACCTAAATGTGTACTTTTTGGTTAAACTTTGTTATCTTTTTTGGGTTTGTATTTGCAGAATTTTTTACTCATTTATTTTCCAATTTAGAGTCAATAAATTTACAATACATTATTTTTTTATATTACAGGGTTTAATTGTAGGTGTTTTCTTTGTATTTAATTAGGGTATTACTTTGGGTTTGCATAATGACGTATGTTCTTTCATTGGTGGACCGTATTGATTCTGGTGGGTCACCAATGTCTCTCAAGTTAAGATGCAGCGTAGTGTATAATGGGAATGATATTTTTGTTAGATATGGTCATGTTAAAATTTTGAAATGTCTTTTTCATGATTCGTAAGTATTATATAATTGTTTTCTCTTTTTAATTTTTTATACTTTCGTTTACTTATATTTATTTTTTTGTAGGTCAATTGGATACACATTTCGATTACTCCCTCTTTTGTTTATAAGGTTAAAGATATTTTGTACAAGGGTGAAGTATATTTGTTGTGTAATATTGTTGCCGTTGATAATGACTCATTTTTTAAGACTATATGGAATAAGTTGAAACTGGTATTTACACCGGAAAGTCGCCTGATTCCAATGGTTGACAATGGTTTCACTAGAAGCATGTTTAATTTCAGTGATTTTGCATCACTGTGTGTTGGTGGTTGGTTATTTCCAAACGTTTTAGTAGGTATATTTTTGTATATTGTACTCCCTGTATAATTTTTTGAAGTAACCATATTTATTTATGAATGTTCATATTTTTTTTAATTGTTTTTTTTTTGTGTGCAGATTTTATCGGACAAGTATTTTCTATAGGTACCATCGTTGTTGGACAATCTTCCTTAAATCCTGGAAAAGTTTTGGAACTTACTGTCCAGGATAATTCGTATGTACCATTGCATTTTGGTTTTATTTGTTATTTTTATGTTCATATATTTGATATTAATATTTTTTTATTTTTGATTAAATTTTTTGCAGTGGAAATCATGTGAAGGTGTACCTTTGGGATAATTTTATAAAACAAATGGAGGCAATTGGGGACCCTTTATTCTTTACATCCCCTATTATTATTTTTCAACTGTTTCGTCCACAGTTATACAATGGTGCGTTTTTATAATGTGTGTCTTTTTTAAACATTTTTTTTCTTTTTTCCTTGGGTTATTGTGTTTCCTATTTTTAACTTTATAATTTTTATCCAGTAGTGGTTTGGGTATTTATTTTTTTTCTTTCTTTTTAATTTTAATTTATTGTTCACATGATTTTTTTTTGGTTTCACTAAACAGATAAATTTTAATGCTACAAAACGTGGTTGTAACTATGATATATTCAATAAGCCTTGATTTAGATGTTTAATTTTAGTTTCTGTCAACGTTTTATTCTTATTTTTTAATAATGTTTGTCTCAACGTCACTATTCCCATGAATTTGTTATTTAGTGTATTTGTACAGATATGACCTTTATGATTTTTTTCTGACTAATTATTTTTACACAGATCAAATTTGTATATCTAGTGTTCCCCTAATTTCTAGGGTTTTATCAGGCAATTATGTTGGTGTTGTTACCGAGAATGATATTTGGTAATTTTTTATTTAGATTTTTTTTCTAATGTTGTATGATATGGTACAAAAAATAATTGTTCTCTATGTTGTATGTATTTTTATTAATTATATTTTTTTTGGCTTTTTCTCCTTGCAGCAATCAATTTGTAGATCCAAAATTAACAATGGATTATTAGTTTTCAATATTTAATGATTGCAATAATTTTTCTTCTAATGACCCACCAATCTACCTGGTCGTTGCTGTAAAGCGCTCATTTTATGTGAGTGCATTTCTTCTGATTTGCTATAAATAATATTATTGATCAGAAATTTGGTTTTCCATCCTATCAATTTTTTTAACAATTTTTTTTTGTATTTTGTGTAGTTCGGAAAATTTTGGATTTTTGGAAAAATTGTTGAATTGGTTTCATATTCAAAGTGGTGGTATGATTCATGTATTTCTTGTGGGATTGAGGTCCGTAAAAATTCAGGAAAATATCCTTGTGGTGTATGTGAACTTGACGATGTTGTTGTTATATCGAGGTAATTTTTTATATTTTTTTAGTATGTTTTTTTTTAATTTATATTTTTTACAATTTTTTGGTATGATATATTTTATGTTTTCTATGTAGGTATGAAATACATGTTATTTTTTTAGGATAGTTCGGAAAAAATTACTCTATTGCTTACCGATGAAATTTGTTACCAGTTGATTGGAAAAGAAGCTTTTGAGTTATTGGATACTTGCATTACAATATGTATCAATTTTTTTTTTACAAAATTTATATATTGAATACATTCTTGTAAAGTATAAAAGAGTTTTGACTGCGGAAATAATAATTCAACAATAAAAAGAAATTACAACTCGAATAACAGATTACAAAGAGAGAAAATAAAGAAAAGAAAAACTGCTGGTGTGATGAGTCGAGGAAGCCCTCTTCCCGCAAGACAAAATTTCCCCGGTAGTGCTCTTTGGACTTGGAAATTTGCCCCCAAAGGTAAAACGTCACTAACGTCTCCAAGAGTGTAGCACCACAGGTCCTGGAGCTCCGGCGAACAAAACGAGCGCTTTGAACTGGACTGGCTCTTAAGACTCTATATGCAGAGAGACAGAGGGAGAGGAGAAGATTTCTGAATGCGTGGCCAGGCAAATGCATGAGGACGTTATTTATAGGCGAACCTCCACTCAATGCAGAAGGAAAAACCGCGTGGGCATTAAATGCGGACGCATTTTTGTTGGTGGCAAGAGTTGACCCAGAACGCGTTTCCGTAAATCACGCTGGTAACGTCCCACGAATTTAGCACACGTGTTTTATGTGCTCTTATGAAGTATGGTCCGGTTTGACCTTTCTAACCGGGTGGGTCTCTGATCCGAATCGACCCAAACTTTGTGGACCTGATATCCTAATTTTTGTTCTCCAAAAAATTAGATACCCACTGGGCCCAAGGCCCAGGTCCACCCAAAGTCCAATTGCCAAGTCCAAGTCCAAGGCCAAGGCCAAGGCTACGGGCTCGGGCTCGGGCGCGGGAGCGGGCGCGGCTCGGCGCGCGCGCGCGCGTGTGGCAACTTTGATTGACTAGCAATCAACTACAATTTATTATACTTCATTATTCCCATACTAATATCATGTATATTAGTATTCCAAAAAACCAATGTGGGATGAATTAAATGACTCATTTAATTCCCAAATTAGGTGTTGAACCTTTCGACTTTCCGATTCAATTTCTCACTCACCGAAAATCGGTTTTGCGAGTATGAATACACAATTCTCATCTACTCCAACAGTAGAACGCACTTGTAACAATTAATTTCCGAGAAATTAATTTCAACACCAAAAATTAATTGGTCAACTATTAAAGTCTCAAATAAACTTTAATACCAATTAATTATAAAATAATACCACTAACCAATTTTCTCTAACAATCCCCTACATGAGTGAAAATTGAACCTATAGACATGCAGACTCACAGTCCAGTTCAAACACAAAATATTATTGCATTTGGATAGGTAGTTTGTGGCTTTGAACCTTCCATAGTCAAGCATTACCGAGTACACCGGCAGCCTGGTGGACACATTGTCTTGAACCATTCCGCCTTGGTGTGTACTTAGACAGTAGTACTGACACAATAATATTTCTACGCTCATTTCTTGTTCTCACGTTTTTGTCTGTTTCGGCCATGGACACCCTTTGGATTCATAAGTGTTTAATATCCACTGATATTTGAGGCGGCCTCTCACCTCACACTTACATAGGTGAACTCCTCTTGAGTATCCCGTAATACTCCGTCCCCCACATGGACTTAGGATTCATTAAAAGTCGTATATACTTAGCCTGTACCACACACGGGTTCTCACTTGGTGTACTGTCCTATAAGGAATGGTCGGGTTACCAAGTGCATTCCCTAACTTCCACAGCTTAGTTTTCCCATTGAACCAAGATCTTGGGATCTCCAGTCAACTTGGTTGGGTTACCACTGCTTCAGCTTACTTTGTGGATTTTAGACCCTTTCCTTCTGACAGTTTAGACAATTGATCTCGATTTATACTCTTAGTTAATGGATCCGCAAGATTGTCCTTAGACCTCATATAGTCTATTGACATTACACCACTTGAGATCAATTGTCTCACGGAATTATGTCTACGACGAATGTGTCTAGACTTTCCATTATACATGTCACTTAAAGCCCTACCAATTGCGGCTTGACAGTCGCAATGTACCATTATCGTAGGTACGGGTTTATCCCAACATGGAATATCCTCGAGGAAATTTCGAAGCCACTCTGCTTCTTCACTAGCTATATCCAAAGCTATGAATTCTGATTCCATGGTGGATCGGGCTATGCATGTTTGCTTAGTCAATCTCCAGGACACAACCGCTCCTCCTATAGTGAATACAAATCCACTAGTGGAGAATGACTCTTTAGTGTCTGAGATCCAATTAGCATCGCAGTACCCTTCAAGTACAGCATGATACCTAGTGTACTGTAGCCCAAAGTCGAGAGTATACTTTAAGTACCTCAAGACTCTCCTGAGTGCATTCCACTGCTCATTGCTTAGATTGCTTGTGAATCTACTGAGTTTATTCACCGCACAAGCTATATCGGGATGCGTACAATTCGAAATGTACATTATGCTACCGATAACTCTAGCATATTCTTGTTGAGCTACAAGACTACCTCTATTTTTGCTCAAATGCACACTCATGTCCAAAGGGGACTTTGCAGGTGGATCATCAAAGACATTGAACTTCTTTAGCACTTTCTCTACATAGTGAGATTGTGTTAAAGATATACCATTTGATGTCCTGCTGATCTTGATTCCTAGAATCACGTCAGCAACACCCAAGTCTTTCATGTCGAAGTTTCGACTTAACATGTGTTTCGTACTAATGAGTAAATCATGATCATTACTCATAATGAGCATGTCATCAACGTATAGACACAATATGACAAACCCTTTCGGTGTACTTTTCACGTACACACATTTATCACACTCATTAATACGAAAGCCATTTGATAACATGGTGCTATCAAATTTCAAATGACATTGTTTTGGAGCTTGCTTAAGTCCATACAACGACCTCACTAGTTTGCATACCTTTTTCTCATTTACAGGTGCTACAAACCCTTCTGGTTGATCCATATATATATATGTATCCATTTCACCATTTAGAAACGCAGTTTTAACATCCATTTGGTGAATTTCGAGATTGTGCAAAGCAGCAATCGCGATTAGCACCCTAATGGAAGTAATCCTCGTTACCGGTGAATAGGTATCAAAGAAATCGTACCCTTCGATTTGTTTGAACCCTTTGGCCACTAAGCGGGCTTTGTATTTTTCAACTGACCCATCTGCTTTATACTTTCTTTTAAGGATCCATTTGCATCCTAAGGGCTTGCAACCTTGTGGGAGATCAACCAACTCCCACGTGTGGTTTTGCATGATAGAGTCGATTTCACTATTAATCGCCTCTTGCCAGAGCGGAACGTCTGGCCTAGATAGAGCATCTTTGATAGTCCTCGGTTCCTCTTCCAACACGTAAGTGATGAAATCGGGACCAAAGGTTTTAACTATCTTAGCTCTCTTGCTGCGTCGTAACTCGCCACTATCTTGAGTGGATGGACCAACATCCTCATCAACCTCCTCATTTCGAGGTATTTTGGTTGATATCTCATCTTCCTTGGACTTGCAAGGGAAAATGTTTTCGAAAAACACAGCGTTTCTCGACTCTATATAAGTGCCTTCTGTCATATCGGGAACTTCTGATTTGTGAATTATAAACCGATAGGCACTACTGTTCAGTGCATACCCAACAAATATGCAATCAACCATTTTAGGGCCGATTTTAACTTGTTTAGGTAGAGGCACTTCAACCTTTGCTAAACACCCCCACACTTTGAGGTATTTATACGATGGTTTCCGCCCCTTCCACAATTCATAAGGAGTCATATCTTTACTCTTATGTGGAATTTTGTTCAAAATGTGGTTAGCCGACAGAATGGCTTCTCCCCACAAGTTTTGCGGTAAACCGGAGCTAATAAGCATAGCATTCATCATCTCTTTGAGTGTTCGGTTCTTTCGTTCCGCAACACCATTAGATTGAGGTGAGTAAGGAACAGTAGTTTGATGTATGATTCCGGATTCGGAGCATATCTTCTCAAACGGTTCTACATACTCTCCTCCTCTATCACTACAAACCATTTTGTTTCGTCTATTCAACTGGTTTTCCACTTCACTTTTGTACAGTTTAAAAGCGTCTAACGCTTCATCCTTACTGTGCAAAAGGTAAACATGGCAAAACCTTGTACTATCATCTATGAAAGTGATGAAGTACTTTTTCCCACCTCTAGTTTGTACGAATTTTAAGTCACACACATCAGTGTGAATTAATTCTAGAGGTTCTGAGTTCCTTTCAATCGAAGGGAAAGACAACTTTGTCATCTTAGCTTCTACACAAATTTCGCATTTGTTATTTAAATCGACATTCTTTATATCTAGTAAATTTAAACTTACTAGTCGTTTTATCGATTTAACATTTACATGTCCCAATCTGCAGTGCCATAAATCTGAAAACTCAACGATATAAGAAGAAGTAGTAGCTTCTTTATTCATAACATATTTCCCCTTGGGGTGTACTACAATGGCACTCATCTTAAACAGACCATCATGGACATATCCACGACCTAGATACACTGAGAACTTGCTAAGAACAACCCTATTAGACTCAAATACAAGTTTGAAATTATTCTTCACTAGTACAGAGTCGGAGATGAGGTTCTTGCGAATGTCCGGGACATGCAGGGCATCTCTCAGTGTGATATTCTTCTCACTGGTCAGCTTCAGAACAACGTTGCCAACCCCAGCCACCTCAGACGTGGCTTGATTCCCCATGTGCAGCTTTCTCCCATTGGCTGGCTCATAGGTCGAGAAAGTATTCCTGTCAGAACAGACATGACAGGTAGCCCCTGTATCAATGAACCACTCATTTGGGTTGCCCACGAGGTTCACTTCAGTGGTCACCGCAGCAAGGTCCTCTTCAGTGAATTCCCCTTCAACCACGTTTGCGGTTTGGTTTTCCACAGTTGTAACAATCACCCGTAAATTTGGGCCGAGTTACAACTGGTTGTTTACCTTTGTCAGAATTTGGCCTCTTGCGCTTCTTTGACTCCATCAAATTAGCTTTAGCCTCTTCCTGACCTTTGTTCCTCTCCAACCCACCCTCGCGAATCTGAAGTTTGCCTATGACCTCTTGCAAGGTCATACTCTTGTTCTTCCGCTTCAAGTGTCTTTGAAACTCCTTCCAGCTTGGAGGCAGTTTCTCAATTACTGCAGCGGCTTGGAAAGCGTCTGGCAGTACCATTCCTTCTGCAGCAATGTCATGCAGAATCAACTGGAATTCTTGAACTTGTTCAACAACAGACTTCGAGTCCACCATCTTGAAGTTCAAGAACTTCCCAACCAAGTACTTCTTAGTACCGGCATCCTCGGCCACATATTTGGCCTCCAAGGAATTCCACATTTCCTTGGCCGTTTGGCACTTTTGGTAGACACTGTACAAAGCATCTGCCAGACCACTCAGAATGTAATTCTGAGCATAGAAGTCGTGTTCCCACCAGCGGGCACGAACTTCCTCATTCTGCGCATCGTTCTCAACGACCGCAGGCGGGTCCTCAGTAAGGAACCTCGCCAACCTCAAGGTGGTCAGGAAAAACAGCATACGATGTTGCCACCTCTTGAAGTTTTTACCCGAAAACTTTTCGGGTCTCTCACTTTGGACCACAAAAGGTCTCGAATTGTCAAAAGGGAAAGGGCTCACCACTGAGGGATTAGAAGATTGCCCAAAATGGACAGTTACAGGGGGAACGGGGGTAGTGGTGCCCTGGGTAATGGGGTTACCAGGAGGAACAACAGTGTTTCCCTGGTTAGCAGACTCCGAATTTTTATTTCCGTAAGTAATTTTGAAAACAGAAAATTTTGTCTTGCGATTGTAAAGTATAAAAGAGTTTTGACTACGGAAATAATAATTCAACAATAAAAAGAAATTACAACTCGAATAACAGATTACAGAGAGAGAAAATAAAGAATAGAAAAACTGCTGGTGTGACGAGTCGAGAAAGCCCTCTTCCCGCAAGACAAAATTTCCCCGGTAGTGCTCTTCGGACTTGGAAATTTACCCCCAAAGGTAAAACGTCTCCAAGAGTGTAGCACCACAGGTCCTGGAGCTCCGGCGAACAAAACGAGCGCTTCGAACTGGACTGGCTCTTAAGACTCTATATGCAGAAAGACAGAGGGAGAGGAGAAGATTTCTGAATGTGTGGCCAGGCAAATGCATGAGGACGCTATTTATAGGCGAACCTCCACTCAATGCAGAAGGAAAAACCGCGTGGGCATTAAATGCGGACGCGTTTTCGTTGGTGGCAAGAGTTGACCCAGAACGCGTTTCCGTAAATCACGCTGGTAACGTCCCACGAATTTAGCACACGTGTTTTATGTGCTCTTATGAAGTATGGTCCGGTTTGACCTTTCTAACCGGGTGGGTCTCTGATCCGAATCGACCCAAACTTTGTGGACATGATATCCTAATTTGTGTTCTCCAAAAAATTAGATACCCAGTGGGCCCAAGGCCCAAAGTCCACCCAAAGTCCAATTGTCAAGTCCAAGTCCAAGGCCAAGGCCAAGGCTACGGGCTCGGGCGCGGGAGCGGACGCGGCTCGGCGCGCGCGTGTGGCAACTTTGATTGACTAGCAATCAACTACAATTTATTATACTTCATTATTCCTATACTAATATCATGTATATTAGTATTCCAAAAAATCAATGTGGGATGAATTAAATGACTCATTTAATTCCCAAATTAGGTGTTGAACCTTTCGACTTTCCGATTCAATTTCTCACATACCGAAAATCAGTTTTGCGAGTATGAATACACAATTCTCATCTACTCCAACAGTAGAACGCACTTGTAACAATTAATTTCTGAGAAATTAATTTCAACACCAAAAATTAATTGGTCAACTATTAAAGTCTCAAATAAACTTTAATACCAATTAATTATAAAATAATACCACCAACCAATTTTCTCTAACAATTCTTATACTGTTTTGGTTGTTGTAATCTTTTAGGATGAACTTCATGTAATCCCAACTGAAATACAAGATTTGCATGAAAAGTCATTGCTGTTTTTGGTTCATATCAATGTTGATGTTTATCCATCGCATATCGATAGATTTCGCGTAGTGATGGTTACTACGCATTCCACCTCTATTGCTAAGTGTATGTCGCGTGGTACTGATTATGGCCTTCAGGTTAATATATATATTTTTGAGTATGTTTTGTATGAGACTGTCTCATGGCATGAGACAATGAGAATGAGTGTAACTAAGACATTGGTTCATTAACACTTTGGTAGGGGTAGGTGTTAATTTGTATGGTCTCATGCCATGAGACGGTCTCATACAAGTTTTTGCCTATATTTTTTGTGTTCTTTTTCCCTGTTCATTTTCTAATCATGTTAGTTGAAAAAAAAATCTAATTTTTTTCTCATTTTTGTGTTTTTTTTTTTTTTGTTCTTATTTTCAGGTTGATAAGAGTTCATCTACTTCGGACGTTATAAAAGCTTATCAAGTTTCAGAATAGCAGACAACTAATCATGAGTTCAGTGCTTTTGGAATTATATTATGTCGATTTTATTTTCGAATAATGTTATTTAATTTTTCCGTGTTTTAAATTTCAAGTTTAAGTGACATTGATGATACATTCTGTTTTGAATGAGATTTTATTTTATTGGGTTATAAAACATTTTTTAAATATTTTTTTAATGTGTTTTTCGTTGATGAATGTATGTTTCCAGTTTTGGTGGTAATATATTTTTGTTCGTGAATTATCGATTTTTATTATTGATTTTTAAGCAATTCTTATATTAGTTTTGGTTATGAATTGAGTGTCTATTTAAATTTTGGTCACCGTTACATGCATTACTTCATTAATAATTATTAATAATGTAACATGTATAAGTGTAGATAAATTAATTTGACAACTCACAGTAAAGCAGCTATAGTTATAACCTGTATAAGTGTAGAATGTTTGTTTTAATTACTTAATCATAATTTTAATTACGACTATGAATAGGCCATCCACATATATAACCATTTTTGTAATATATATTATTTTCAATATTTGTTAGTTGGTGTGTTTACACTATATTTGATTAGTAGAATCACTTTCTTTTTTTAAAGTGGTCAATTCTAAAGTGTTTGAAAATTACAAATTACTCAATTATAACTTATTTTGGAAAAGTAGTGGGGAGTTTCTTTTGCATAACAAAAATACTTCTTGGTGGGCCTCCATCTTTGTAAATTGAATTAATTAAGTTTTTTTTTTTCAAACACACTACAATACTAAAATCACTTAATTTCAAAACACTCCTCAATTTTAATTTTACTACAATAATTACGTAACATCAATTTATTTTTTATTTTGAAATACAATTTCGAAACATATCTTTACTTAGTTTGCCATAATACCCGTTTCATGTATTCCAATAATTGTAGGGGTTTTGTTCATTACCAAACTAAATAGTTAATAAATTGGAATTTTATTTTTTAAATTTGTATTTCATACATATTTTTTAAAATAAATTATAATGCATAAGTATGAATATTCTATGGATTGATACATATTTTATGATATGGTACTTTATATTGATTTTGTGTGATTTTTTCGTTAATATAATGAAAATGGATTTCAGATTATAATTTTATATTTTTTTTATGGAGTATTATAAATATTTTCAGTAGTTATTCCAATTTCGAAGTTATTTCATGCCTGAGTAATTATTGAATAAACCGACTAATATTGCTTTAAAATTGTACAACACCGTTCCCAATTTTAAATACCTTAATTAATTAACAATATTCGCATTTAATAATATACATTGCTAATTGTGGTCTCTATTAAAATACAATACTTTTTTTACAAAAAAACTCATTAATATTATTTATTTACTACTGATACATTTCATTTTTAATTGAAAAAAATACCTGAAATTTCCAAATTTGTGTATATTGTAAAAGTATGTACAGTATGATATTGTTGGTCCCGGTACAAGACTGAGGAATACGTGTATGGTGGGGGGGGGGGGGGGGGGAATACACGTATACCAATTTTTCAACTTAAAACTGACTGAGTCCCCTTTACTCAGAGTGGTAAAGAACTAGGAGCTGATAACACACCTACTGACTACACTTGGTGCGGGTCAGTTGGCTAACTATCAGTTCAAGTTCAGTGCGGAAATGTTTGAGCCCTAAAAGTCTAAAGTCTTGTTTAGTTTGCTTTCTGAAAAACTTGTTTTACTCAATTCAGAATAGTGTTTAGTAGGGCAGTGTTCTTATGAAGATCAGCCTGATTGATTCAGGTCTGATAAACTTGAATGCAATGAGTGAACGAATAATATGGCAAGTATGCACAAAAACAAAGCAGTAAGAACACAGGAGTTTAACGTGGTTCAGAGTCTCAAGCTCCTACGTCCACGGCCTGACTTAACAGGAAATCCACTCAAGGGATTCTTGTTTTTAACGTGCCAAGGTGCACCAAGACCAGCTATCCTCACTGATCTATACAACTCCACTTACTAACACACTGACTGACTTACTCCCAACAAACCTAACTTAGGGTTTTGGTTTCAGTTTGGATTCCAACTAAGTTGAGATTATCCTTACAAGGCAAACCTATGCTAAGGATTGGATAATCTCTCTAAGCTTAAGATAATGCTATTTAGCTCTTGGAATACAGAATAACTCTCGGTTGCTAAGAAACACTTGGGAAATTTAGATGGTTTCGAGTGCTTCTTCTTAAGGGTTGAATGCTTTGAATGCTTGAGAGTTTGAGTAATTTCTGGCTTGGAAATTTCCCGTAACCTTGAATGGGTTCAAGGCCTTCTGTATTTATAGGTGATTTGAAAAACTATCCGTTGGAGAGATAGTCTTCGAGTCATCTATGTAGAGAGGCTTCAAACGGACATATCTCCATGCAACAGCCGTCCTTGCATGAATTTGGTATTTGCATTAAATTCCCATTGATGTGCAGTCTGAATTCAGTCTCCATGTCAGGTTCCGTACGTGCGTGTCCTACTCGGATTGGTCCACGTCATCAGGTTGGTGAGAATGTCAGAACTTATTCCTGAGCTTCAGGCTTATCTTATTAAGTTCATTTTGTCTTGAGCCCACCAGTCTTGTCCTGACGCTGAAATTCCTTTTGCATTGCTTGGCTCTACTCCAAGTCTTCCCATTAACTCAGTGACCTCCTGTTCCCTTCAGGACTGAGTTAGTAATGACCTCAGGGTCATACTCTTCATCACTGACACTTACTCAGCCAGCTTAGAGGACTGCCATAAGTTCAGGGTGGTGCTCTTCGTCTTCAGGCTCTGAGTCTTGATTGACTCCAGTGAGTTCTCCTTTCACTGAGTACCTGTGAAGTGTAAAATGACTAAGTACTAACTCTAATCAAGACTAGCCTGACAAAGACAGATTAAGGCAAACATCTTTTCAGGGGCTTTGGGATCTTAATCAAAACTGACAATGTCCCAACAATTTCCCCATTTTTGATGATGCCAAAACACTGAAAAGATCCTCAAAACATTTAGAGGAAATATGATAAACCTATCTATAAGATAAGACAGTGTTAGAGCAGTTCTTGATAAAGTACAGAATTTAAAACAAACAGCCAAAAAGACAATGAGTTTTTGTCTGTGGGCAAAAGTAATAGATTTCATTGATAGATGTTAAAATGATTACAATGAATCTAATCTATTACAAAGAAGCCTGTGAACACCTAGACTAATCTCATTTCAGGCTTGAGTCCATATCCTGCATAAACTCTTGCCTTCAGCTCGTCAAGTCTTCCAGGTTGGTTCACGTATCCTTCAGCTTTAGCTATCTTCAATACTTCCATCATTATGGCCTTTGTATCATGCTTTTGAGTTCCGGGAACCAAGGGAGGAGCTCGAATGGTGAACTCAGGAGCCTTCACTTGAACTTGAGCTGCATCAGCCTCCTCCAAGATCTTCTGGAATAGCTCAGGATGATTATCCATCATGTAGTCAGTGAAGTGGGCATTGATATCGTCAGTGTCGCCCCACTTCTTCCAACATACCACAATCTAACAAATTCATCCCTTGCATCAGTCCAGAACTCCTTCAATACCTCTGAGACGAACTCATCGACAAAAGCTTCCCTTATTCCTGATTCTGGCCTACTGACTTGAAGAATTGTTGATTTCCTAAGTGTTGGCTTCTTCCTGTACTTCCTCGGCTCAGGCTTCGCCTTCTTCCTCCTTAGCAAGCTGATCACTGCATCATCCAGTTCTCGTTGTTGAAACTCAGTGATATCTGTCAGCTTCTCAACCTTTTTCTCTAGGATGCGCATCTTCTCCTTCTGAGCAATTTCAGCTCTGCGCATAGCCTCAGATTTCTCAGAGTGATCTCCCCATGCTTCAGCACATAACTCCGCCACCAACTCCCCTGAGTAAGTGATGGGATTCTTCCTTGAGCTCATGGGAGACGATCTTTGAACTGGCTCAGGTTGTTGCTTGGAAGGTTCATCAGCCTTTGCCTTTGTTGCCTCCTCCCTCAGCTTGGCAACAACTTCCTTTCCTTCCTTCTCCACTGCCGCTAACCTAGCTGACTTCCTCACCCTTAATATGTTCCCCTCAGGATTGGCTTCAGGGTCAGCTAGAACGGTCTCACCTTGATTGACTGCCTCCGATGCCTCAGGGTGGGATCTTTTCTTCTTCTTTTCCCCCTTTTTGGCATCATTATTGGCCTCGGATGGGAATGCGTCAGATCCGCTGTTGATTACGAAGGAGGCTAAGGAATGGACATCATTAATTCCCTCCTTCAATAATTCAACTCCCATCGAAATTCCAGTGCCTGCGTAAGAAACCGAACTGATAGCAGCATTGACTTTCTTCTCAAAGACCTCCATAGAGAGTTGGAGACTTTGTTCAGCCTTGGTGATCCTTTCCTCCACCTTCAAGGACTCACCGCTGACTATGCTGGCATCAGTTAGTATCTTTGCAGATTCGTCAGTGGCCTTTGCCAAAATGTCTGCCACTGACTGAGAGATGCGATCCAACTTCCCTGACTCCAGCTCCAGTTTGGACGCTGAGTCCTTCATGGCCTGAGTGACAATAGCCCCAGTCTGAACTGCAAGCCTGTCAACTGCCTGATTCAACTTCTCATCCCTGATCGCATCCCTCTCATCAAGTTACTTGAGAGTGTTCCTGAGCATCTTCTTGGTGCGCTTCCTCTCATTCTTCACTGACTTGGCCGTGTCAGTCATCGTCCTCTTTAGCAAAATCAGCTCCCTATTGGCAAGGGTGTTGTAGGCTGACTTTGTCCACCTGATGTGTTTTGCCAGGGCCTTGGAGTCTTCTTCTTTTTCAGCTCGTAGCCTCATCACTTCCTCCTGAAGTTCAGCTAGATTTTATGTGGTTTTCTCCTGCTTGACCTCCACTATGCTTGTAAATTCAGCACATCCGACCCCGGTTATTATCACATCTTCGTCATCAACGGCCGCATCAGTGATTGGCTGCTTTCCCTTGTCAGCCCCTGCGTCATCAGTCCCTTCTTCAAGGTGCACTGAAGGCAGTTGTGAAGTAGTCAAAACCGCCTGCTCAGGCTCAGCTAAGCTAACTTGAACCTTAGGAACTTGTCCCTCGGAACTGAGAGTCTCCTTGGATGCCTCAACATCTTCCTCTCTTGTCTCAGGGCAGGGAATCCCTTCATCGACAGATGTCTCATTGGCAGCTGAGATGTTCAAAACATCCTCAGCCACTGGTCCACCCTTGGCACCAGTGTCCTTATCACCTTCCCCCTGAGCCTGAGGCTCAGAGATCATCTCATCAACTTCTCTCGCAGTCTCCTCCACTGCCTTCTCCACAGCTCCACCCTGAGCTTCATCATCCTCCTCACCATCCTTCTCGTCATCAGACAGGAGGTCAGCCTTGCTCTTGGACATCATATCAGCCACTAGCTGCTTCAGGTTATCAAAGTTCAAGAGTTGAAGCCAGCTAGTTAGTCCAAAGAAAGAGCAGATCTTGGCCTCCTCAGTCTCCCAATGATCCCAGCCACGAGCGTCCACTAGCAGATGCTGCTCCTGCATGTTTGATTGTTTGAAATCCAACCAAACCTTGAGCTCAATCACATACGCTAGCAGCTCAGTGTACTTGTACAGCCTAGGCCAGCACTTTCCTGCCCATTCTGTGGCATTCCCCCTGAGGGTGTTCTCAAGAATCCCACCAGCCATGTGCTCATCTAGCTCCTCCTCCTCCACTTCAAGGAATTCATCCTCCTCAGCTGAAATGGATTTGGGACAGTCTTTGGGATTGGGGTATGATGGAAAGTCTGCGGGGTTTGGAAGATTCGGCTCTGCTGACTGGTCAGGCTCATTCGTGTGTGAAGTTGATGGCGCTGACTCAGTAGGCTGATTTGGCTCTGAGGTTTGGGGTGGTTTGGGGGTTTGAGGTGTGGGGTCAGGGATGGAAGGTGTTTGGGTTTCAGGGTGTGGGAGTGTTTGAGTGGGTGCTGTCTCAGGCTGCAACGACTCAGCCGTCTCGACAGTCTTTCTCACTTCCTCCAAGTCAGAGGCTCCAGGAGAGCTTGACTTCTCCCTCTCACTCACCTCAGGTAGCTTCTTAGCCGGGGACTTTCCGGTTCCCTTTCTAAGCCTCTTTAGGGGCCTCTATCCCTGAGCACCCTCCTTTCTTACGTCATCGTCAGTTCCTTCAGCCTCAGACCCGGCCTTCTTGGGATCAGACTCAGTCCCTGATTTCGTGCTCTTCCCTGACAGCACGATCTTCACCCTCTTCTTCTTCTCAGCCGCGTCCACCTCAGGCTGCTCCACCTCCTCAGCTGCAACCTCCTCACCGTCCTTACTCCTCTCAAGGAGCTCATCTACCCTTTCAATAAGACTGGTTGCCACTCTCTTGGCCTTACCAGCTGGCTTTTTGGCCTGACCCTTTGCTTTCGCATTGGGATCAGTCAACCCTAGCACTGAATAGGTATCACTCAGTGAGGAAAATATTACCTTCTTTGAGGAGAGACTGTCCTCAAAATCGAAGGTATACCCATGGCAAGCATGAGCAATTAGGATGGACATTCTCGTGCCGAACGACAAGATGGCACTGACGGATATGTGCTTCTTCTCCTCATCTCGCGTAAGCTTGTCCAACCCGGCCTGATGGAGTTGATCGAGGAAGAACTGCTCCCAGTTTGCTTCCACTCCATCAGCAATTGCTCCCATGAGTCTCATCTTGGGCAGACTCAACTGCTCGTGAGAGCCAGTTGCTCTCATCACTATCTTGGACACCAAATCCACCAGAGCCCTGTACTCAGGCTTCAGCGTATTCTTGTTCTGACGGGCCTTGAACTCTGATGACCCAGATTTGGTCCATTTCCCAAGGAATTCTCCCTCCGAGTTTTCCTTGTACGTTTTTGGGTTGATGCCTGAGAATGGCAATTTGAAGACTTCCCTCACCGCCTGCCTGATGTTAATAGTGACCACCTTTGCGTTGTAAAGAGGCTCCCCGTCGCCGTCCTTCTCTCCCGTCGGCTTCAGCGCAGTCACCTTCGTGAAAACTTTCCCTTTCCGCAAGAACAAGTTTAAGTATGCTTCCACAACTGTCCTTGGGAGCACGGAGATGGGGCGGGTGGTGAAGTATGTTTCCAACCCAGCATCGGAAATCCATTTGAATACTGGTTTGATTTCCTCAACTGTGAGACAGATACCTTCCATGGAGATGACTTGCTCCATGTGTATCAGTTTCTTTTCGACAACGTCCACGATCTTGTCGATTGTCCAGTTGGAATCAAGGAATGCCATTATTTTGGAAGAAGAGATTTTTGAAATTTCTGTGTTTGAGCAAGAGAAAACTCAGTGTGCAGATTGTGCATTGTGTTTGCGTAAAAACCTCAAATGGCACTCTTGATTGATAAGACTAAGTCAGTTACTCAAACGTGGGGTTGAGATTGATCCCTGAATTCGAAAGGTTTTGAAATGAAGGGCCAGGATTAATCTCAGCTTCAATTAAACCCCATGTCAGTCATATTCCGTATAAAACGGACACGTATATGAAAAAGTAACGGTAGCATTAAATGCTCCGTGCGCGTAGGTTTTAAATATGAAAAGGCGCGCTTTTAATGAAAACGGAATGCATTTAATAAAGATTTTCAGGACGAAGGACTCAGGGAGACGCTTGAAATTCACAAGAGTCAGGTTAGAACTCATACCTGTCAGGGAGACATTGTAGCACCCTGATACCTCGTTGAGTCGAGTCTGGCCTGAGTTCCCCCAGAACCCTACACTGACTGCTCTCCCGGATCTAAGAGTCCTAACTCCACTGACAGTTCCATAAACCTTGCTTCAGCCAAAGGCTTAGTCAAGATGTCAGCTCTTTGCCTGTCAGTGTGAATCTTCTCCATCCTAATATCTTTCTTCTCCACATGATCTCGAATGAAGTGGTGTCTAATATCCACATGCTTGCACCTTGTGTGAAGCACTGGGTTCTGAGTAATTGCTATAGCACTATTGTTATCACAATAGATTGGAACCTGATTAGCAAACACTTGGTAGTCCCTCAACTGTTGCCTCAACCATAAAATCTGAGCACAACAACTACCTGCAGCCATATACTCAGCCTCAGTCGTGGATGTCGCCACTGAATTCTGCTTCTTACTAAACCACGAGATCCACTTACTTCCCAAAAACTGACATGTCCCTGAGGTTGATTTCCTATCAATCCTACAACCTCCATAATCTGCATCTGAATAACCTGTCAGTTCTAAGTTGTCATCTGAAGGATACCATAGTCCCATATTGACTGTCCTTTTTAAATACTTAAGTATCCTCTTAGCAGCCTCCAAATGACTTCTTTTGGGATTAGACTGATACCTAGCACACACACCAACTGCAAACGTAATGTCAGGCCTACTTGCAGTCAGGTACAACAAAGAACCTATCAGCCCACGATACTCAGTCTGATTTACTGAAGTCCCTTCAGTGTCAGGATCCATCTTCCAATTTGTGTTCATAGGGATCCTAGCTGGATTGTTGTTCTGAACACCAAACTTATGAATCAAGTCTCTTGTATACTTGGCCTGATTAATGAATATACCTTGATCAGTCTGCTTGACCTGCAATCCTAAGAAGAAGTTCATCTCTCCCATCATGGACATCTCAAATTTACCAGTCATCAACTTAGAGAATTTCTCACAGAGCTGATGATTTGGTGATCCAAATATTATGTCATCCACATAAATCTGGACCAAGAGAATGTCATCACCTTCAGTGATCCTGAACAGAGTCCTATCCACAGTTCCCTTCTTGAACCCATGATCTGTCAGGAATTGAGAGAGGGTATCATACCAAGCTCTTGGTGTTTGCTTAAGTCCATAGAGTGCTTTCTTCAAATGGTATACTCTATCTCCAACCTCAAACCCGGGAGGTTGTTCAACATATACCTCTTCATTGAGTACACCATTCAGGAAGGCACTCTTGACATCCATTTGATACACCTTGAACTTCTTATATGTTGCATAGGCAAGGAACAACCTGATAGCTTCCAACCTAGCCACTGGAGCAAAAGTCTCATCATAGTCTATTCCTTCAGACTGACAATACCCTTTTGCAACCAGTCTAGCCGTGTTCCTTACCACAACACCATTTTCATCCTTCTTGTTCTTAAAGAACCACTTGGTACCAATCACACCTTGATGCCTAGGTCTATCTACCAGTTCCCAAACCTGATTCCTTGTGAACTGATTCAACTCCTCTTGTATGGCAATGATCCAGTTCGAGTCAGTGAGAGCTTCTTCAATGTTCTGAGGCTCTTGCTCAGAGAGAAAGCAACAGAACAATGCACTCTCACCATGGAACCGTCTGGTCCTGACTCCCTCAGTTGGATCACCAATGATTTGATCAATGGGATGATCTTCTAACCATGTTCTCTTGCCAGGAGTTGTTCCTGAGGTACCTGCAATGTTAGTGTCTACAGGCTCATAAAATTCAGGAAATTGAACAGAAGGGGATGATCCTGAGTCTATACCAAAGGGATTAATAAGTTCAATGTCAGGGACATTGATTCCTCCTTGATGAGGTGACTCATGAACCGTCTCAGCTGCAACAGCATCTTCATAGACGGTGCTTACCTCAGGTTGAGCATGTTCCTCAGTCTGAGGCTCAACAATCCCTGATGTGCTGGGCTTAGGAGTGGCACCTGATTCATCATCCTGATCGTCATCATCATCCCATCTCGGAATTGGCACAGTCTTGATCTTGGGATCAGGTTGATTCTTCAAGCTCAGCCTTGTCACACTCCTTGTGACCTCCTCAGTGTCAGGATTCAACACCTTTGCCCTAGACTCATTAGCAGACTCATCAAAGACAACATGAGGTGATTCTTCCACAACAAGGGTCCTACAATTGTAAACCCTGAAGGCTTTACTAACTTCAGAATATCCTAAGAATATTCCTTCATCAGATTTGCTATCAAAGGCTTTCAATTGGGTCTTCCCATTGTTGAGTATGAAGCACTTACAACCAAATACATGAAAATAAAAAATACGAGGTTTCCTTTTGTTCCATGTCTCATATGGGGTCTGAGCATGTTGTTTGTTCAGCATGGATCTGTTCTGAGTGTAGCATGCAGTGTTGATTGCCTCAGCCCAGAATTTCTTGGGCAATCCTGACTCAGCCAGCATGGTCCTTGCAGCTTCCTTCAGTGTCATGTTCCTCCTTTCAGCGACACCATTCTGTTGTGGGGTTCTAGCTGCAGAAGTCTCATGAGCTATACCAAGTTCATTGCAAAAGTCAGAAATATATGAATTTATAAATTCAGTGCCCTTGTCAGATCTGATCTTAGTAATGGACTGATTCTTCTCATTGCTGAGTCTCCTGAGCAACTCTGGAAGCTTCGCCTGTGTTTTCTTTTTATTCAACAAGAAAATAACTCAAGTATATCTAGAATAATCATCAATAACCACAAGGGTATACTTTCTACCATTCATACTCACAGGTGTTATGGGACCAAATAAATCCATGTGCAAGAGCTGAAGTATCCTGTCAGTGGAATAGGAAGCTTTCTCTTTGAATGATGCTCTGACCTGCTTCCCTTCCTGACAAGCTTTGCACACGTGATTTTTGCTAAAAACTTCATTAGGTAGCTTGAAGTTCAGGTGACTTAATCTTTTATGCCATAACCAACTGAGCTCTAGAGAGCTTTTAGCAACAAGACAAATATTAGGAATAGTGCTGCTCCAATCAGCGAGATAAACATTACCTTTCCTTATACCTGATAGAAGCACTTGTGTTGATTTGTCCTTGACTGAACATATATTCGATGAGAACTCAACACTGAACCCTTTGTCACAGAATTGACTTACTGACAGCAGGTTATGCTTCAGTCCTTCCACAAAGGACACATTTTCCACTCTGACTGTACCTATTATCAAAACACCAAAACCTTTAGTAACACCTTTTGAGTTATCTCCAAAGGTTACCTGTGGACCATCTTTAACTTGATATTCTTGGAGAAGACTCTTCATTCCAGTCATATGCCTTGAGCAACCGCTGTCTAGGTACCAAACAGCTTTGATTGAGTCTCCTCTCCTCTTGTTGTGATCCACAGCCGCCTGCAAGCAAATCAGGCTTTAGGTACCCATTGGGTGTTGGGTCCTATTGTGTCAGTTGTACCCTTCGGGATCCAGACTTGCTTCACAACCCTGATTGCCTCAGAGTGGTAAATCTGTCTCCCTGAAACATCGACATACACAACTTTCTTCTTCTTTGCCTGAGAGGGAGATGGTGTATGAGTGCTAGACTTAGGCTTCGCAGGAGCCTGAGTGGGTGCCTTTTGGGCTGGCTTCCTGTTCTTCCTAGGTCTGGGTGCAGCAGGTCTTGGGCCTTGTTCTTGATAAGGACCCTGATTTCTATTCCCCCTAGGCAAGTGAGGGAAAGGAAAACAGTTAAAGGCCTCAGGATGCCAAAACCACGGGGGTGTCATCATGTTTGGCCTTCCCTGTTGGTATTGCCAAGCATGATGGTACCCTCGCTGACCAGTCTGAGTGCTCTTGGCCTGAGTCTTCCTCTGCTTTCGCTGAGGTTTTCCCTGGCCTGAGCTTTCAGGGGCTTCCTTAGGTTGCTTCGCCTTTCCCTTGGGTTTTGGCTTAGCTACCTTAGGAGCTACCTTGACTGTGTCAACGGTTTCTTTGCCCTTATCAGTTTGACGGGCCTGGAGTACAACCTTAGGTGCACTCTGGCCTGTCTGAAAAAATACCCTCTCAGTGTTACTCCCTGACGCAACATGAGACTGGCCTTGTGAGGATTTCTCAGGAACATATCCAAGTCCCTTTTTCTTGTTCCCAAGAATCTGGCAGCTATTTATTTCCTCTCTAGCCACTGAGGATTTATTCATTGTTGCAACCTTTTTCTTGAGAGAGTCCTCACTCTTTTTCAGGATTTCATGTCTGGTAAAGAGGTCATCAAACTTACTTTTAAGTACTTTCAGTTCTTCCTTCCTGACCAGCTCTTCGTCAGCCAGTTCCTTCAGAATCTTCTCTCTTGGAAGACGCTCAGCATTGATTAAATCAATCTCCTGAGTTAGTCTCACAATTTGAGCTGATTCTTTAGATCAGACTGAGTGAGTTGTTCGTTCAGGTTTTGAACCTCAGTACTCAATTTCTTGTTCTCCTCTACCAAGAAGATATTAGTTTCCTGCAGTCTGGAGAAATCAACCATCAATTGATCAAGGCAGATCTGAAGGTTCATTTCTCTAACTGACTCTGAGCTAAGCTCAGGATTTTGACCAGTGTAAGAAGCACAAATAGAATTTGATGTTACCTCAGGCTCATCCCTAGCCATCAGACAGACATCATCGTACTCATCATCTGAGAAGAGTTCAGGTGACCTTTCAGCAGGACCGTCAGAATCTGTTGCATCTTCAGTGACCATCGCTCTCCGATCAGCAGATCTTAGATCCCTAGTGGCTCTCCTTTCCTCTCTCTCCCTTGCACTCAGCTCCGGTCAGTCGTACTGATAGTGACCAATCTTGTTACAGTTGTAACATGCTACCTGCTCACTAACTCTTTCTTTTCTAGGTTCAGGGTTCCTCCTTGAGTCAGGTTCCCTGGTTCTTGGTGAGCTTTCAGCCTTGGTTGGATATCTATCATCGTGAGTACGTCTCTGTTCGTCTCTTCTTTCAGGTTTTGGTTCAGAATATCTCCTTTCATCACCACGTTCTCTCCTCTGGTCAGTGTTCCTTCGCTCCTCATATCTCCTCGAGCTTTGGTGGGTTCCTTCAGGTTTCCTGTCACGTGAGTCCTGATAAAACTTTTTATAACGACCAAACCTGGAATTGAGCTTGTCAAATCGTCTGGCCATCAGGCTGTACTCCTCAGCGAGTTCTTCCCTGCTCATCTCCATCAGTGACTTTGATGAAGAGTTTGATGAGGGCTCAACAGGTTCAGACCTGGCCTTGAACGCCACACTTTTCTCAGGAGTTTTCTCCTTCACTTCCTCTTCTGACTGAACTTTCTTCTTTCTTTTGTTAAGATCGAATTCAAGCGCTTTGAGCTCTGAAAAAAGTAAAGCAGAAGTTATGTTACTCATATCCTGAGTGTTTTTAAGCATAATTACACTGTTGTCCCATCTCTCAGGAAGGGCATTCAGGATCTTCGAAGCAACATCTCTCCTTGGGACATCCTTGTCCAGCATCACCAGCTCATTCATCAACTTGATGAATCTAGACTCCATTTGATCTATGCTCTCGTCAGGCAGCATCTCGAATGCCTCGAATTTCTGAATGGCAATGTTTCTCTTGTTTTTCTTGATCTTTTCAGATCCCTCACACATCCTTGTCAGCTCATCCCAAACCTCATTTGTCGTCTTTAAGTTCATCAGCCTAGTTGACTCCTCGAAGGGCACCGTATGCAAGATGATATTTCTGGCGACGTTGTCAAGTCCCACCATCTTGATTTCATCGTTGGTCATGTCTTTCCTTTCTTTAGGAACCTGCACGCCAATCACAAGATCCTCATATCCCAGTCCTCTGACGTTAGGAATAGTGATCTTGATCGGTCCCTCCCTGAGTACACGCGGCATCTGGTCATGGATGGCATCTAGATGTGCTTCTAATCTGAACTTCCAATAGACAAAGTTAGACACAGAGAATTCAGGTAACGAAGCTTCAAGTCTCCTCGAAGTCATGATGATGCAAGTTTTATGAAAGGCAAACTCAGATCTGTTCAGTGACCACCAACAGTTTCTCCTCTGAAACTATTAGTATTCAAAGTCAGTGGTCTTTCGAACCACTGCTCTGATACCACTTGTTGGTCCCGGTACAAGACTGAGGAATACGTGTATGGGGGGGGGAATACACGTATACCAATTTTTCAACTTAAAACTGACTGAGTCCCCTTTACTCAGAGTGGTAAAGAACTAGGAGCTGATAACACACCTACTGACTACACTTGGTGCGGGTCAGTTGGCTAACTATCAGTTCAAGTTCAGTACGGAAATGTTTGAGCCCTGAAAGTTTAAAGTCTTGTTTAGTTTGCTTTCTGAAAAACTTGTTTTACTCAATTCAGAATAGTGTTTAGTAGGGCAGTGTTCTTATGAAGATCAGCCTGATTGATTCAGGTCTGATAAACTTGAATGCAATGAGTGAACGAATAATATGGCAAGTATGCACAAAACAAAGCAGTAAGAACACAGGAGTTTAACGTGGTTCAGAGTCTCAAGCTCCTACGTCCACGGCCTGACTTAACAGGAAATCCACTCAAGGGATTCTTGTTTTTAACGTGCCAAGGTGCACCAAGACCAGCTATCCTCACTGATCTATACAACTCCACTTACTAACACACTGACTGACTTACTCCCAACAAACCTAACTTAGGGTTTTGGTTTCAGTTTGGATTCCAACTAAGTTGAGATTATCCTTACAAGGCAAACCTATGCTAAGGATTGGATAATCTCTCTAAGCTTAAGATAATGCTATTTAGCTCTTGGAATACAGAATAACTCTCGGTTGCTAAGAAACACTTGGGAAATTTAGATGGTTTCGAGTGCTTCTTCTTAAGGGTTGAATGCTTTGAATGGTTGAGAGTTTGAGTAATTTCTGGCTTGGAAATTTCCCGTAACCTTGAATGGGTTCAAGGCCTTCTGTATTTATAGGTGATTTGAAAAACTATCCGTTGGAGCGATAGTCTTCGAGTCATCTATGTAGAGAGGCTTCAAACGGACATATCTCCATGCAGCAGCCGTCCTTGCATGGATTTGGTATTTGCATTAAATTCCCATTAAATGCTTGCCCGTTGAATGTGCAGTCTGAATTCAGTCTCCATGTCAGGTTCCGTACGTGCGTGTCCTACTCGGATTGGTCCACGTCATCAGGTTGGTGAGAATGTCAGAACTTATTCCCGAGCTTCAGGCTTGTCTTATTAAGTTCATTTTGTCTTGAGCCCACCAGTCTTGTCCTGACGCTGAAATTCCTTTTGCATTGCTTGGCTCTACTCCAAGTCTTCTCATTAACTCAGTGACCTCCTGTTCCCTTCAGGACTGAGTTAGTAATGACCTCAGGGTCATACTCTTCATCACTGACACTTACTCAGCCAGCTTAGAGGACTGCCATAAGTTCAGGATGGTGCTCTTCGTCTTCAGGCTCTGAGTCTTGATTGTCTCCAGTGAGTTCTCCTCTCACTGAGTACCTGTGAAGTGTAAAATGACTAAGTACTAACCCTAATCAAGACTAGCCTGACAAAGACAGATTAAGGCAAACATCTTTTCAGGGGCTTTGGGATCTTAATCAAAACTGACAATGTCCCAACAGATACCTTACCTAAAAATTTTGAAACAAATTCGGTATGAATATTCAATATTTTTGTAATTTGGTATATAGCGAGATATCAAAATATTTTCTGTATATGTCGGTATAAAACGGTATACTTTTACATTTTTCGGTATGTAACGGTATACCATTTTATTTTTCGGTGTGGAACAGTATGCCTTTAAATTTTCGAATTTTTGTATGCCAAAAATATCGGTATATTTTGGTACAATTGATGTTCGATATACCGAATATTTCGCTACCTTATTGTTTTGAAATTTTACAATACCAAACTTTTTGGTACATTATACTATATGCCATTTTTAGTAAGGTATACCTTAATTACCCAGCTCTAATCCCATGTAATCTTAAAAATAAGACGTCAGATACCAGTTTTATAAAATGATTTTATTTAGTATTCTTGGTTTTAAAAAAAATTGGTTATAATTTTTTTTATTACGTAATACTTTATTATAATGTCGTTGATTGTTGGTGATTTATATGTTCGTTTTTAATTCATTTATAACCAGTAACTAAAAGATTTTTCTTAATATAAACATGTTTAAATAAACAATTATTTTTTAAGATAAATATAAAAATAATATTTTATATTTTTATTGTTAATAAAAATGTGAGGTGTGTGTATACGAAGATGAAGAAAATGCAGACACGGACTTAAACAGTAAGTCGAGGCACGAGTTGGACTCGCTCTCCGTAAGACGTTATTACCCCGTACTCAGGTGCAATACGGATCATTGGCAACCGTCCCCAAGATACAATGACTTTGAACTTTCGACTGCTGCATTACAAGTCGGAAGTTATCGGCGAATCGCAAATAGGTATCGGGAACTTTCGACTCTACTCTAATGCAATCTTAGAGGGGTGTATTCAATTGGGATTCTATCGGATTTTTTTGGACTTTAAAAAGTTTGTGGATTTAGAAAATCTATAGACTCCATGCAGAGTTTGACTGACTTTTTTTATTGATTTATTTGGATTTTCATAGACTTTATAGGATTGTGGAATACATTTTTTTTATTGATTTACATGGATTTACATAGACTCCGGCGCTGGAACCATTGATGCAAATATATATGGGAAACACTTGTATATAAAAAAAAATTATCCAAATTATTTTTAAAAAAAATACATTATTATTTCATCTTCATTTCCATCACCATTATACCTCGCCCTCATTAGAAGTTTCGGGTTGTTAGAAGAGATTTTCGAGAGTAAATTTTATTTATATTTTTTGAAGAGTAGACTTGACAACGGCGCGGGTAATCCGCAAAGCAAACAGAGACGGATAATTTTTTGCCCCGTAGGCGGAGACCGGGATAGTATTCTCAGCCCGAGGGATCTCGTCTCGTTCCCAGCGGGGAGCCGCATTATTTTTTATATAATTAATATATTTATATATAATTTTAATGTTAAAGTAAATTACAAATAAATATTTCATAGTTTCCTACTCAATTAACTATTTATTAAAAAATACATTTTTTTATTTAATGTTATGTTATTAGTTCCAAATTATATTATTTTTACTTTAGTATATATGTTAATTAAAAATATTAGAATTAGAGGTTCTTCAAATTGTTTAAATTAATTTTTTTTTAACACCAACTTAAAGTAATTGTTGTGTATATTTAAAAATTTTAATTTAAATATTTTTTTATATTTTAAAAATGAGATAAAAAAATAAGTAGGCGGGGAACGGGGAATCGCCGCGAGACGGGGATCCCCAGTGAGACGGGGATGGGGGAAAAAAATTTCCCAATTATTTTGCAGGGACGGAGATGGGGAATGGCCCCCCGTCCCCGCTCCGTTAACATCTCAATGGAAAAGAATCAAAGAAAGTCAATAGATTGTTGAATACCTAAAGATTTTTTAAGACTTTTCAAAATCCGTAGAAATCTCTGGTTATTATAAGAGATTTTGAAGAGTGAAATCTATTCATATTTTGGAAGGGAAATCTAAGAAAATCCGTGGAGTATTAAAATCCATAGACTGTTGAATACCTAAATTTTTTTTAAGACTTTTTAAAATCCGTATTGAATATCTCAGGATTTTTAAAGACTTTTGAAAATCTAGATTGAATACCCCCAAACTTTAAAAGTCTAAAAAAATCCTACAGAATCTATAACCAATACACCCCTCTAATGCTAGGATGCTTTGGGTGTGTTTTGAAGGCTAGAAGGCTAATTTGATGTTGGAGTGAGTGAAATGCATTCTGGAGGGTGTATTTATACTAATTGAAGAGGTATGATGTCTTTTCCATGAAGGGGTGCAACCTTTTGGGCCTTCAATCTAGGCCCTTGGATCGCGTCCGTACGGGTCTGGGTGGCCATCCTGGCGCCGACCCGCGTGCGCGGCCCGACCCGGTACTCTCTAACCAGCACGCCCTTGGTTCGAAACCCATGGGACACGCCCTTTCACGAACCTGATCCGAACCGTGCCTGACCCGCCAACCACATCCGACCTAGACCGGTTCGCTCGACTGAAACGGTTTGAACCCGGTTTCGCGTTCGAGCCCACGAGCCGCGGATCACCCTTGAGTGCGAGCCACTTTCCTCGAAAAATTTAAGGCTCCTCAGCTCCTCGTGACGATGCGAAGTGCAAAGTGCACCTCTAAAGTGCCCAATGAGACTAAGTGCGACGTGCGCGTGCCCGAGCCCGTGCAGGTGTGAGACCAAGTCTTTAGGTTAGCCCTTCGGGCTAACCATAGCACCACCAGTTAGAAGACTTAGTCAAGATTATTTTTCTATGACATAAGTCTACTTATATGGAAGGTTCATTTCTTCCAATTTTCCAATGTGGGACAAGGAGCTCTTTTTCCTTCTTCCCCTTTTTTCCTCTTCAATTTTAGGAATTTCCCATGATAAATTCCCAACTTTGTGTATTAATATCTCATTCACCCGAAATTGGTTTTGAGCAAATTAATAAACCAAATTCATCTACTCCGAACGTAGATTATGAATTTACAATTTGTTTCCATTTTTTCATAAATGGAACACCAAATTAAAATTGGTCAAACTTGGGTCAATCACCCAAATTCCAAAACTAATTTCCAACAGTTATTCCATTTATATATACATATATATATATATATATATAGGTATGATTGTTTTTACTCTACGTTGATAAATATTTTTTTAAGATATATATAAAAACAACATTTTATACTGTTTAGGAATCGTGGATAATATCTGTATGTACTTAGTCTATGCATGAATTGTCCACTTTCCGAGATTATCTATATTAATTTTTAGCATATTATGCGCAGTAATTATTTCTTTAGCACCGTTACAACACAGTTCTTCTTCTTACCTAAATTGGTGTGGTATATTCAATCTATAAATTGTAGTTATTAGTATTGATCATCATCATGTACTCATTAATTTCAGTCTATTGAAAAGGTGATTTTTTATGAAATTAGTTTTTTATAATTATCAATCCATATTTTGAAACTGATATTTTATAACACCAAAATTATAGGAATTTACGAAATAAAATGATTTCGTCCGAAATTTCACTGGTTAAGGACATTGATTCAACTAGAACAACGTGGTTTCTCAAACTACGGTGTGTGCGCGCCTATGATGGTCCTATGTTTGGGTCAAAGAATACTTTGAAAAATTTAGAAGTTGTTTTTCATGATTCACAGGTTCTTTATTGTACATATATGTGTAAAGTTTCTGCATTTTCGTAATTTTTATATGCTGTAACAGTATAGTATCAGTACATATATTATATTTATTTTTCAAAATATATATACACATACTCATATATTTTACATATATATATATATATATAGATATAGATATATCATTGCATATATTATGTTTTTATTAGTATATGTGTTCACACGTAGCTACATTTTTATGTATATATACATATGCGTATATAGATATTTTTTTAATATATATATATATTATTTTATCTATATATATATATATATAAATATATTTATATATCATTTTATTATAACATTCATTTTATTTCTTAATTTAGGGTTCAAGGATACATGCAACATTGAGGCCATACCACTCTGAAAAGTTTAAGGAAAAAAATCGTCGAAGGAGTATTGTATACTCTTCTCAATTTTATAGTTTCTCCTTATAAGTCAAACTTCAAGACGACAAGTGCAACTATTAAGATCCAATTCATATCCAATACTCGATTAGTGCCGGTGTCTGACATTGAATTTCCAATTCATATGTTTGACTTTCGTGACTTTTGTGATCTAAGCATTGAGAGCAAAGTTGATGAGAATGTTCTTATGGTACAGTTTATGTTGGGATATGTTTTAGTTTTGATGATTTTCTAAAACAACGTGTAATAGGTTTGAAAGCAGTCAGGATAGTATCTTTAGCTTCAGGTCAGGCTAGGTTTCTTCTCAGTAGAATAGGCTGTCAATTGAGAAGCACTCAGTTGAGGGGGAACTCAGCGAGGGGGGACTCAACAACACAGCCTGAGGAAATCAAGATGACATCACAAGAAGAACTGACTGAAGCCATGGCAGAGACCTGAACCTGAAGAGAAGCCTGAAGGATGTCCCACTGAGTATAAACCTGGCTGATCTAAGCTAAGTCAGTGGACTACTCAGTGAAGAGCATGATCAGGAGGATCAATGTTGTACTAAGTAGGCCCTGAAGAAGTCAGGCTACTGTGGTCAGGTAAGTTTGTCATTCAGCCTTAGACAAACTTCTTGGAGAGATCTTCAAAGTCCCTGAAGGACAACATCACTGAAGTCAAGTATGTCTACTGAAGATCATCAGTCAGTGAAGGACAATGCTATATGAAGTCAGTGTGCCCTGATCAAGCACACTGAGTCAAAGATCTGTTGGATTCAGTCCACGTGGACCAATCAAGTCAAGACATCGTATCTAACACTGACAAAGCCGCATTCTAAGAAAAGTGGATTGAAACCATTAAATGTTGGATTCAAATGTAATTTCCTCCAACGGTTACATTTGAATCCACATTATAAATACAAGCTCATAGCTGCGTATTCAAGTGTGTGTGAAGCTATGTTGCACATGTGCGGCGGGGGGGGGGGGGGGGGGGGTGCCGGCAGATACGGGTGCGGGGATATGGATTTTTGAAAATGTCAGGGTGCGATACGACAAGGATACGTCTATTTTATTTTTATGTTTTTTTATATATATAGCACCTGTTAAATATAAGAAATAACAATTCATATATCATCATCAACCCAATTCAAATAATACATAAAACAAGTAACATTATCTTTGGAAATCAACTTGGAAATTACGAGACGCTGGAACTTAGAAATCAACTTCATTTTTTTTCTTTTAGTCGCGGCAGTCGGCGAAACTGGAAGAAAAGAGAATAGGTTTGGTTGTATAATTTGATTTCTAATTTCTAATACCTACTGTGTCGTGGGAACTGGGAAGTAAGTAGTTATTGGTTGGCTTATAAGATAAGCTAACCAAAATATTTTATATTTAAGTTTTAAACTTTTTCTAAAAAAAAAAATCAAAATACACCCACGCCCCCTCCTCCCGCACCCGATACGCGTATCCTACTACCGGATACGCGTATCCTCTTTTTTTTTACATGAATTCGCCACGTGGCGAATCCCGTGCGAATCCCACGCGAATCGCACCCGCACCCATGCAGTATTCGATACTGCATACCAGTGAATTTTGAAAAATCCGTGCAACATAGGTGTGAAGTAAGAAAAATCAACACCTACGAGTTGTGAAGGTGTGAATGTTTAAGTGCATTGTATGGGAGATATAAGGAGACACGATTCACACCTTGTTCACTGACCATTAGGGTTCACATATATACACAAATGAGTGTTCAGCTTGTAACTCTTAGCTTAGAGAGGTTTTCTGTTGGGACATGGTCAGTTTTGATTAAGATCCCAAAGCCCTTGAAAAGATGAGTTGCCTATGTTGTCTTTGTCAGGCTAGTCTTGGTTAGGTTTTTGCACTTAGTCATTTTACGCTTTACAGGTACTCAGTGAGAGGAGAACTTACTGATGACAATCAAGACTAAGAGCCTGAAGACGAAGAGCACCATCCTGAACTTATGGCAGTCTTCTAAGTTAGCTGAGTAAGCTTCAGTAATGAAGAGTATGACCCTGAGGTCATTACTAACTCAGTCCTGAAGGGAACAAGATGATACTGAGTTTATGGGAAAGACTTGGAGTAGAGCCAAGCAATGCAAAAGGAATGTCAGCGTCAGGACAAGACCGTTGTGCTCGAGACAAAAAGAACTTAATAAGATAAGCATGTAGCCCAGGAATAAGTTCTGACATTCTCACCAACCTGATGACGTGGACCAATCCGAGAAGGACAAGCACGTACGGAACCTAACACGAAGACTGACTTCAGACTGCATATTCAACGGGCAAGCATTAAATGCAAGTTACCTACATGCAAGGACGGCTGGTGCATGAGAAATATTTCCGTTTGAGCCACTCTACATTGATGACCAGAAGGCTATCTCTTCCAATGGATAGTTTTCAAATCACCTATAAATACAGAAGACCTTGAACCCATTCAAGGTTACGGGAAACTTCCAAGCCAGAAATTACTCAAACTCTCAAGCATTCAAAGCATTCAGTCTTTAGAAGAAGCACTAAATTTCCCAAGTATTTCTTAGTTTCTGAGAGTTATTCTGTATTCCAAAGAGCGTACTAGTTATATCTTAAGCTTAGAGTGATTATCCAGTCCTTTGCAAAGCTTTGTCTTGTAAGGATAATCACAACCTAGTTGGAATCCAAACTGAAACCAAAACCCTAAGTTAGGTTTGTTGGTTGTAAGTTGTTAGTGAGTTAGTAAGGAGTTTGTATAGGTCAGTTAGGTAGCTGATCTTGGTGCACATTGGCACGTTCAAAACAAGAATCCCTTGAGTGGATTTCCTGTTAAATCAGGCCGTGGACGTAGGAGCTTGAGTCTCTAAACCACGTTAAACTCCCTGTGTTCTTACTTCTTTGATATTGTGCTTGCTTGTCATATTACTTGTTCATTCATAGCATTTGTTTTATCAAGCTGAATCAATTAGCCTGATCATTAAAGTAGAGCACTGCCCTTCTAATAACTACTTCAGCATTGAGTAATTAAGTTCTCAGAAAGCAAAGTAAACAAGACTTTAAACTATCAGGGCTCACGCATTTCCACACTAAACTCGAATTGATAGTCAGCCAACTGACCCGCACTAAGTGTAGTCGGTGGGGAGATTATCAGCTCTTAGTTCTTTATCACCATGAGTAAAGGGGACTCAACAAGGTTTTAAATTGAAAAATTAGTATACGTTTATCCCCCCCCCCATACACGTATTCATCAGTCTTGTACCGGGACCAACAAGTGGTATCAGAGCAGTGGTTCAAAAGACCACTGACTTTGAATACTAATAGTTTCATAGGAGAAACTGTTGGTGGTCACTGAACAGATCTGAGTTTGCTTTTCATAAAACTTGCATCATCATGACTTCGAGGAGACTTGAAGCTTCGTTACCTGAATTCTCTGTATCTAACTTTGTCTATTGGAAGTTCAGACTAGAAGCGCAACTTGATGCCATCCATGACCAAATGCCGCGTGTTCTCAGGGAAGGACCAATTAAGATCACTATCCCTAATGTCAGAGGACTGGGATATGAACATCTTGAGATCGGTGTACATGTTCCTAATGAAAGGAGAGACATGACCAATGACGAGATCAAGATGGTTGGACTGGACAACGTGGCCAAGAATATTATCTTACATACGGTGCCTTTCGAGGAGTCAACAAGACTGATGAATTTAAAGACGACAAATGAGGTTTGGGATGAGCTGACCAGGATGTGCGAGGGGTCAGAAAAGATAAAGGAGAATAAGAGAAATATTGCCATTCAGAAATTGGAGGCGTTCGAGATGCTACCTGATGAGACTATCGATCAGATGGAGTCAAGATTCATCAAGTTGATGAATGAGTTGGTGATGCTGGACAAGGATGTCCCTAAGAGAGATGTTGCTTCAAAGATCCTGAATGCCCTTCCTGAGAGATGGGACAACAGTGTAATCATGCTTAAGAACACTCAGGATATGAGTAACATAACTTCTGCTTTACTTTCTTCAGAGCTCAAAGCACTGGAATTTGATCTTAACAAGAGAAAGAAGAAACTTCAGCCAGAAGAAGAAGAGAAGGAAACTCCTGAGAAAAGTATGGCGTTCAAGGCCAGGTCTGAACCTGTTGAGTCTTCATCAAAGTCACTGATGGAGATGAGCAAGGAAGAGCTTGCTGAGGAGTACAGCCTGATGGCCAGACGCTTTGAGAAGCTTAATTCTAGGTTTGGTCGTTACAAGAAATTTTATCAGGACTCACATGACAGGAAACCTGAAGGAACCCACCAAAACTCGAGAAGATATGAGGAAAGGAGAAACACTGACCAAAGGAGAGATCGTGGAGATGAAAGAAGATATTCAGATCCAAAGCCCGATCGTAGAGATGAACAGAGACGTACTCATGATGATAAGCACTCAGGGAAGGCTGAAGGCTCATCAAGACAGAGGGAACCTGGCTCAAGGAGGAACCCTGAACCTAAGAAAGAAAGAGGAGATGAGCAACCAACATGTTACAACTGTAACAAGAGCGGGCACTACCAGTATGATTGTCCAAAGTTGAGTGCAAGGGAAAGAGAGGACAGGAGGGCCAAGAGAGACCAGAGACTTGCTGACCGGAGAGCCATGCTCGCTGAGGATGCAACTGACTCGGTAAGAAGAGGTCGCCTGAACTCTTTTCTGATGATGAGTACGATGATGTTTGCCTTATGGTAAGGGAGGAACCTGAGGTAACATCTAACTCTGTGTGTGGTTCCTACACTGGTCAAAATCCTGAGCTTAGCTCTGAGTCAGTCAGAGAAATGAACCTTCAGATCTGCCTGGATCAATTGATGGTTGATTTCTCCAGACTGCAGGAAACTAATGTCTTCTTGGTAGAGGAGAACAAGAAATTGAGTACTGAGGTCCAGAACCTGAATAATCAGCTCACTCAGTCTGATCTTAAAGAATCAGCTCAGATTGTGAGACTAACTCAGGAGATTGATTTAATCAATGCTGAGCGTCTCCCAAGATAGAAGATTCTAAAGGAACTGGCTGATGAAGAGTTGGTCAGGAAGGAAGAACTGAAAGTACTTAAGAGTAAGTTTGATGACCTCTTTGCCAGACATGAAATCGTGAAAAAGAGTGAGGACTCACTCAAGCAAAAGGTTACAGTAATTAATAAATCCTCAGTGGCTAGAGAGGAAATAAATAGCAACCAGATGCTTGGGAATGAGAAAAAGGGACTTGGATATGTTCCTAAGAAATCCTCACAAGGCCAGTCTCATGTTGCTTCAGGGAGCAACACTGAGAGGGTATTTGTTCAGGCAGGTCAGAGTGCACATAAGGTTGTACTTCAGGCCCGTCAAACTGATAAGGACAAGGAAACTGTTGACTTAGTCAGGGTTGCCCCCAAGGTTGCTAAGCCAAAACCCAAGGGAAAGGCAAATCAACCAAAGGAGGTCCCTGAGAGCTCAGGCCAGAGAAAGCCTCAGCGAAAGCAGAGGAAGACTCAGGCCAAGAGCCCTCAGACTGGTCAGCGAGGGTACCATCATGCTTGGCAATACCAACAGGGAAGGCCAAACATGATGACACCCACATGGTTTTGGCATCCTGAGGCCTTTAACTGCTTTCCATTCCCTCACTTGCCTAGGGGGAATAGAACACAAGGTCCTTATCAAGAACAAGGCCCAAGACCTGCTCTACCCAGACCTATGAAGAACAGGAAGCCAGCCCAAAAGGCACCCACTCAGGCTCATGTGAAGCCCAAGTCTAGCACTCATACACCATCTTCCTCTCAGGCAAAGAAGAAGAAAGTTGTGTATGTTGATATTTCAGGGAGACAGATTTACCACTCTGAGGCAATCAGGGTAGTTAAGCAAGTCTGTATCCCGAAGGGTTCAGCTGACACAATAGGACCCAACACCCAATGGGTACCTAAAGCCTGAATTGTTTGCAAGCGACTGTGGATCACAACAAGAGGAGAGGAGACTCAAACAAAGTTGTTTGGTACCTAGACAGTGGATGCTCAAGGCATATGACTGGAATGAAGAGTCTTCTCCAAGAGTTTCAAGCTAAAGATGGTCCACAGGTAACCTTTGGTGATAACTCAAAAGGTGTTACTAAAGGTTTTGGTGTCCTGATAATAGGTACAGTCAGAGTTGAAAATGTGTCCTTTGTGGAAGGACTGAAGCATAACCTATTGTCAGTAAGTCAGTTCTGTGACAAGGGTTTCAGTGTTGAGTTCTCATCGAATATATGTTCAATCAAGGATAAATCAACACGAGTGTTTCTATCAGGTATAAGGAAAGGCAACGTTTATCTCGTTGATTGGAGCAGCACTATTCCTAATACCTGTTTTGTTGCTAAAAGCTCTCTAGAGCTCAGTTGGTTATGGCATAAATGTTTAAGCCACCTAAACTTCAAGATTCTTAACAAAATCTCTAGATAATCACTTGTTGAAGGTCTACCTAATGAAGTTTTTAGCAAAGATCATGTGTGCAAAGCTTGTCAGGAAGGGAAGCAGGTCAGAGCGTCATTCAAAGAGAAGGCTTCTCATTCCACTGACAGGATTCTTCAGCTCTTGCACATGGATTTATTTGGTCCCATAACACATGTGAGTATGAATGGTAGGAAATATACCCTTGTGGTTATTGATGATTATTCTAGATATATGTTGATGACCTTTTCTAATCTATGATGATTAGTGGCTGTTTTTACTGAGTAAGATCATCAAACAAGAATTGAGATCATAGATAATGCTCAAGAATGAAATTTGCAAGAGTTTAGTCACTTTTTTAATTATGGAAAATCTCCCCTTCTTCATGCAAATGAAGGGGTATTTATAGGCATACAAAGAGGCTAGGTGTCACCATCTTGATGGCTTAGCCATTGGAATTTTGCCAAGTGTTAGGACACTTGTACAACATCTAAACTATTGCCCAATGAATGGGTGCCAAGTGTTAAGACACATGGACCATATCTAAAGTTAGTGACTCTTGAAGTTCCCAATGTTGTACTTGGTCTTTAGGACTACTCAGCTGCTCTTCATGGTGATTAGCTACTCATTTGTATGTCTTCATTGGGTGTTGGAAACCCTTATAACCCAAGTTGCTCGCCAGCTCGCCTGCTCGCCTCTTGTTGCACTTTTGGGTCCTCTTGTCCTTGTTGTTCGCTACCATATAATGGTCTCTATGACCAGTTGCTCGCCTCCTTCATGTGGGTATTCAGTCCTTGCTGATCGCCTCCTCCAGTTGGGCCTTAATCCCTTCTGCTCGCCTCCTAGTGCATTCAGTTCTCATTGCTCGCTCTCTTCAACATTATTACTCTTGATAATTTCCTAATCCTATCATTTTAATATTTTTATTTCTAATCTTGTTGCTCGGCTGCTCGCCTATCAACAATGCCCCCTAGTTTGGCATAAGAGGGTAGATTTTATCCTTTTTGTCAAACTACAGGATTGGCTGTGTTATTCAATAGGAAGCGAGCAACAGGGAAAGTAAATTTCATTTTTATAGGGAGCGAGCAGTAGGTTTTCAAATATTTAGGCGGGAAATCTGGGAAGCGACCAGCGGGAAGCGACTCTTGAACTTGCGTCGTTTCACTTCCCGAGGCACAAAATACGAAGCGACGTGGGCGGTTGGTGACATCACTGCCGCCCACGCGCATGCTCCCTAAATTGCATCTAGGGGCCTCAACTTGTTAACTTTCTTAATTCTGCCCCCGAATCCATATCTATAAATAGTTTCTCCCTTCATTTTTTCTTTCTTTTCCGATTCTTGCATACGAATCTGCCATTAACGATCTTTCGAGCTTTCCTTTTCATTATTTTATTCGATTCTACAGCCGATTTCATCCAAATCAAAGGTGAATCCTTTAATTTTTTCTTGTTTACTCTTGTCATTACTTGCATTTTTCTTTCAAATTCGCAATTTTCGTTCTTCTTTCTGCTATTCCGCCATCGCCGCCGCCGCATCGTCGCCGTGTCGCCGTCGTATCGCCGCCGTGCCGCCATCGTAATTGTTCACTTCTTCGTCAAATCTCATCATTTGATTTGTACGAGGAATTTTCAAAAAATTTCAAAAATGACGTCACCCTCCTCGAGCAATACGCCATCTGTTGAATTTATTGGGCGAAACCTGGGAAAAAGGCCCATGGAAGATGAACCGTCAGTCCCTGTTCCTCGTCGTTCGCTCCGGCGAGCAGCTGGGCGAAACCCTAGGACCCTACTCGTTGATGAAGAGACGGGTTCTGAGGTGAGCTCTGTTGCTCGCTCTGTTGACTCTTTCTATGCTGTGGAAAGCTCGGGCGAGCAGGACATCCAAGGCCCCGTTGCTCGCTCCTCGGCTCGGGAAGGAACTTTCTCGGATTTGGGTGAAGATTCTGCTGAGGTCGCTGCCGAAATAGAAGAGATGAGTCTCCCCGAAGACACAGGAGCGAGCAGCGGGCATCAGACAAGGAGCGAGCAGCGAGCAGCTGGATCAGGGGGCGAGCAAGTGGGAGTTATATGGGAATTTCTCCGAGAGATAAATTTTCCCGTTTCAAGGCCAACCCCCGAGTCTCTTATTCCTAAAGCTGTAGTCCGAAGGTAAGATTGGATTGACTACGCTAATAAGTATCACAAAACTTTCCCTACTCCCGCTCGACCAATTATGGAAACTCGTCCATCAACATACACAGCGAGTAAGGTAGCCAGCGTGGTTCTAGAGGAGGATTTATTTCGGATACGGTCTCATTACCGTATTCCGTATGATATCCATTTGTACGCCCCCCAACCAGGAGAGAGAGCTAACGACCCACCTCCAGGCTGCACTGCTATCAATCTTGACATACTCAACACGGGGTTTCCTCTCCCCCTACACCCAGTGATCGGGCAATTCCTGAAGGACATAAACCTGGCGATCACCCAGATTACTCCTAACGGTTGGAGTAGTCTGTTGGCTTTTATCACCCTTTTCGGGTTGGAGGGGTACCGGAATAAGATCAGCACGGCGGAGATACACTACGCACTGACCATCTCTTCGGCCTTTAATGAAGACGGGCTTGGTTGGTATTACATCAAAGCCCGTAGTGGCGTTAAGTTAATTGAAAGGGTGCCTAATAAGGTCAAAGGTTGGCATAGGCAATTTCTTTATATTGGCGGCGATTGGCGGGTGTCCTCCGATTTTTCGGGAGGACCGGGACGTATAGACTCTCTTACGCATTTCGGCGAAATTCGGCGTAGGTCTTAACTCTTAGTTCATCAAATTTTTAGGTGAACTAATTTTAATCTTCTTTTTCTTATTTTGCAGGTCCGCGTATCTTGAGGTGGAGGCATCCGGATTTGAGCGAAGAGTTTTTATACGTCCTTGCGCTGATTTCTCTGCGGGACGCTAAAGATCGGAGTGTTGATCATCTCTCTCAAGCACACTGCCGCAAGCACGCCCAGCTCACTACTAGTGCTCATCACTTGGAAGCGCAGGCGGAAATCTCTGAAGGTAACTTCACATAATTCTTGATTTTCTCTTTTTTGCTCGATCTATACCTATTGCTCGCCCCCACCCCTATTGCTCGCCTGACCCCGGCTGCTCGCCGTTATCATGCCTGTTTAATTTTTTATGTTTTTTGTTTTGTTTTAGCTCAAAGGGTAACAGTTGTTGTCCCCCCGATTCCTGAGAGTTACCATCTGCTCGCTCGTCGGGTTAAGCAAATGGCAGCCAACCAACCTTCAAAGAAGAAAAAGTTTGATCCCTGCACCTCCTTGATCAGACTTAGAGCCGAGGCGGACGAGGAAGAAGAAGTTCCTCAGGCTCCTGCCCCTGTTCCTCAGGCTCCTGCCCCCGTTCCACGCCCATCTGCTCGCTCCTCGCCTCCTCCCCAAGACACGAGGGGCAAGAAAAGACTTGCTAAGGAAACTGCCCCTCGCAAGGGAGATGACCGTGCCAAGCGAACAAAAGGACAGGGTTCTTCCCAGGTGGGTAAAACTACTGCTCGTTCCTCGGCTTTGGAGGAGGTGACCGAGCAGCAGGTTGTTGGTGCGATGATTGCCGGTCAGGGCAGGGGCTCATCCCCTGACAACTCGTACTTAGGCTACGACCCCATAAAAATGAGGGAGTGAGTACCTTCCCTTTCTTTTCGACTATTTGTCCTTTTAACTCTGTTTTCTAAAGGCTTTTTACTTTGTATAGGTACCGGAAAAACGACTACCCTGGTCGTGCAAAAGTACTTCACCAATTCAGTTGCGTGAAGTCCCCTCCGGCACCCCATGAGATCAAGGACTCCCACGTCCGCAGAGCCATGGAGTATGTTCCTCGTTCGTGGACTAAGACGGGCGAGGAAATCCTTCAGAACCAAAGCCTTAGCGATAATGCTCGCTTGTTGGGCTATAACGCGAGCCATCAATCCATCACTGCTCAGCGAGTTCTGGACCAGGCTATCGAGCTTGAACGGACGAATCGTGGTCTGGGGCGGAGGATCGAGCAAGTGGAAGCGGAACGCGATGCTCAACTTGCTCAATTAAAGAAGAAGGATGAAGAACTGAAGAAGAAGGATGAAGAGCTGGCCAAGCTGAAAGCTGACTTTGAGAGAGCCAAGCTTACCTGGACGCGGGAGGTGAAAGCCGCTGAGGACCGGGAGATGGTAGCGTCCAATGCTTCGGAGAAGCTTAAATTGGATTTGGGCGTCGCTACTGATCGTCTGCAGGTCTTAGAGACGGAGCGAGTGGGTCTGATGGAGAGAGTGGAGTCTCTAAAGGTCCACGTCGACCAGCTGGAAAAGAAGAACAAACTGGCCATCTCTTACACTACGTATGTGCAAGATGTTACCGATAATACCAATCTCGGGTATATCTGTGCATATGCTGACAGTGTGAGGAATGTGAAGTACGCTTTGGATAATGGTCTAGATGTGATGACTTCGACCATTAAAGACTTCACGGACTACGTTACTGACAACCCTCCGGCTCCTGGCTTTGAGATCCCGGTGGCTGATTTAGGAGAGATGGGGGTTAACTTGGGTGTTTTCAAAGACGATGTCCGCATAATAGCCCCTAAGGAGAGAGTGGAAGCGGATAGGGACATGACAATCTTTGAAGCTCTGGGCCCCCTTCTCCCGAATCCTCTTGGTGAAACAAGCTCCTCCACTGCAGTAGGCGAGTAGCAGGCCTCTGGGGTCAATGTGCAAGATGTTCAAAATCCTCCTCCTTCTCAAGATCCTCCGGCACCACCTGCTCCGCCAGCTTCCGAAACTTAGAATTTATCCTATTTTTTGCTCTTTTAGTTGATGTAGTAGGATGACTTCTATATGCTTCTCTTTCTTCCTTGTAATTTTGTTATAGTGAATGAGGATTGCGCTTTTATTTTATTGTTCGCCTTTTATTTACCCTTTACTCATTTTTTGCTCAAGTATTTCTTTCTTAAGTTGAAAGTAAAATACTTTTCTTTGCAAATTTATGTATATGGTTCATGTATGGGTCTATTTGGTTCTTAAAGAACTTAACCTCCTATTATGCTCCTTTTTATGCCCTGTTGCTCGCCACTTGCTGTGTTTGTGCTTAAGTGCATTCAGCCTCGGGACGAGCAACTATGTGTTGATATGTGCCCTTTTGCTCGCCTCCACTATACTTGTGCTTTTATGCATATAGTATCTCCGGCGAGCAATATTGTGTAAGGGCGATCATGTGGGCTCCTTGGTCTCATGGACCCTGCTGCTCGCCTCCTTCTGGACTTGTATTTTTTATACTTGTTTGTCTCCGGCGAGCAGTTTTTCCGCTTGGCGAACAGTTGGGTTTTAATACCTTTTGCTTTCTTATGTACATAATTCACTGAACAATCATTTATCTACTTAAAAATTTTGCCAAAAAAGTGTGAAAATTTCATCGATCTTACACCTCATCGATCTTACACCTTTCAGAAATATAAACGAAAAGATAGTCTATAAAAAACTTTACATCGGTTTCCTAATTATTGATAATATTTCTTCAACAAAGCCGCATTCCAGATGTATTGGGCCGAGTTGCCTTTCATATCTTCAAGATCATACGTGCCGTTGTGCCACTTATGAGTTATCTTGAATGGGCCCTCCCAAGTCGGTCCAAATACACCTGGAGGTGTTGCTAGGATTTTTCGGAGTACCAGATCCCCGACTTCAAATTCCCTGATTTTTACTTGCGAGTTGTAGTACCTTGCAATCCTTCTTTTGTATATCTCGTTTTTTATTTCTGCTGTGATTCTTTTTTCGTCGATCAGATCCATCTCTGCAGCTAGAGCCTTGTTGTTTTCCTGTTCATTTAACTCGGTTATCCTCTCATTTGGTATTTTGAGCTCTATAGGTATAACTGCTTCTGTACCGAATGCCATAGCAAACGGTGTTTCTCCAGTGCTTGTTCTATGTGATACTCTATATGCCCAAAGTAACTCGGGCAGTTCTTCCGACCACTTGCCTTTCTTATCCACCAGATGGATTTTGAGGATATGCTTGATTATTTTGTTAACTGCCTCGACTTGACCGTTAGACTGAGGATGATATGGTGTCAAAAATACTTCTTGATACCCCACTTTTTGCAGAAATCTCTTATCTTTTTTCCTTCGAACTGTTTTCCATTGTCTATTAATATTGCTTGTGGAACCCCGAATCGGCACACTATACTCTTCCATATAAAACTGATCATTTTCTCTTGTGTTATCGTTACTAGTGCTTCAGCTTCGGCCCATTTCGTGTAATAGTCCACGGCTACTACTGCAAATCTGGCATTCCCCTTTCCCGTCGGGAAAGGTCCTATGATGTCTATCCCCCACTTTGCGAATGGCCATGGACTATTTACCGAAATCAGTTCTGTTGGGGGCTTATGTATGTTGGGGGCGAATAGCTGGCATCGGTGACAAGTCTTCGCAATTTTAATTGCGTCTTGCAATAAAGTTGGCCAGTAGTATCCTTGCCTTACTGTTTTGTATGCCAATGCATGCCCCCCCGCGTGATTTCCGCATTCTCCTTCGTGTATTTCCTTCAGAACTTCCTGGCCTTGCCCCCTTGCTAGGCATTTTAATAGGGGCAGTGAAAATCCTCTCTTGTAAAGTTGGTTATCCATGATTGTGAACCTTGCTGCTCGCTTGGCTACCTTTGCTGCTTCTTGGGGATCTTCAGGTACTGTGTTATCTTTGAGGTATCTATATATCGGTGTTCTCCAGTCATCCTCTATCAATTCTTCTTCGATCTGATTGATCTTATAGTCACTGGTGGACGGGTTAGAAATTCTTGTGATGGTGACTTCTGAAAGTTTTGCTGGTCCCGTACTAGTAGCCAAACGAGCAAGTGCATCTGCTTGCGCATTGTTGTCTCTTGGCACTTGTTCAATGTAAATTTGCTCGAAAAGCGAAGCCAGGTGAGCAACAATCTTTTGATATAAGGCCATGTTCTCATCCTTGGCTTCGTATTCCCCACGGACTTGGTTGACTATCAGCTGGGAATCTCCATAAATTTGAACTCTCTGAACTCCCACGGCCAGAGCTAGTCGTAACCCGGCTATCAATGCTTTGTACTCAGCCTCGTTGTTTGTTGCCATGAACTCAAACCTTACGGCTGAGGTGAATACTTATTCGTCTGGACTGATCAACACTATCCCGGCTCCTGCTGCTGTGTTATTTGATGATCCGTCTACGTACATGTGCCATGGATGATTATGACCTCTCGTTGGATCTTGAGGAAAGGTTAATTCGACAATAAAGTCGGCTAACGCTTGTCCCTTGATCGCTGTTCGAGGTGCATAAGATATTCCAAACTGGCTTACTTCGAGCGACCACTTGAGGAGGCGACCAGCGGTGTCAGGCCTTTGTAAGATTTGCCTTAATGGAAAAGTTGTTAAGACCTCCACCTGGTGATCGAAGAAGTACGGCCTTAGCTTTCTCACACTCATCACTAGTGCATAGGCTAACTTTTCCATGGGCGAATACTTAATCTCTGCTTCATGCAAGGCCTAACTTACGTAGTAGATTGGCAAGTGAAATTTCCCTTCTGCTCGAACTAGGACCGAGATGATGGCTACCTCTGACGCGGCTAGATACAGGTACAGTTTTTCTCCAGAGACAGGTTTCGATAGAATCTTGGTATCACTTAGATATTCTTTCAACTGCTCAAACGCTTGCTGGCAATTAATCGTCCACTGGAATTATCCTTTTTTGATGGCGTCAAAGAAAGGTCGGTATTTGTCTCCAGACCTGGAAATGAATCTGTTCAGGGCCGCCAGACATCCGGTTAGTCGTTGAACTTCCCTAACGGACCTTGGCGGTTGCATATCCATGATTGCTTTGACTTTTGATGGATTCGCCTCAATACCCCGTTGACTGACCAGGTGCCCAAGAAATTTTCCCGAGTGTACTCTGAAGCTACTTTTCTTTGGGTTTAGCTTCATGTTATATGCTCGAAGTATCTCAAATGTTTGTGCGAGGTGTTCTAAATGATCTTCTTTTCTCGGGCTTTTTACGACTATGTCGTCCACGTACACTTCCATTGTTTTGCCGATGTGCTCATCGAACATCTTGTTAACGAGTCTTTGGTACGTGGCCCCTGCGTTGATCAACCCGAACGGCATTCTCTTCCAACATAATAAGTTTTTATTGGTGTAGAATGTTGTGTGCTCCTGGTCGTCTGGGTGCATTGGTATTTAATGATACCCGGTAAATGCGTCCATGAAGGTAAGGAGCTCGTGCCCTGCCGTGTTGTCTACCAGCTGGTCAATATGAGGTAGTGGGAAGTTATCCTTAGGGCAAGCGGCATTCAGATCAGTGAAGTCGATACATAACCTCCATGTACCATTTGATTTCTTCACTAACACCGGGTTTGCTACCCATCTAGGACATAAGGCTTCTTTGATAAGATCATTATCGAGTAACTTCTTCACTTCTACGTCCAATGCTTCATATTTGTCGGGTCCAAATTTTCTTCTTTTTTGTCTCACCGGTTTCTTAGTTGGATAAATATTTAGCTTATGACAGGCATGCTCAGGGCTGATGCCCATCATATCAGCATGTGACCATGCGAATACATCGAGATTGGACTTGAAGAACTCTTCCATTCTGGATCTGTATGGCTCAGGGAGCTCAGATCCAATGAATAATTCCAAGTCCTCTCGATTCTGGTCAACTCTTATTGCCTCCAACTCCTCTACCGGGGTTGCTCTCCTTTTTTGGTCTTTCCATCGAGGATCGATAATGGGCCCTTCAAGGTTGATCTCATCCTTGATCATTGGTTCTGCCCCCAGCCTTGGCTCTAAATCTTCAACTTGATTTAATTCGGGTACGGCCTCTCTTCCCTGTTGCCCGCCAACGCCCTCCTGCTCGTCCACGCCCTGCTGGCCGTCCACCTCCATCATTTTAGTGTCGACGGACTCCATGATTTCATCTAAGATGGAGGGTTCACCTTCGTCCCTGCTGCTCGGCTGCTCGTCCATGACGGATATTCTATTGTCAGTGGATTGAAGTTGTAGGAGGCATTCTCGGGCTTTCCTTTGATCACCTTTAACCGTACCTGACCCTTTTGGAGTTGGAAATTTAAGATAGTAGTAGTACGTTGAAACGGCCGCTTTGAATTCATTTATGAATGGTCGACCGAGAAACCCGTTGTAGGCAGACTGCTGATTTACAACTAAGAATTCTACCATTCTAGTCAGTCTCCTTCCGGGATTCTCGGTCGATACAAGTTCAACCGACAATGTAACTAATCCTAAAGGAATGGTTACAGCATCTCCAAATCCTACTATCTTATGATCACATTCCTTTATATACTCCTCACAAGCATCTATCTGATCTAGTGTGCTTTTAAACAAGATGTTTGTGTAGGAGCCGGTGTCCACAAGCAAACGGTGAACTCGGGCTCCCATGATATTAGCACAGATGATTAGTGAGTCATTGTGCGGGGTGAGTATCCCGTCTAGGTCCTTCTCAGAAAACACCAACTCGCCTGTCTTTTTAGTAGCTTGGCTTACCCCGACTTCTCTGACTTGAGCTACCGTCCTCAACTCTGTTTTCCTTTTTCTTTTAGACACTGGTGGCCTACCGTCAGAACAGCCCCCTACCGGTCCGGATGGCTCAAGCATTAAGATTTCTCGGATGGGTTCGGCTGGGGTTGTCATCGTTTTCTTCCTTTTTTGATCCCTCCTGCTCGGCTGTCCGTCGCTCGCATCATCTTCCGAGCCAGAGGATATTGTCACCCTTGGTTTCTTTCCCGGTTGTCGCTTCACGAATTCTGATAACTTTCCTTCTTCGTACAACCTCCATAACTGTTTCAGGAGATCTCGGCATTCACTCGTGAAGTGACCTATGGTTTGATGGTATGCGCAGTATTTGTTGGGGTTCATTTTTCTTCGTTCTTGTCGTATCTTACGGGGTTCAGACAGCATATCCTTATCCTTCACGTTGTTGTATACAGCCTCTATCGATGTGGATAGGACATGGTTCAACTTCTCCTTCAGTTCGGACCCTTCACTGAAAGTTTTCATACTCTTAGGGGCCTTGTATTCCCCTCCTGACTTCTTTCCTGATTTCTTGGTATCAGCCTTGTCTCCTAGTTCTCTCTGCAGAGTCTCTTGCATCGAAATGTATACTCCAGCCTTGTGCCTGAATTCGGAGTAAGTTTTAGGGAAAGCTAGATGCATCTCCTTCCACAGATCTGTCCCCTTCTTGAGCCCTGCCATAACTGCCACTATCTTAGTGTCTTCACTTACTGGTTCTCCTTCTAGTAGGACTTTGCCGAATCTTTCAAGGAAGGCTCTATCATACTCCTCGTCTCCTTGCCTCAGATCTGCCAACCTATGTCTCTGCATAAGGTAAGATCCACCTGTGGAGAAGTGAGAGAGAAATTCCTTGCTGAGTTGCGTGAACGAACTGATGGAGCCGGGAGCAAGTGCGGAAAACCATCTGTGAGGACCGTCACCAAGAGTTAACGGAAAATTCCGACATTGAGTTACGTCAGATGCTTTTACTGATATCATGTAATCGGTATACTTAGACAGGTGCACTTTCGGGTCTGAGTTTCCTTCATACAAATTAATGGCCGGGAATTGCACTTTCTTTTGTACCGGCGCATTAAGGATAGCCGGGGACAGGGGTGATGATGGCAATATTGTCGATCCGACGCCTTTTTTGTCCTCCAACTATTTTTGCATTTCTTCCACCGCTTTCTTCAAAGCTTGCCACTCATCTGGAGACGTTTTTCCACTAGAAGGTTGTTCGTCATGATTGGGTTCAATGACCTCTTCATGACGCAGTCCCTTGCTAACGGGACGTTTCTCTTGAGTGGCGTGCCTAGCGATGTTACTAGCTCCATTGGGACCTAAACGCCCAAAGGCTGATCTTCTCAGCCTTTCGTGTACTGAGGGGCGAGCAGCAGGGTGTGTTTGTTTCTGTGCTCGCTCCTCGCCTCTCAGTTGATCCTCCCAATGCGCCCCGTGATAACTTGCCCTTCATGTGTGATAGTGGCTTATACTCCTTGTGCCCCTGCTGCTCGACTCCTCACCCGTCGCTGGAGTGGACTCTCCCCGACTTCCTAGTCGCTCACTTATTGGTCTTTTGCCCTTAGTTCCTCTTACTTATTCACTATCGACTTCTTCTATTTTTTGTATCTTCTCGTTGTTTTGTTCTTTGCTCCATTGCCCGGTTGCTCGCCTCCGGGGCTTTGGGTGGTCTTTGCCCTGTTACCCGGTTGCTCGCCTCCCGGGCCTTTGATGGTCCCGCAACCTCCTGTCGCCGTTGCAAGGATTGCAGAACGGCTATTGTTTTGGCCAACTCCTCTGGGTTTTGAGCCAATCCTTCTACTTCCGGGGGAAGAGTGTCAATGGTGACTTGAACATTTTGCCGGGACATTGCTCGTACCGTTCTTGCATGTCCTCCGGTTGATGATACCCTCGTTCGTGACTTGTTTGATGGGTGATTGTTCGATTCTTGTGGTTCTTGCGATCGTACCATTTTTCGAATTCAAATATTTCTTTTATGATGATCTTGTGTTTGTGGATGTTTTGACCAATTAACAACTAGCCTTGTATACGAGAATTTGGTTGTTTACAAACCTTTATTCTCACATACATGCATTCAAGTTTGTAGGTCTTGTGCATTACCACCCAAAAACACTTAAACTTACTTACAAATCCCAGTTTCCGGCGACTTGTTGCCGGAATATTGCAATTTCTGATGAGTTTTTGTAGAAACTCCTTCAAATCTTCAACTGACGGAGGTTCGACACCCTTCTTCTAGCGCCAATTGTTGATGACCTTTTCTAATCTATGATGATTAGTGGCTGTTTTTACTGAGTAAGATCATCAAATAAGAATTGAGATCATAGATAATGCTCAAGAATGAAATTTGCAAGAGTTTAGTCACTTTTTTAATTATGGAAAAATCTCCCCTTCTTCATGCAAATGAAGGGGTATTTATAGGCATACAAAGAGGCTAGGTGTCACCATCTTGATGGCTTAGCCATTGGAATTTTGCCAAGTGTTAGGACACTTGTACAACATCTAAACTATTGCCCAATGAATGGGTGCCAAGTGTTAAGACACATGGACCATATCTAAAGTTAGTGACTCTTGAAGTTCCCAATATTGTACTTGATCTTTAGGACTACTCAGCTGCTCTTCATGGTGATTAGCTACTCATTTGTATGTCTTCGTTGGGTGTTGGAAACCCTTATAACCCAAGTTGCTCGCCAGCTCGCCTGCTCGCCTCTTGTTGCGCTTTTGGGTCCTCTTGTCCTTGTTGTTCGCTACCATATAATGGTCTCTATGACCAGTTGCTCGCCTCCTTCATGTGGGCATTCAGTCCTTGCTGATCGCCTCCTCCAGTTGGGCCTTAATCCCTTCTGCTCGCCTCCTAGTGCATTCAGTTCTCGTTGCTCGCTCTCTTCAACATTATTACTCTTGATAATTTCCTAATCCTATCATTTTAATATTTTTATTTCTAATCTTGTTGCTCGGCTGCTCACCTATCAACAATATACTTGGGTTATTTTCTTGTTGAATAAGAAGGAAACACAGGTGAAGCTTCCTGAGTTGCTCAGAAGGCTCAACAATAAGAAGAATCAGTCCATTACTAAGATCAGATATGATAAGGGTACTAAATTTATAAATTCATATATTTCTGACTTTTGTAATAAACTTGGTATAGCTCATGAGACTTCTGCAGCTAGAACCCCACAACAGAATAGTGTCGCTGAAAGGAGGAACATGACACTGAAGGAAGCTGCCAGGACCATGTTGGCTAAGTCAGAATTGCCCAAGAAATTCTGGGCTGAGGCAATCAACACTGCATGCTACACTCAGAACAGATCCATGTTGAACAAACAACATGAGCAGACCCCATACGAGACATGGAATAAGAGGAAGCCCTGTATCTCTTACTTTCGTGTATTTAGTTGTAAGTGCTTCATCCTCAACAATGGGAAGACCCAATTGAAAGCTTTTGATAGCAAATCTGATGAAGGAATATTCTTAGGATATTTTGAAGTCAGTAAAGCATTCAGAGTTTACAATTGTAAGACCCTTGTTGTGGAAGAATCACCACATGTTGTGTTTGATGAATCTGCTAATGAGTCTAGGGTAAGAGTGTTGAATCCTGACACTGAGGAGGTCACAAGGAGAGTGACAAGGCTGAGTTTAAAGAATCAACCTGATCCAAAGGTCAAAACGGTGTCAATTCCAAGATGGGATGATGACGATGATCAGGATGATAAACCAAGTGCCACTCCTAAGCCTAGCACATCAGGGATAGTTGAGCCTCAGACTGAGGGACAGACTCAATCTGAGGTAAGTACCGTCTATGAAGATGCAATCGCAGCTGAGACGGCTTCTGAGTCACCTCATCAAGGGGGAATCAATGTCCCTGACATTGAGCTTATTAATCCCTTTGGTATAGACTCAAGTTCAGCCTCTTCTGTTCAATTTCCTGAATTTTATGAGCCTGTAGACACTAACATTGCAGGTACTTCAGGAACAACTCCAGGCAAGAGAACATGGCTAGAGGACCATCCCATTGATCAAGTCATTGGTGATCCAACTGAGGGAGTCAGGACCAGACGATTTCATGGTGAGAGCGCACTTTTCTGTTGCTTTCTCTCTTAGCAAGAGCCTCAGAACATTGAAGAAGCTCTCGCTGACTCGAACTGGATCATAGCCATGCAAGAGGAGTTGAATCAGTTCACAAGGAATCAGGTTTGGGAACTGGTAGATAGACCTAGGCACCAAGGTGTTATTGGCACTAAGTGGGTCTTTAAGAATAAGAAGGATGAAAATGGTGTTGTGGTAAGGAACAAGGCTAGACTGGTGGCAAAGGGATATTTTTCAGTCTGAAGGAATAGACTATGATGAGACTTTTGCTCCAGTGGCTAGGTTGGAAGCTATCAGATTGTTCCTTGTTTATGCAACATACAAGAAGCTTAAGGTGTATCAAATGGATGTCAAGAGTGCCTTCCTGAATGGTGTACTCAATGAAGAGGTATATGTTGAACAACCTCCCGGGTTTGAGGTTGGAGATAGAGTATACCATTTGAAGAAAGCACTATATGGACTTAAGCAAGCACCAAGAGCTTGGTATGATACCCTCTCTCAATTCCTGACAGACCATGAGTTCAAAAAGGGAACTGTGGATAGGACTTTGTTCAGGATCACTGAAGGTGATGACGTTCTCTTGGTCCAGATTTATTTGGATCACCAAATCATTAGCTCTGTGAGAAATTCTCTAAGTTGATGACTGGTAAATTTGAGATGTCAATGATGGGAGAGATGAACTTCTTTTTAGGATTGCAGGTCAAGCAGACTGATCAAGGTATCTTCATTAATCAGGCCAAGTATACAAGAGACTTGATTCATAAGTTTGGTGTTCAGAACAGCAATCCAGCCAGGATCCCTATGAACACAAATTGGAAGATGGATCCTGATACTGAAGGGACTTCAGTGAATCAGACTGAGTATTGAGGGCTGATAGGTTCTCTGTTCTACCTGACTGCAAGTAGGCCTGACATTACATTTGCAGTTGGTGTGTGTGCTAGGTATCAATCTGATCCCAAGAGGAGTCATTTGGAGGCTTCTAAGAGGATACTTAAGTATTTGAAAAGGACAGTCAATATGGGACTATGGTATCCTTCAGATGACAACTTAGAACTGACAGGTTATTTAGATGCAGATTATGGAGGTTGTAGGATTGATAGGAAATCAACCTCAGGGACATGTCAGTTTTTTGGAAGTAAGTTGATCTCGTGATTTAGTAAGAAGCAGAATTCAGTGGCAACATCCACAACTGAGGCTGAGTATATGGCTAAAGGTAGTTGTTGTGCTCAAATTTTATGGTTGAGGCAACAATTGAGGGACTACCAAGTGTTTGCAAATGAGGTTCCAATCTATTGTGACAACAATAGTGCTATAGCAATTACTCAGAACCCAGTGCTTCATACAAGGTGCAAGCATGTGGATATCAGGCATCACTTCATTCGAGATCATGTGGAGAAAAAGGATATTAGGATGGAGAAAATTCACACTGACAGGCAGAGAGCTGACATCTTAACTAAGCCTTTGGCTGAAGCAAGGTTTATGGAACTGTCAGTGGAGTTAGGACTCTTAGATCCGGGAGAGCAGTCAGTATAGGGTTTAGGGGGAACTCAGGCCAGACTCGACTCAGCGAGGTATCAGGGTGCTACAATGTCTCCCTGACAGGTATGAGTTCTATCCTGACTACTGTGAATTTCAAGCGTCTCTCTGAGTCCTTCGTCCTGAAAATCTTTATTAAATGCATTTCGTTTTCATTAAAAGTGCGTCTTTTCATATTTAAACCCACACGCAGCGGAGCATTTAATGCTTCAGTTACTTTTTCATATACGTGTCCGTTTTATACGGAATATGACTGACATGGGTTATTGATTGATACTGAAATTAATCCTGGCCCTTTATTTCAAAACCTTTCGAATTCAGAAATTAATCTCAACCCCACGTCTGAGTAACTGACTTGTTCTAATCAATCAAGAATGCCATTTGAGGTTTTTACGCAAACACAAAGCACTTCTGCACACTGAGTTTCCTCTTGCTCAAACACTCACAGCTTTTCGAAAAATCTCTTTCAAAATCAATGGCATTCCTAAATTCCAACTGGACAACAGATAAGTTTGAGGATGTTGTCAACAACAGACTGGTACACATGGAGCAAGTCATCTCCATGGAAGGTATCTGTCTCAATGTTGAGGAGATCAAACCAGTTTTCAACTGGATCTCCAAAGCTGGGTTGGAAATATATTTCACCATGCGCCCTATCTCTATGCTTTCGAAAGCAGTCGTGGAAGCCTACTTCAACCTATTTGTGAGAAAGGGGGAACTCTTTACCAGGGTAACAGTTCTGAAGCCGACGGGAGAGAAGGACGACGACGGCGAGCCCTTTTACAATACGGAGGAAGTAGATATTGACTTAAGGAGGGCGGTCAAGGAGGTCTATAAGTTGCCATCCTCAGGCATCAACCCCAGGGTCTACAAAGAGAATTCTAAAGGAGAGCTCTTGGGAAAATGGACGAAGACGAGCTCATCTGAATTCAAAGCACGTCTATTCAAGAGCACCTTGAAGTCTGAGTACAGGGCTCTTGTGGACTTAGTGTCGAAAGTGGTGATGAGATCCACAGGCTCACATGAGCAGCTGAGCCTGCCCAAGCTAAGGATCATGGGAGCTATTGTTGATGGCGTGGAAGCAAACTGGGAGCAGTTCTTCCTTGATCAAATCAGTCAGGTGGGGCTGGACAAACTGAAGAGGGATGATGACAAGAAGCACATTTCTGTCAGTGTAATCCTTTCGTTTGGAACAATGATGTCCATCCTGATTGCTCATGCCTGCCATGGGTACACCTTTGACATGGAGGACAGTCTTTCCTCTAAGAAGGTAATGTTTATTTCTCTGAGTGACACTTACTCAATGCTAGGGCTGACTGATCCCAATGCTAAGGCAAAGGGTCAGGCTAAAAAGCCAGCTGGGAAGGCCAGGAAGGTGGCAACCAGCCTCATTGAAAAGGTGGATGAGCTCTTTGAAAGGAGAAAGGAGGTGGAAGAGGAGACTGCCCCTGAGCTTGTTGAGGCTCAGCCTGTAGTGGAGAAGGTTGAGAAGAAGAAAGTAAGGGTGGTGCTGTCAGGGAAGGGCACCAGGCAAGGGACTGAGTCAGGTCCCAAGAGAGCCGAATCTGAGGCTGAGGGAACTGACGATGACATCAGGAAGGAGAAGGAGCAAGGCAGGAGGCCCCTGAAGAAGTTGCAGAAGGGACCTAAAAAGTCCCCAGCAAAGGGCCTGCCTGAGATTAGTGAGAGGGAGGAGTCAAGCTCTCCCCGAGCCTCTGACTTGGAGGTGGTGAGATCAACGATCGAGACGGCTGAGATCTTACAGCCTGAGATCAACCCTATCCAATCACCCTGAACCAACCCCACAAACCAACCCTGACCCCACACCCCAACAACCACAAATACCCCCACCTTACACCCTTCCTAACCCAATTGAGTCAGAGCCAACAACCTCACCCATTCATGAGCCTGACCAGTCCTCAACCCAAATATCCCTAACCCTGAAGATTTTCCCAGTTACCCCAGCCCCAAAGATTGTCCCAAATCCTTGCCAACTGAACAGGATGATTTCCTTGAGATGCAGGAGGAGAAGGAGTTGGATGATAACTTGGTGGGTAACATTCTGGAGAACAATCTAAGGGGTATGCCACAGAGTGGGCAGCTAAGTGCTGGCCCGGGCTGAACAGATACAAGGAGCTTCTCGCTAATGTTTTGGAGCTGAAAGTATGGCTGGATTTTAAACAGTCCAACATGCAGGAGCAACATATGTTGGTGGATGCTCGAGGCTGGGAGCATTGGGAGACTGAGGAAGCAAGGTTGTGTACCTTCTTTGGGCTCACCAGCTGGCTTCAACTACTGAATTTCGAAAATCTGAAGCAGCTGGTGGCTGACAAGATGTCTAGAACGGAGGCTGACATCCGATCTGATAGAGAGGAGGATAAGGATGATGATGATGAGGATGCCCAGGATGGGTCAGTGGGAAGGTTGTGGAGGAGACATCGAGAGAGGTGGATCTTATGATCCCTGAGTCTCAGACTCAGGGGGAAGGTGATAAAGAAATTGGTGCCAAGGATGGACCAATGGCTGGGGATGTTGAGAACATCTCAGTCGCCGATGAGACATCTGTCGATGAAGGGATTCCCTGCCCTGAGACAAAGGAGGATGATGTTGAGGCGTCAAATGAGACTCCTAGTTCTGAGGGACTTGTTCCCAAAGTTCAAGATAGCTTAGCTGAGCCTGAGAAGGTGGCTATGACTTCTTCTCAACTGCCTTCAGTGCACCCTGAAGAGGGGACTGAGGATGCAAGGGCTGACAAAGGAAAGCAGCCGGTCACTGACGAAGCCGTTGATGAAGATGAAGATGTGCTTATCACTGGGGTCGAACACGTTGAATTCACTAGCATAGTCGAAGTGAAGAAAGAAAAGACTACAGAGAATCTAGCTGAGCTTCAGGAGGAAGTGATGAAGTTACGCGCTGAGAAGGAGGAAGAAGCCAAGGCCCTGACTAAGCACATCAGGTGGACGAAGTCAGCATACAACACCCTTATAAACAAGGAGCTAATTTTTTGAAGAGGACAATGACTGACACGGCCAAGTCAGTGAGGAGTGAGAGGAAGCGCACATAGAAAATACTAAGACAGACTCTCAAGCAACTTGAGGAGAGGGATGCTCTCAGAGAGGAAAAGCTGAATCAGGCAGTGCAGAGGCTTGCGGTTCAGGCTGAAGAGCTCTTCACTCAGGCCATGAATGACTCAGCGTCCAAGTTGGAGCTGGAGTCAGGGAGGTTAGCTCAGACATCTCAGTCCATTGCGGAGATTTTGGCCAAGGCCACTGAAGAGTCGGCAAAGGTACTGGCTGAAGCTAGCAGGGTCAGCGGTGAGTCCTTGAAGGTGGAGGAAAGGATCGCTAAGGCTGAACAAAGTCTCCAACTCAACATGGAGGTCTTTGAGAAGAAATTGAAAGATGCTATATGTTCAGTCTCTTATGCAGGCATTGGGATTGCCACGGGAGTTGAAATGCTGAAGGAGGGCTTTTTGGAAGTTCAATCTTTAGCCTCTTTCGTCATCAACAGTGGAGCAGAAGCACTCCCATCCTAGGCCAATGACGATGCCAAAAAGGGGGGAAATAAGAAGAAAAGATCCGCCCTGAGGCATCTGAGGCAGTAAACCGTGGTGAAATGGTTGAGGCTGATCCTGAGGCAAACCCTACGGGGAATGTGCTCAGAGTGAGAAAGTCAGCAAGGCTGGCAGCGGCTGAGGCTGAAAATGCATCCGAAGCTGCAAAGTTAAGGGTTGAGGCTGCAAAGAGGGCTAAGGCTAATGAACCTTCTAAGGATCTCCAACTTTCCAAATCGGCTGAGGCAACTCAGAAGTCACCCCCAGTTCATACTAGAAAAAATCCAATCACTTACTCTGCGGAGACGGTGGCGGAGTTGTGCGCTGAGGCATGGAGAACCCCTTCTGAGAAGTCCGAGGCTGAGCGCAGGGCTGATATTGCTCAAAAGGAGAAGATGCTCATCTTGGAGAAGAAGGTGGAGAAGCTGACTGATCTGACTGATATACAACAACGAGAACTTGACGATGCAATAATTAGTCTGCTTAGGAGAAAGAAGGCGAAGCCTGAGCCTAGGAAGTACATGAAGAAGTCAACAGCGAGGAAGTCAACAATACTGCAGGTCAGAAAGCCAGAATCAGGTCAGAGGGAAGCTTATGTCGATGAGTTCATCTATGAAGCATTGAAGGAGTTCTGGGCTGACGCAAGGGATGAGTTTGTGAAGTTATGGTACGTGGTGAAGAAGTGGGGCAACTCTGAAGACAACAATGCCCACTTCACTGACTACATAATGAACAATCATCCTGAGCTGATCCAAAAGATCTTGGAGGAGGCTGAAGCAGCTCAAGTTCAAGTAACAGCTCCTGAGTTCGTTACACGTCCACCCCCTCTTGTACCTGGGACTGGAAAGCATGATACGAAGGTCATAATGACTGAAGTGTTGAAGATTGCTAAAGCTAAAGGTTATGTGAATCAGGTTAAGAGAGTTAACGAATTGAAGGTTAGAGTCTACGCTGGTTATGGACTCGAGCCTAAGATGAGATTAGTCTAGTGATTCACACCCTTTCCTTGTAATAGATTAGATTCATTTTAACCATTTCCATATCATTCAATGAAATCTATTACTTTGCACACAGACAAAAACTCATTGTGTTTTTTGCTGTTATTTAAATTATGTACTTTATCAAGAACTGCTCTAACACTGACTTATCTTATAGATAGGTTTTTGCATTTCCTCTAAGTGTTTTGAGGATCTTTTCAGTGTTTTGGCATCATCAAAAAGGGGGAAATTGTTGGGACATGGTCAGTTTTGATTAAGATCCCAAAGCCCCTGAAAAGATGAGCTGCCTATGTTGTCTTTGTCAGGCTAGTCTTGGTTAGGTTTTTGCACTTAGTCATTTTACACTTTACAGGTACTCAGTGAGAGGAGAACTTACTGATGACAATCAAGACTAAGAGCCTGAAGACGAAGAGCACCATCCTTAACTTATGGCAGTCTTCTAAGCTGCTGAGTAAGCTTCAGTGATGAAGAGTATGACCCTGAGGTCATTACTAACTCAGTCCTGAAGGGAACAGGATGATACTGAGTTTATGGGAAAGACTTGGAGTAGAGCCAAGCAATGCAAAAGGAATGTTAGGTCAAGACAAGACCGTTGTGCTCGAGACAAAAAGAACTTAATAAGACAAGCCCGAAGCCCAGGAATAAGTTCTGACATTCTCACCAACATGATGACGTGGACCAATCCGGGAAGGACACGCACGTATGGAACCTAACACGAAGACTGACTTCAGACTGCATATTCAATGGGAAAGCATTAAATAGTGCATTAAATGCAAGTTACCTAATCCATGCAAGGACGGCTGATGCATGGGAAATATTTCCGTTTGAGCCACTCTACATAGATGACCAGAAGGCTATCTCTTCCAACGGATAGTTTTCAAATCACCTATAAATACAGAAGGCCTTGAACCCATTCAAGGTTACGGGAAATTTCCAAGCTAGAAATTACTCAAACTCTCAAGCATTCAAAGCATTCAGTCTTTAGAAGAAGCACTAAATTTCCCAAGTATTTCTTAGTTTCTGAGAGTTATTCTGTATTCCAAAGAGCGTACTAGCTATATCTTAAGCTTAGAGTGATTATCCAGTCCTTAGCAAAGCTTTGTCTTGTAAGGATAATCACAACCTAGTTGGAATCCAAACTGAAACCAAAACCCTAAGTTAGGTTTGTTGGTTGTAAGTTGTTAGTGAGTTAGTAAGGAGTTTGTATAGGTCAGTTAGGTAGCTGATCTTGGTGCACCTTGACACGTTCAAAACAAGAATCCCTTGAGTGGATTTCCTGTTAAATCAGGTCGTGGACGTAGGAGCTTGAGTCTCTGAACCACGTTAAACTCCATGTGTTCTTACTGCTTTGATATTGTGCTTGCTTGTCATATTACTTGTTCATTCATAGCATTTGTTTTATCAAGCTGAATCAATCAGCCTGATCATCAAACTAGAGCATTGCCCTTCTAATCACTACTTCAGCATTGAGTAATCAAGTTTTCAGAAAGCAAACTAAACAAGACTTTAAACTATCAGGGCTCACGCATTTCCGCACTGAACTCGAATTGATAGTCAGCCAACTGACCCGCACTAAGTGTAGTCAGTGGGGAGATTATCAGCTCGTAGTTCTTTATCACTCTGAGTAAAGGGGACTCAGCAAGGTTTTAATTTGAAAAATTGGTATACGTGTATCCCCCCCCATACACGTATTCATCAGTCTTGTACCGGGACCAACATTTTCCCAATGTTAGCTTTAGGCTAACACATTGTAAGGGAAAATCTCACCTAGTTGGATAAAACCATACTCAAACCAAAACCCTCTAGTTAGGTTTGTTGGTGGAAGTTGTTTGTGAAGATAGGAAGAAAGAAAGCAAGATCTGGAGTTATAGATCTGGGTGCACCTTGTCATGTTAAAAACAAGAATCTCTGTTAGTGGATTTCCTGTTAAATCAGGTCGTGGATGTAAGAGCTTGAGCCTCTGAACCACGTTTAACTGAGCGTTGTTTATTATTTAAGCACTTGCTAATTATTTGTAGTGTATGCTCACTGAGTGTACTTGGAAAGGTTGAAAAGGAAATTAGCTAAGTATTTTAGTCAGGGAGAATCAATCTCACTGACAGGCTTAAGAAAGCACTCGAGAGTTCAGTCTCTCGAGTCACTGCCGTGTTAAGAGCCTGAGCCTGCAAGTCAGTTGCACTGACATGAGTGCTCTGACTCTTAGCAATGCAGTGACTTGAGTGTTCTCCCACTGAACTCATTCAGGGTGCAATGCAGAGTTTAAAAAAAATCTCCTAAATTCCCATATTTTGGTATTCGAAAACGGGACCATCAATTGGTATCAGAGCGGGTTGTTCACATTGTTGGGAAAATACACACATGACAACTGATCCAGTTTTGTTAAAAAAAAATAGTCAACCGAACAAGTCTTAAATGTTTTAAACTATGTGAATTTCTGCATATTTCAAACTATTACATGTGTTCTGACATTCAACTTGTAATAGAAAATCATTTGGTTAGAAGTTTTGGAATCATCAAAAGGGGGGAAATTGTTGGGATATGTTTTACTTTTGATGATTTTCCAAAACAACATGTAATAGGTTTGAAAGCAGTCAGGATAGTATCTTTAGCTTCAGGTCAGGCTAGGTTTCTTCTCAGTAGAATAGGCTGTCAGTTGAGAAGCACTCAGTTGAGGGGGAACTCAACGAGGGGGGACTCAACAACACAGTCTGAGGAAATCAAGATGACATCACAAGAAGAATTGATTGAAGCCATGGCAGAGACCTGAACCTGAAGAGAAGCCTGAAGGATGTCCCACTGAGTATAAACCTGGTTGATCTAAACTAAGTCAGTGGACTACTCAGTGAAGAGCATGATCAGGAGAATCAGTGTTGTACCAAGTAGGCCCTGAAGAAGTCAGGCTACTGTGGTCAAGGAAGTTTGTCATTCAGCCTTATGACAAACTTCTTGGAGAGATCTTCAAAGTCCCTGAAGGATAACATCACTGAAGACAGGTATGTCTACTGAAGATCATCAGTCAATGGAGGACAATGCTATCTGAAGTCAGTGCGCCCTGATCAAGCACACTGAGTCAAAGATCTGTTGGATTCAGTCCACGTGGACCAATCAAGTCAAGACAGCGTATCTGACACTGACAAGGCCGCATTCCATGAAAAGTGGATTGAAACCATTAAATGCTGGATTCAAATGTAATTGCCTCCAACAGTTACATTTGAATCCACATTATAAATACAAGCTCATAGCTACCTATTCAAGTGTGTGTGAAGTAAGAAAAATCAACACCTACGAGCTGTAAAGGTGTGAATGTCTAAGTGCATTATATGGGAGATATAAGGAGGCACGATTCACACCTTGTTCACTGACCATTAGGGTTCACATATATACACAAATGAGTGTTCAGCTTGTAACTCTTAGCTTAGAGAGGTTTTCCCAATCTTAGCTTTAGGCTAACACATTGTAAGGGAAAACCTCACCTAGTTGGAGAAAACCATACTGAAACCAAAACCCTTTAGTTAGGTTTGTTGGTGGAAGTTGTCTGTGAAGATAGGAAGAAAGAAAGCAAGATCTGGAGTTATAGATCTGGGTGCACCTTGGCACGTTAAAAACAAGAATCTCTGTTAGTGGATTTCCTGTTAAATCAGGCCGTGGATGTAAGAGCTTGAGCCTCTGAACCACGTTAAACTGAGCGTTGTTTATTGATTAAGCACTTGCTAATTATTTGTAGTGTATGCTCACTGAGTGTACTTGGAAAGGTTGAAAAGGAAATTAGCTAAGTATTTTAGTCAGGGAGAATCAATCTCACTGACAGGCTTAAGCAAGCACTCGAGAGTTCAGTCTCTCGAGTCGCTGCCTTGTTAAGAGCCTGAGCCCGCAAGCCTGTTGCACTGACTTGAGTGCTCTGACTCTTAGCAATGCAGTGACTTGAGTGTTCTCTCACTGAACTCATTCAGGGTGCAATGCAGAGTTTAAAAAAAAATCTCCTAAATTCCCATATTTTGGTATTCGAAAACGGGACCATCAGTTTATATTTGATCATGTGTTTGTCTATTAATTAATTTTTTTTAATATTACATGTTCATGAATGTGTATATATTTATTTATAATATTTTTTTTAGATGTTATTGGAAGGGTTCACTTTATTGGTGAAATTATGGATAGAAATGTTGGCACAAGGCCTACAAAGCTTTTGGAACTTACAGTGGAGGACACTTGGTATGTATGTCTATTTATTTATGTTTTGTATTCTTGAACTGTTCAAATTATTGTTTTGGTTATTCATGATTTGTTTTAAGTGGTTTGAGGTTTAAGGTGTCGCTTGGGGTGATTTTATCAATGAGCTAAGGAATGTTAGGGACTCTGGTTGTGAATCTCCACCAATCCTTATATTTTAGATGTTTCGTCCTAAAATTTATAATGGTGTGTTTCCTTTATACTATATTGCTGACTGTATTTTTTAAAAATATATAATACCTTCAAACGTTCTATTAATTTTTTTTTTCAGATGAGGTGTCTATTTCCAATTCATTTAATACATCTAGAATTTTGTTTGGAGACGATCGGAAAGTGATTGTTGATATGAGGCGGAGGTTTTTTCTTTTTTTTTTTTTTTTACTTTGATTTATTACCTATTAATTTATAAATTATTATTATGTTTAATAAATTAAATAATTTGGTTTGTATAAAGATTTGCTGTAAACTGTAAGAATAAATCAATTGATGGATCATTTTCCTGGACGTCTTTGAGTGAGGTTTCCGAACTTAGCGGTGTTGCGGATATGGACGTTAAATCAATCGACTGGGTTCTCAAATGTAAAATGGTATGCATTTGAATTTTAGTTAGTTATATATATCAAAATATATACAAGTATATCCTTATGTATATAATTTTTTAATCAATTTATTAATTATTGTTTGTTGATTTATTTTTTTAGTAAACCTGTTTTACACTGATTATTAATTAAATTTGGTTTTCTTAAATAGGATGGTCTTTTTTGGATTTGTGGAACTATCATTGGTTTAGATTCCTATGATAGTTGGTGGTTCCGTTCCTGCAAGACATGTGCTCAGAAGGTTTTTAAAGATTTTGATGTTTTTAGGTGCTCAAAATGTATGAAGGATGATGCTCCTTTTGTTATTAGGTATTCATATTGTTTGTATTATTATACTCTTTATGGTTTTCCTTTATAAATTGAGATTTTCCTGTATATTTGGATTAACTTGGTATAGATTTATTGTTGATGTGCATCTATTTTTTTTTTCCAGATATGGAATAAGGGTTGTGATTGTAGATGGTACGTCAAATGTTACTTTGAATTTATGGGATGATGTTTGTTGTGAGCTAATTCAGAAAAAAAACTTATGAATTATTGGAGAGTTCGAGTGAGGTACTTTTTAAATTTGACATTGGACATAGATTATTATTATGAATATTATTTTTTTAAATGTTTGCCCTATCTTTTTTTTCAGAATAATTGTGTGGGTGTTCCGTTCGAGATTGAGACACTGCTCAAACGTACTATATTATTTCGGGTACAAATTAGACCTGACGATATTTTACGTGAGAGCTGTACATTCAATGTAGTCAAGGTTGTTTGGGATCCTTTGATTGTGAAGAAATACTCGACTAATAATGAAATATTTAAGGCATGTATCTACATTTATCAATTTTTTTAATATATTAAATAACTTAATGTGAACTTTTTTTAATAATATTGGATGTGTGTCCCTGATTTTTTATATCTATTGTGCATTTTTTTTATTTTGAACTTGAATTTTTTCATGCATAATTATTTTTTTATTCTATAATTTGTAACATGTTGTTTTGTATATTTTTTTGAAAAAGGAATCTGATGATAACTCTTTGGTTAATGGGGGAGATACTCCAATAAGTTGCAAGGTATATTTTTTAAAAAAATTAAATTATAATTATAAAAATGTAATGCCTTCGGACCCTGTGTGTATTTAATATTTAATTGTTGAACTTTTAAAATTTGTAGGTTGATTCAATCTTATATCAGAGTGGTTCACCACAAATGAAAACACTATTTAATGAAGATATTGCTGGAGATACAATTGATGATGTCGGTACAAAAAGGTTGCCGATTGATCGCTCATCAGCAGCTGAATATTCAAAGAAAGTTAAGCAACCTGATCTTAATTTGGAGGATCAGTGATGAGTTTTTATATTCATTTTACATTGAATATCTTATGATTAGATATTCTAATAAAGTGTGACACGGAAAAATAGTTTATTTTTGGCATTTGAACAATTTAGGTATTCGTTGTTTTGTTCCTCGCTTATCACCATTTATTATTAATAATATCTTCTTCTTTTTTTAATTTTATTTGTCTCTTTTTTATAATAAATATTTTTTTACTTTGAATCATATGAAGTGTTTTAATATTAAACTTGTGCTTATTTACTTCTATTACGTAATAAATATATAAGGTTTTAACATATAAAAAAATATAATGTATAAATTAAATTTGTTATGTAAATTGTATTGCCAAATGTAAATTAATAAAATGTAATATTTTTAATTAAAATGCAGTCATGTTTAAGAATATGTATGATGTATGATGAGTTAGTGTTACTATCGAAATAATTTTATACTAATATAGTATCAGTCTTAAAGAAGGATAAATTTTAATGGAAACTTCTTTAAAAAAATTCATAATGTTGTATTTTTATAATTATAGAGATGGAATTATTTTGTTAATAGTGTTGTACATTAATTATTTATAGGGTTAACAATAATCAGATAAAATATAAATAACTGAGGAAACGAACCAAAATTTAAAAGTCTACTCGATTTTTGCAGATTTTTACGGCATTTACAATTAAAGATTTTGAAAATTCGGTTTTGCGTCGTTTTTACTATAAAATAATCATAAATTCATCTTTGAGCTTAATAATATAACTAATATAAAGTGTATCTATCAATCACATATTAATTTATTGTTGATATTTGGAATAAAATATTGGACTATTATTTTATTTTATCATTCATTAATTAACTTCTAATAGATATTGTTATTTTATGGAACGTTCATATATTTTTTGTTAACAAAAAAAATAAAATAAACTAGGATGCATGAAACAAGTTATAAAAGGTTGAACCTTTTTATAAAATTCAGTTGATCTTCTTATGAGAAAGATCTTCCTCCCAGTCAAAGGAGCACCCAAGATAGGCATGCAAAATGAGCATTGAGAGCCTGGTCCCAAAGTGAAGAACTCATGTGATGGAGATGTGTTTCTTCTTCTCATCTCTAGCCACCTTCTCAACTGCCTCAGAGGCCAAGGCATCCATGAAGTACTGCTCCCAATTGACCTCAGCCTGGTCAACAACAGCCGTCATGATCTTTATCTTATCCTTGCTAACTTGCTCATGGGAACCAACATTCCCTATGATGATTTTTCTAATAATGTCAACCAAAGTTGTGCATACGAGCCTGAAAGTCAAGTGAGCCTGGCTTTGTAAACTTTTCCAAACACTCTCCTTCCAGATTCTCCTTGTATGTCGTGGGATTGATTCCAGTGCAAGGCAATCCAAACACCTCTTTCCTTAACCTCCTCCTCGAACACCTGGTTGCCTTCATCATCTTCTCCTTTAGGCACTTGAACCGTCACCCTTGTGAATAGTTCACCTTCTTTATTGAACAACTTCACATATGCTTCCACAACCGCCTTTGGAAGCACAATCGTAGGTTTCTTGGAGAAGTATGTCTTCAGCCCAGCCTTGGAAACCCACTCAAAGACAGACTTGATTTCCTTCACCTTCAAGCAAGGTCTGTCCATTGACATGATTTGTTCGATGTGAACCTGCTTGTTCTGGACTACGGACGCGTAGTCGACCATAGTCCAAGCGTTGGTTGAAGATGCCAGTTGAGTTTTGAGAATGATTCGAGAAATTTTCAGAAAAAGCTTTGAGTGCGAGAGAAAACTCAGTGAGCAAGTGCATAAATATGAAAGCGTAAATTTCTCAAATGACTTCTCAATTAATGTTAGTCAAACAGTTACTCTGACGTGTGGCTGAGATTAACCCTGAATTTGAAAAGTTTTTAATTGAAAGGCCATGATTAATCCAAAGAATACTTATTTGATCATGAAAAAGTAACTGCACGCATTAAATGCTCTGACGCGAATGGGTTTAAATATCAAAATTTGCACTTTTAATGATAACAGAATACGTTTAATGTGATTTTTAGGATGAGAGATTCAGTGCGATGATTTAAATTTAAAGAGAGTCGGGATTAGAATTACATACCAGTCAGGGCAATATTGTAGTACCCTGATACCTCGTCAGTGTCGAGTCGAACCTGGGTTCCCCCTAGGACGCTGAATTGAATTCCCCTTCTAACTCTGAATTTGAGAACCTCCTAAATCCTATACTGACTGCTCTCCTGGACCAAAGAGTCCTAACTCCACTGATAGTTCATAAACCTTGATTCAGCCAAAGGCTTAGTCAAGATGTCAGCTCTTTACCTATTAGTGTGAATATTTTCCATCCTGGTGTCCTTCTTCTCCATATGATCTCTTATGAAGTGATGCCTAATATCCACATGCTTGCACCTTTTGTGAAGCACTGGGTGCTAAGTGATTGTTATGGCATTATTGTTGTCACAATAAATTGAGACTTCATTTGCAAACACTTGGTAGTCTCTCAATTGCAACAACAACTACCTGCAGTTATATACTCAGCCTCAGTTGTGGATGTTGCCACTGAATTGTAATTCTTTGAAAACCAAGAGATCAACTTAATTCCTAAAAACTGACAGGTCCCTGAGGTTGATTTCCTATCAATCATACCTCCATAATATGCATCTGAATATCCAATCAGTTCTAGGTTGTCATCTGAAGGATACCAAACTCCTAAATTGATTGTCCTTTTCAAATATTTCAGTATTCTTTTTGCAGCCTCAAGATGACTTTTCTTAGGGTCAGACTGATACCTAGCACACACACTAACTGCAAAAGTTATGTCAGGCATACTTGCAATCAGGTACAACAATGATCCTATCAACCCTCTCAGTCTGATTCACTGATACCCCATCAGTGTCAGAATCCATCTTCCAATTTGTGTGCATTGGGATCCTAGCTGGATTGCAGTTCTGAACTCCAAACTTCTGAATCAAGTCACTTTTATACATAGCCTGATTAATGAAAATCCCTTGATCAGTTTGCTTGACTTGTAATCCCAAAAAGAAGTTCATCTCTCCCATCATAGACATCTCAAATTTACCAGTCACCAACTTAGAAAATTTCTCACAGAGCTGATGATTTGGTGATCCAAATATAATGTCATCAACATAAATCTGGACCAAGAGAATATCATCACCTTCAGTGATCCTATACAATATCCTATCCACGGTTCCCTTATTGAACCCATGGTCAGTCAGGAATTGGGAAAGAGTATCATACCAAGCTCTAGGAGCTTTCTTAAGTTCATACATTGCTTTCTTCAAGTGGTATACCTTGTCTCCAACCTCAAACCCTAGGGGTTTTTCAACACATACCTCTTCATTCAGGATACCATTAAGAAAAGCATTCTTCACATCCATTTGATACACTTTGAACTTCTTGTAATTTGCATATGCAAGGAACATCCTGATTGCTTCTAGCCTAGCTACTGGAGCAAAAGTCTCATCATAGTCTATTCCTTCAGACTGACAATACCCCTTTGCTATCAGTCTTGCCTTGTTCCTTACTACAACTCCATTCTCATCTTTCTTGTTCTTTAAGAACCATTTGGTACCAATCACACCTTGATGCCTAGGTCTATCTATCAGTTCCCAAACCTGATTCCTTGTGAACTGATTCAACTCCTCTTACATGGCTATGATCCAGTTCGAGTCACTGAGAGTTTCTTCTATATTCTGAGGCTCTTGCTCAGAGAGAAAGCAACATAATAGAGCGCTCTCACCATGGAATCGTCTGGTCCTGACTCCATCAGTTGGATCACCAATGACCTGGTCAATGGGATGATCTTCTAGCCATGTTCTCTTGCTTGGAGTTGTCCCTGAAGTACCTGTAATGTTAGTGTCCACAGGTTCTATAAATTCAGGAAAATGAACAGAATGGACTGGAACTGAGTCTTCACCAAAGGGGTTGGTGAGATTAATATCAGGGAAATTGTTTCCCCCTTGATAAGGTGACTCAGTAGCCATCTCTGCTGCGACCGCATCTTCATTGACGGTACTTACCTCAGGTTGAGCATGTTCCTCGGTCTGAGGCTCAACTACCCATGAAGTGTTGGTTTTAGAAGTGACTTTTGAATTGGCATCCTGATCATTGTCATCATCCTAACTTGGAATTGGCACAGCTTTGACCTTTGGATCAGGTTGATTCTTTAAGCTCAGTCTTGTCACTCTCCTTGCGACCACCTCAGAGTTAGGATCCACCACTTTAACCCTAGACTCAGACACTCAGTGACAGATTTATCAAAAACAACATGTGGTCATTCTTCCACAATAAGGGTCCTACAATTGTAGACTCTGAATGCTTTACTGACTTCAGATAGAGCACATCCGGATGGAGAAAAAAAATGGATGGAGCAAATCCTGTGAATAGTAAACTTGTGTTTACTTTGTGTTGGATGTGGTGGGGGTGGATGGAGCTTTATGTCAAATCAATACTTTTAAGTGATGATGATGTATTATTTTATTATTGTTAGTTAGTGGAATAATAATTTGGTGAAAGAAAAGTAGGAGATATAATGATTAGATGTAAGAAAAGTAGGAGAGATAATGAGTTGGTGTAAGAAAAGTAGGAGAGAGGATGAGTTGGTGTATGAAAAAGTTGTGAAGTGATGGGTTTAGGGGTATAGGTGTATAATAGGGGTGGATGTGTATTTGGATGGAGGATGAGATGTGCAAATCCAAAAAGTGACTGGGATGGGAGGAAGTCCATCCCCCATCCGGATGTGTCCAGCGCAAAGTAAACACCCCCTTAGGGATGGAGGTGGATGGAACACATTCGGATGGAGAAAAAAAAAGTGGATGGAGCAAATCCTGTAAATAGTAACTTTGTGTTTACTTTGTGTTGGATGTGGTGGGGTGGATGGAGCTTTATGTCAAATCAATACTTTTGAGTGATGATGATGTATTATTTTACTATTGTTAGTTAGTGGAATAATGATTTGGTGTAAGAAAAGTAGGATAAATAATGATTAGGTGTATAAAAAAGTAGGAGAGATAATGAGTTGGTGTAAGAAAAGTAGGAGAGAAGATGAGTTGGTGTAAGAAAAAGTTGTGAAATGATAGGTTTAGGTGGGTAGGTGTATAATAGGGGTGAATGTGTATTTGGATGGAGGATGAGATATGCAAATCCAAAAAGTGACTGGGATGGGGGGAAGTCCATCCCCCATCCGGATGTGTCCAGCGCTAAGTAAACACCCCCTAAGAATATTCCTTCATCAGATTTGCTATTAAAAGCCTTCAATTGGGTCTTTCCATTGTTAAGGATGAAGCACTTGCTCTCAAATATTTGGAAATAAGAGATACGAGGCTTCCTCTTGTTCCATGTCTTGTAGGTCTGAGCATGTTGTTTGTTCAGCATGGATATATTATGAGTATAGCATGCAGTATTGATTGCCTCAGCCTAGAACTTCTTGGGCAATCCTGACGCAGCCAGCATGGTCCTGGTAGCTTCCTTCGGTGTTCTATTTCTCCTTTCAGCAACACTATTTTGTTGTGGGGTTCTATCTACAGAAGTCTCATGAGCAATACCAAGTGATGGTCCCGTGAAAACATTTGCATTTTGGAATTTAGGTTTTTTTCTTAAACATTGGAGTGCACTGAAATGCTTTGTAAATGAGTGGTCAGTGCAATGCTTAAGCAAATCAGTAAAGCAATAAAGAACACAACAATGTAATGTGGTTCAGAGGCTCAAGCTCCTACATCCACTAACCTGATTGAACAGGATAATCCACTAAGGATTAGCTTATTTTTAACGTGCCAAGGTGCACTCTCAACTGGACTCACACCCCTCCGCGGAGCTGCCTCTCGAACTGGCCTCACATCCCTCTTCTCTCAGGGACTGCCTCTCCACACCTAACTTCAACCACTAACTCTAACACTCGGGAAAGGGTTTGGGTTTGGTGTTGCTTTCTCCAACTAGGTGAGATTTTCCCTTACATGGTTTTAGCCTGAAAGCTAGGATTGGGAAAATCTCTCAAGCTTAGGATGTCATCGCGGGCCCGTCAACGCGGTCAACCGGCTAGCCCGTTGAGCGCAAAATTCGGGCCCGAAATCGGCCTTTTCGCATCGATTTTGATCGAAATCATCCGGCGCGAGGGCCTGCGCTCGTCCCCCGGTTCCCCCGTCTTTCAAAAGCGCGGGAGGTGCCCCAAAATGAGAATGTACGGTGCCGCAAGTGAAGAGATATGGAAAAAACCGGCGGGAGAAAGGGAAAAGAAAAGAAAAACGAGGCAAAAAGGGGTGCAACACGAGGACTTCCTAGGGGGTCACCCATCCTAATACTACTACTCTCACCCAAGCACGCTTGACTTCAGAGTTCTGATGGGATCCGGTGCATTAAATTCATTTATGCGATACTCCGGATTGCTATCCGAGGGGATGCTGCATTCGAAACGGAGGAACTTTTGACCCGTTTTGAGTTACGCAGGCCACATCATATCAAAACAAAGCTCGTCGCGGGCCCATCGACGTGGTCAACAGGCTAGCCCGTTGAGGGCAAAATTCGGGCCCGAAATTGGCATTTTCGCGTCGATTTTGATCGAAATTATTCGGCGCGACTGCCCGCGCTCGTCCCCCGGTCCCCCCGTCTTTCAAAAGTGCGAGGAGGTGCCCCAAAATGAGAATGTACGGTGCCGCAAGTGAAGAGATATGGAAAAAAGCGGCGGGAGAAAGGGAAAAGAAAAGAAAAACGAGGCAAAAAGGGGTGCAACACGAGGACTTCCCAGAGGGTCACCCATCCTAGTACTACTACTCTCGCCCAAGCACACTTGACTTCGGAGTTCTGATGGGATCCGGTGCATTAGTGCTGGTATGATCGCACCCGACATGATCCTGACGCTAAATTCATTTATGCGCTACTCTGGATTGCTATCTGAGGGGTTGCAGCATTCGAAACAGCGGAACTTTTGACCCGTTTTGAGTTACGCAGGCCACATCATATCAAAACGAACCTTGTCATGGGCCCGTCGACGTGGTCAACCGGCTAGCCCGTTGAGCACAAAATTCGGGCCCAAAATCGGTCTTTTCGCGTCGATTTTGATCAAAATCGTCCGGCACAAGGGCCCGCGCTAGTCCCCCGGTCCCCCCATCTTTCAAAAGCACGAGGAGGTGCCCCAAAATGAGAATGTATGGCGCCGCAAGTGAAGAGATATTGAAAAAAGCAGCGGGAGAAAGCGAAAAGAAAAGAAAAACGAGGCAAAAAGGGGTGCAACACGAGGACTTCCCAGGGGCTCACCCATCCTAGGACTACTACTCTCGCCCAAGCACGCTTGACTTCGGAGTTTTGATGGGATCCGGTGCATTAGTGCTGGTATGATCACACCCGACATGATCCTGACGCTAAATTCATTTATGCGCTACTCCGAATTGCCATCCGAGGAGTTGCTGCATTCGAAACGGCGGAACTTTTGACCCGTTTCGAGTTACGCGGGCCACATCATATCAAAACGAAGCTCGTCACGGGACCGTCGACGTCGTCAACTGGATAGCCCGTTGAGTGCAAAATTCGGGCCCGAAATCGGCCTTTTCACGTCGATTTTGATCGAAATCGTCCGGCGCGAGGGCCCGCGTTCATCCCTCGGTCCCCCCGTCTTTCAAAAGCACGAGGAGGTGCCCCAAAATGAGAATGTACGGTGCCGCAAGTGAAGAGATACGGAAAAAAGTGGCGGGAGAAAGGGAAAAGAAAAGAAAAACGAGGCAAAAAGGGGTGCAACACGAGGACTTCCCAGGGGGTCACCCATCCTAGTACTACTACTCTCGCCCAAGCACGCCTGACTTCGGAGTTCTGATGGGATCCGGTGCATTAGTGCTGGTATGATCGCACCCGACATGATCCTGACGCTAAATTTATTTATGCGCTACTCCGGATTGCTATCCGAGGGGTTGCTGCATTCGAAACGGCTGAACTTTTGACCCGTTTCGAGTTACAGCGGCCACATCATATCAAAACGAAGCTCGTCGCAGGCCCGTCGATGTGGTCAATGGGCTAGCCCGTTGAGCGCAAAATCTGGGCCCGAAATCGGTCTTTTTGCATCGGTTTTGATCGAAATCGTCCGGCGCGAGGGCCCGCGCTCGTCCCCCAGTCCCCCCGCCTTTCAAAAGCGCGAGGAGGTGTCCCAAAATTAGAATGTACGGTGCCGCAAGTGAAGGGATATGGAAAAAACCCATCCTAGTACTACTCTCACCCAAGCACGCTTAACTTCGGAGTTCGGATGGGATCCGGTGCATTAGTGCTGGTATGATCGCACCCAACATGATCATGACGCTAAATTCATTTATGCGCTACTCCGGATTGCTATCCGAGGGGTTGCTGCATTCGAAAGGGTGGAACTTTTGACCCGTTTCGAGTTACGCGGGCCACATCATATCAAAACGAAGCTCATCGCGGGCCCGTCGACGTGGTCAATCGGCTAGCCGGTTGAGCGCAAAATTCGTGCCCAAAATCGGGATTTTCGCGTCGATTTTGATCGACATTGGCATTTTTGCGTCGATTTTGATCAAAATCATCCGGCGCGAGGGCCCGCGCTCGTCCCCCGTTCCCCCCGCCTTTCAAAAGCGCGAGGAGGTGCCCCAAAATGAGAATGTACGGTGCCGCAAGTGAAGGGATATGGAAAAAAGCGGCGGGAGAAAGGGAAAAGAAAAGAAAAACGAGGCAAAAAGGGGTGCAACACGAGGACTTCCCAGGGGGTCACCCATCCTAGTACTACTACTCTCGCCCAAGCACGCCTGACTTCGGAGTTCTGATGGGATCCGGTGCATTAGTGCTGGTATGATCGCACCCGACATGATCCTGACGCTAAATTCATTTATGCGCTACTCCGGATTGCTATCCGAGGGGTTGCTGCATTCGAAACGGTGGAACTTTTTACCCATTTCGAGTTACGCTGGCCACATCATATCAAAACGAAGCTCGTCGCGGGCCCGTCGACGTGGTTAACCAGCTAGCCCGTTGAGCGCAAAATTTGGGCCCGAAATCGGCCTTTTCGCGTCGATTTTGATTGAAATTGTCCGGCGCGAGTCCCGCGCTCGTCCCCTTGTCCCCCCGTCTTTCAAAAGTGGGAGAAAGTGCCCCAAAATGAGAATGTACGGTGCCGCAAGTGAAGAGATATGGAAAAAAGCGGCGGGAGAAAGGGAAAAGAAAATAAAAATGAGGCAAAAAGGGATGCAACACGAGGACTTCCCAGGGGGTCACCCATCCTAGTACTACTCTCGCCTAGGCAAGCTTAATTTCGGAGTTCTGATGGGATCCGGTGCATTAGTGCTGGTATGACCGCACCCGACATGATCCTGACGCTAAATTCATTTATGCGCTACTCCGGATTGCTATACGAGGGGTTGCTGCATTCGAAACGGCGGAACTTTCGACCCGTTTCGAGTTACGTGGGCCACATCATATCAAAACGAAGCTCGTCACGGCCCCGTCGACGTGAACAACCGTCTAGCCCGTTAAGCGCAAAATTCGGGCCCAAAATCGGCCTTTTCGCGTCGATCGCGTCGATTTTGATCGAAATCGTCCGGCGCGAGGGCCCGCGCTAGTCCCCCGGTCCCCCGCCTTTCAAAAGCGTGAGGAGGTGCCCCAAAATGAGAATGTACAGTGCTGCAAGTGAAGGGATATGGAAAAAAGCGGCGGGAGAAAGGGAAAAGAAAAGAAAAACGAGGCAAAAAGGAGTGCAAAACGAGGACTTCCCAGGGGGTCACCCATCTTAGTACTACTACTCTCGCCCAAGAACCCTTGACTTAGGAGTTCTGATGGGATCCGGTGCATTAGTGCTGGTATGATAGCACCCGACATGATCATGACGCTAAATTCATTTATGCGTCACTCCGGATTGCTATCCGAGGGGTTGCTGCATTCGAAACGGCGGAACTTTTTACCTGTTTTGAGTTACGCGGGCCACATCATATAAAAATGAAGCTCGTCCCCCGGTCCCCCCGCCTTTCAAAAGCGCGAGGAGGTGCCCCAAAATGAGAATGTACGGTGCCGCAAGTGAAGAGATATGGAAAAAATCGGCTGGAGAAAGGGAAAAGAAAATAAAAATGAGGCAAAAAGGGATGCAACACGAGGACTTCCCAGGGGGTCACCCATCCTAGTACTACTCTCGCCTAGGCAAGCTTAATTTCGGAGTTCTGATGGGATCCGGTGCATTAGTGCTGGTATGACCGCACCCGACATGATCCTGACGCTAAATTCATTTATGCGCTACTCCGGATTGCTATACGAGGGGTTGCTGCATTCGAAACGGCGGAACTTTTGACCCGTTTCGAGTTACGCGGGCCACATCATATCAAAACGAAGCTCGTCGCGGGCCCGTCGACGTGGTCTAAGGGCTAGCCCGATGAGGACAAAATTCGGGCCCAAAATCTGCCCTTTCGCGTCAGTTTTGATCGAAGTCGTCCGGCGCGAGGGCTCTCTCTAGTCCCCCGGTCCCCCCCGCCTTTCAAAAGCGCGAGGAGGTGCCCCAAAATGAGAATGTATGGTGCCGCAAGTGAAGGGATATGGAAAAAAGCGGCGGGAGAAAAGGAAAAGAAAAGAAAAACAAGGCAAAAAGGGTGCAACACGAGGACTTCCCAGGGGGTTACCCATCTAAGTACTACTCTCACCCAAGCGCGCTTAACTTCGGAGTTCTGATAGGATCCGATGCATTAGTGCTGGTATGATCGCACCCAACATGCTCCTCACGCTAAATTCATTTATGCGCCACTCCGGATTGCTATCCGAGGGGTTGCAGCATTCGAAACGGCGGAACTTTTGACCCGTTTCGAGTTACGCGGGCCACATCATATCAAAACGAAGCTCGTCGCGGGCCCGTCGACGTGGTCAATGGGCTAGCCCATTGAGCGCAAAATTCGGGCCCGAAATCTGCCCTTTCGCGTCGGTTTTGAACGAAATCGTCTGGTGCGAGGGCCCGCGCTCGTCCCCTGGTCCCCCCGCCTTTCAAAAGTGCGAGGAGGTGCCCCAAAATGAGAATGTACGGTGCCGCAAGTGAAGAGATATGGAAAAAAGCGGCGGGAGAAAGGGAAAAGAAAAGAAAAAAGAGGCAAAAAGGGGTGCAACACGAGGACTTCCCAGAGGGTCACCCATCCTAGTACTACTACTCTCGCCCAAGCACGCTTGACTTCGGAGTTCTGATGGGATCCGGTGCATTAGTGCTGGTATGATCGCACCCGACATGATCCTGACGCTAAATTCATTTATGCGCCACTCCGGATTGCTATCCGAGGGGTTGCTGCATTCGAAACGGCGGAACTTTTGATTCGTTTCGAGTTACGCGGGCCACATCATATCAAAACGAAGCACGTCGTGGGCCCGTCGACGTGGTCAAAGGGCTAGCCCTTTGAGCGCAAAATTCGGGCCCGAAATCTGCCCTTTCGCGTCGGTTTTGATCGAAATCATCCGGCGCGAGGGCCCGCGCTCGTCCCCCCGCTCCCCCCGGGTTTCAAAAGCGCGAGGAGGTGCCCCAGAATGAGAATGTACGGTGCCGCAAGTGAATCGTCCGGCGCGAGGGCCCGCGCTCGTCCCCCGCTCCCCCCGTCTTTCAAAAGCCCGAGGAGGTGCCCCAGAATGAGAATGTACGGTGCCGCAAGCCAAGGGATATGGAAAAAAGCGGCGGCGGGAGAAAGGGAAAAGAAAAGAAAAACGAGGCAAAAGGGGGTGCAACACGAGGACTTCCCAGGGGGTCACCCATCCTAGTACTACTCTCGCCCAAGCACGCTTAACTTCGGAGTTCTGATGGGATCCGGTGCATTAGTGCTGGTATGATCGCACCCGACAGGATCCCCACGCTGAATTCATTTATGCCTTACTCCGGATTGCTATCCGAGGGGTTGCTGCATCCGAAACGGCATAACTTTCGACCCGTTTCGAGCTACGCGGGCCACATCATATCAAAACGAAGCTCGTCGCGGGCCCGTCGACGTGGTCAACGGGCTAGCCCGTTGAGCGCAAAATTCGGGCCCGAAATCTGCCCTTTCGCGTCGGTTTTGATCGAAATCGCCCGGCGCGAGGGCCCGCGCTCGTCCCCCGCTCCCCCCGTCTTTCAAAAGCCCGAGGAGGTGCCCCAGAATGAGAATGTACGGTGCCGCAAGCCAAGGGATATGGAAAAAAGCGGCGGCGGGAGAAAGGGAAAAGAAAAGAAAAACGAGGCAAAAGGGGGTGCAACACGAGGACTTCCCAGGGGGTCACCCATCCTAGTACTACTCTCGCCCAAGCACGCTTAACTTCGGAGTTCTGATGGGATCCGGTGCATTAGTGCTGGTATGATCGCACCCGACAGGCTCCCCACGCTGAATTCATTTATGCCTTACTCCGGATTGCTATCCGAGGGGTTACTGCATCCGAAACGGCATAACTTTCGACCCGTTTCGAGCTACGCGGGCCACATCATATCAAAACGAAGCTCGTCGCGGGCCCGTCGACGTGGTCAACGGGCTAGCCCGTTGAGCGCAAAATTCGGGCCCGAAATCTGCCCTTTCGCGTCGGTTTTGATCGAAATCGCCCGGCGCGAGGGCCCGCGCTCGTCCCCCGCTCCCCCCGTCTTTCAAAAGCCCGAGGAGGTGCCCCAGAATGAGAATGTACGGTGCCGCAAGCCAAGGGATATGGAAAAAAGCGGCGGCGGGAGAAAGGGAAAAGAAAAGAAAAACGAGGCAAAAGGGGGTGCAACACGAGGACTTCCCAGGGGGTCACCCATCCTAGTATTACTCTCGCCCAAGCACGCTTAACTTCGGAGTTCTGATGGGATCCGGTGCATTAGTGCTGGTATGATCGCACCCGACAGGATCCCCACGCTGAATTCATTTATGCCTTACTCCGGATTGCTATCCGAGGGGTTGCTGCATCCGAAACGGCATAACTTTCGACCCGTTTCGAGCTACGCGGGCCACATCATATCAAAACGAAGCTCGTCGCGGGCCCGTCGACGTGGTCAACGGGCTAGCCCGTTGAGCGCAAAATTCGGGCCCGAAATCTGCCCTTTCGCGTCGGTTTTGATCGAAATCGCCCGGCGCGAGGGCCCGCGCTCGTCCCCCGCTCCCCCCGTCTTTCAAAAGCCCGAGGAGGTGCCCCAGAATGAGAATGTACGGTGCCGCAAGCCAAGGGATATGGAAAAAAGCGGCGGCGGGAGAAAGGGAAAAGAAAAGAAAAACGAGGCAAAAGGGGGTGCAACAAGAGGACTTCCCAGGGGGTCACCCATCCTAGTACTACTCTCGCCCAAGCACGCTTAACTTCGGAGTTCTGATGGGATCCGGTGCATTAGTGCTGGTATGATCACACCCGACAGGATCCCCACGCTGAATTCATTTATGCCTTACTCCGGATTGCTATCCGAGGGGTTGCTGCATCCGAAACGGCATAACTTTCGACCCGTTTCGAGCTACGCGGGCCACATCATATCAAAACGAAGCTCGTCGCGGGCCCGTCGACGTGGTCAACGGGCTAGCCCGTTGAGCGCAAAATTCGGGCCCGAAATCTGCCCTTTCGCGTCGGTTTTGATCGAAATCGCCCGGCGCGAGGGCCCGCGCTCGTCCCCCGCTCCCCCCGTCTTTCAAAAGCCCGAGGAGGTGCCCCAGAATGAGAATGTACGGTGCCGCAAGCCAAGGGATATGGAAAAAAGCGGCGGCGGGAGAAAGGGAAAAGAAAAGAAAAACGAGGCAAAAGGGGGTGCAACACGAGGACTTCCCAGGGGGTCACCCATCCTAGTACTACTCTCGCCCAAGCACGCTTAACTTCGGAGTTCTGATGGGATCCGGTGCATTAGTGCTGGTATGATCGCACCCGACAGGATCCCCACGCTGAATTCATTTATGCCTTACTCCGGATTGCTATCCGAGGGGTTGCTGCATCCGAAACGGCATAACTTTCGACCCGTTTCGAGCTACGCGGGCCACATCATATCAAAACGAAGCTCGTCGCGGGCCCGTCGACGTGGTCAACGGGCTAGCCCGTTGAGCGCAAAATTCGGGCCCGAAATCTGCCCTTTCGCGTCGGTTTTGATCGAAATCGCCCGGCGCGAGGGCCCGCGCTCGTCCCCCGCTCCCCCCGTCTTTCAAAAGCCCGAGGAGGTGCCCCAGAATGAGAATGTACGGTGCCGCAAGCCAAGGGATATGGAAAAAAGCGGCGGCGGGAGAAAGGTAAAAGAAAAGAAAAACGAGGCAAAAGGGGGTGCAACACGAGGACTTCCCAGGGGGTCACCCATCCTAGTACTACTCTCGCCCAAGCACGCTTAACTTCGGAGTTCTGATGGGATCCGGTGCATTAGTGCTGGTATGATCGCACCCGACAGGATCCCCACGCTGAATTCATTTATGCCTTACTCCGGATTGCTATCCGAGGGGTTGCTGCATCCGAAACGGCATAACTTTCGACCCGTTTCGAGCTACGCGGGCCACATCATATCAAAACGAAGCTCGTCGCGGGCCCGTCGACGTGGTCAACGGGCTAGCCCGTTGAGCGCAAAATTCGGGCCCGAAATCTGCCCTTTCGCGTCGGTTTTGATCGAAATCGCCCGGCGCGAGGGCCCGCGCTCGTCCCCCGCTCCCCCCGTCTTTCAAAAGCCCGAGGAGGTGCCCCAGAATGAGAATGTACGGTGCCGCAAGCCAAGGGATATGGAAAAAAGCGGCGGCGGGAGAAAGGGAAAAGAAAAGAAAAACGAGGCAAAAGGGGGTGCAACACGAGGACTTCCCAGGGGGTCACCCATCCTAGTACTACTCTCGCCCAAGCACGCTTAACTTCGGAGTTCTGATGGGATCCTGTGCATTAGTGCTGGTATGATCGCACCCGACAGGATCCCCACGCTGAATTCATTTATGCCTTACTCCGGATTGCTATCCGAGGGGTTGCTGCATCCGAAACGGCATAACTTTCGACCCGTTTCGAGCTACGCGGGCCACATCATATCAAAACGAAGCTCGTCGCGGGCCCGTCGACGTGGTCAACGGGCTAGCCCGTTGAGCGCAAAATTCGGGCCCGAAATCTGCCCTTTCGCGTCGGTTTTGATCGAAATCGCCCGGCGCGAGGGCCCGCGCTCGTCCCCCGCTCCCCCCGTCTTTCAAAAGCCCGAGGAGGTGCCCCAGAATGAGAATGTACGGTGCCGCAAGCCAAGGGATATGGAAAAAAGCGGCGGCGGGAGAAAGGGAAAAGAAAAGAAAAACGAGGCAAAAGGGGGTGCAACACGAGGACTTCCCAGGGGGTCACCCATCCTAGTACTACTCTCGCCCAAGCACGCTTAACTTCGGAGTTCTGATGGGATCCGGTGCATTAGTGCTGGTATGATCGCACCCGACAGGATCCCCACGCTGAATTCATTTATGCCTTACTCCGGATTGCTATCCGAGGGGTTGCTGCATCCGAAACGGCATAACTTTCGACCCGTTTCGAGCTACGCGGGCCACATCATATCAAAACGAAGCTCGTCGCGGGCCCGTCGACGTGGTCAACGGGCTAGCCCGTTGAGCGCAAAATTCGGGCCCGAAATCTGCCCTTTCGCGTCGGTTTTGATCGAAATCGCCCGGCGCGAGGGCCCGCGCTCGTCCCCCGCTCCCCCCGTCTTTCAAAAGCCCGAGGAGGTGCCCCAGAATGAGAATGTACGGTGCCGCAAGCCAAGGGATATGGAAAAAAGCGGCGGCGGGAGAAAGGGAAAAGAAAAGAAAAACGAGGCAAAAGGGGGTGCAACACGAGGACTTCCCAGGGGGTCACCCATCCTAGTACTACTCTCGCCCAAGCACGCTTAACTTCGGAGTTCTGATGGGATCCGGTGCATTAGTGCTGGTATGATCGCACCCGACAGGATCCCCACGCTGAATTCATTTATGCCTTACTCCGGATTGCTATCCGAGGGGTTGCTGCATCCGAAACGGCATAACTTTCGACCCGTTTCGAGCTACGCGGGCCACATCATATCAAAACGAAGCTCGTCGCGGGCCCGTCGACGTGGTCAACGGGCTAGCCCGTTGAGCGCAAAATTCGGGCCCGAAATCTGCCCTTTCGCGTCGGTTTTGATCGAAATCGCCCGGCGCGAGGGCCCGCGCTCGTCCCCCGCTCCCCCCGTCTTTCAAAAGCCCGAGGAGGTGCCCCAGAATGAGAATGTACGGTGCCGCAAGCCAAGGGATATGGAAAAAAGCGGCGGCGGGAGAAAGGGAAAAGAAAAGAAAAACGAGGCAAAAGGGGGTGCAACACGAGGACTTCCCAGGGGGTCACCCATCCTAGTACTACTCTCGCCCAAGCACGCTTAACTTCGGAGTTCTGATGGGATCCGGTGCATTAGTGCTGGTATGATCGCACCCGACAGGATCCCCACGCTGAATTCATTTATGCCTTACTCCGGATTGCTATCCGAGGGGTTGCTGCATCCGAAACGGCATAACTTTCGACCCGTTTCGAGCTACGCGGGCCACATCATATCAAAACGAAGCTCGTCGCGGGCCCGTCGACGTGGTCAACGGGCTAGCCCGTTGAGCGCAAAATTCGGGCCCGAAATCTGCCCTTTCGCGTCGGTTTTGATCGAAATCGCCCGGCGCGAGGGCCCGCGCTCGTCCCCCGCTCCCCCCGTCTTTCAAAAGCCCGAGGAGGTGCCCCAGAATGAGAATGTACGGTGCCGCAAGCCAAGGGATATGGAAAAAAGCGGCGGCGGGAGAAAGGGAAAAGAAAAGAAAAACGAGGCAAAAGGGGGTGCAACACGAGGACTTCCCAGGGGGTCACCCATCCTAGTACTACTCTCGCCCAAGCACGCTTAACTTCGGAGTTCTGATGGGATCCGGTGCATTAGTGCTGGTATGATCGCACCCGACAGGATCCCCACGCTGAATTCATTTATGCCTTACTCCGGATTGCTATCCGAGGGGTTGCTGCATCCGAAACGGCATAACTTTCGACCCGTTTCGAGCTACGCGGGCCACATCATATCAAAACGAAGCTCGTCGCGGGCCCGTCGATGTGGTCAACGGGCTAGCCCGTTGAGCGCAAAATTCGGGCCCGAAATCTGCCCTTTCGCGTCGGTTTTGATCGAAATCGCCCGGCGCGAGGGCCCGCGCTCGTCCCCCGCTCCCCCCGTCTTTCAAAAGCCCGAGGAGGTGCCCCAGAATGAGAATGTACGGTGCCGCAAGCCAAGGGATATGGAAATGTGTGTGATTGTCTAGTTGGACTATTTGCATATGGAAGTCGATATTATGTTTTTAACTTGTTACTTAAAAAAATAGTTATGTTAAAATACTATTGAATGATCTTTTACTATATTACTAACATATATAAGTGAAAAAATTGAATAAAACAAAAAAATGCAAATCTAGGGTGCATTTGGATGCATAGCATGCTCTTGGAATTTTAAAATCAATTTGAAATTAATTTTGACCAATTTAGATCCAACAAAATTCGCGGGTCTGGCAACAAACAGGGTCGCAAATGGCCGTGCGCGCTTCGGATAGATACCTGAAGTTATATCACCAACACCCGAAGTTATATCACAGATACCCGAAGTTATAATCATCAATACCTGAAGTTATATTACCAATACCCCAAGTTATAATCACCAATACCCAAAGTTATAATCATCAATACCCCAAGACTTAATCACCAATACCCCAAATTATAATCACTAATATACCTCAAGAATTACTCAATAATAATATCCTAAATAATTATTCAGTAGTACCCCAAGACTAAATCACCAATACCCAAGTTATAATCACCAATACCCCAAGACTTAATACCCGAAGTTATAATCACCAATATACCCGAAGTTATAATCACCAATACCCCAAGTTATAATCACCAATACTCCAAGTTGTAATTACCAATACCCGAAGTTATAATCACCAATACCGGAAGTTGTAATAACCAATACCCTAAGTTATAATTACCAATACCCCAAGTTATAATCACTAATACCTCAAGTTATGTCCCTAAAAAATTGTTTACCAATATCCCAAGACTTAATCACCAATACCCCAAGTTATAATCACCAATACCCCAAGTTATAATCATCAATACCCCAAGACTTAATCACCAATACCCTGAGTTATAATCACCAATACCCTAAGAATTACTCAATAATAATATCTCAAATAATTATACAGTATTACCCAAGACTTAATCACCAATACCCCAAGTTATAATCACCAATACCCCAAGATTTGATTACCAATTCCCGAAGTTATAATCACCAATATCCCAGGTCTTAATCACCAATACCCCAAGTTGTAATAACCAATACCCCAAGATATAATAACCAATACCCCAAGATATGATCATTAATACCCCAAGTTGTAATAAGTCTAAAACAGAAAAAATAGGTCCAACACTGTCAAACGTTGGAATTTGGGCCCAGACTTGCATACATCACCGCGCGATGCGGAATGAGTTCAACTCGAATCGTCGATCCGATTCCAAAAAGGTATCACAATAGCAATTCTGAGCCCGATTCCAAAATTTATGTCCGTTTTGATTTCTGCCGACGAGCACCAGGAAGCTGCCAGAATAAGAGATGAATAATCGAGATTTACGCAATAAGAGATGAAGAATTGGGATTTAGATCTGAGGAGAAAAACTCCACTCCACTGCATCGCCGGAAAACAGTAATCGCACCGGAAAGGGAAAGTGCACCAGAGGGAAAAACACCAGTATGAAGCGACCCGTTTCTGGGAGGAAGAAGAGATGACCCGTTTCTGTGGGCAAAGTAATATATTTTATTGATAAATATGATCAAGAGTACAATGAATCATATCTATTATAAAAACTCAGGGTACAACTAGATTTTCCTCAACTCAGGTCTAAGTCTATTGCCATTGTAGACTCTGTCCTTCAGCTCGTCAACCCTATCTAGTTGGTTCAGGTACCCATCAGCCTTGACGATCTGAACACTTCAGTCATGATGGCCTTAGAGTCATAACCATTTCCACCAGGTAGGAGTGGTGGAGGGCGAGCCAGGAACTCAGGAGCTTTGATTTGAACCTTAGCATCATCAGCCTCCTCTAGCATTCCCTTGAGTAGTTTAGGATGGTTGTCTGCCATGAAACCAGTGAAGTGAGCATCGATATCATCAGTGTCGCCCCACTTCTTTACTATGTACCATAACCTGATGAACTCATCCCTCACATCCAGCAAAAACTCCTTCAGCTTCTCAGAGATGAAGTCATCAATGAGTACTGTCCTCTGAGTAGGCTCTTCAGGCTTCTGCACTTAAAGCATTCTTGACATTTGGTGATTATATAATATTTTCTGAATTTGGATCGTGTACGTTATATGTCAAGGTTTATCACCGAAATGGTATTCTTAAGGATATTGGAAATCCAAGCCTTACATTACATCCTTTTACAGTTTTTGATTAGTGGTGTATTTTACAATATTAATTTTTATTAAAATAATATTTTCCAATTTTAATTATTAACAACTGTTTGTTGTATTTTTTAGGTGATATCTGCAGAAACTATTTTATATGTGACTTATTTATTATTTATAATAAAAGCCCGGTAAGTACTTAGAACTATAAAGTATTTTTTTTCTTCAAGTTATTGTAATATAATTTTTCTTTAAATTTCAACATAATTTAGATATTTTTTAGGCTTGATATATTTTTTTCTTTTGCCATTGATAGAAAATTCCCCGTGTTCTTCTTGAGATGAATGGAGGTCATGTTCCAGATTTTGTACTGTTAAAGAAACCAAGTGGGGATGAGATTACCATTGAAAATGGATATATTAAATACACTATTTTTACTTTCGGTAATGACTGGGAACAATTTGTTCACGACAATAATATTATGAAACATAATTGCATTACTTTGTATTATAATGGATGTGGAACATTTTGGATAAAGGCATATTCCGGTGATGGATCTATGCTATTGTCTTTTTTTGAAAGGAATGATTCTATAATTGGTAAGTTTGTAATTAAAAAATTTATTTTTTCTTTTGCAAAACTTAATTTTTTTCTATTTGATATAACTTATTGGTTTTCTATTTTTGTTTTATCTTCTTAGGTGGTCATAGAAAGATGTATTGTCGAAGTGTTGAGGGTTCTATTCCTGGAGCCTATGATTTCAAATCATTCATGGTTTTGATATCCAAGTATAATATCAATAGGGGTCGATTGGTAAGTTTGCATTCTACCTTTTTTTTAAAAATTATTATTACTCAAAATTTATCTATACAAGGAACTTATAATGTAAATATTTATTTTCATAAATGACCATATTTTACATTCTTTTCATTATTGTTTTCTTACAGACCATTCCTAAAGGGTTTTGGAGAACTTGGAGCAAAATGCCTGATTGTTCAACGTGTTTTATCAAATTGTTTGTTGGTGACAAACATTGGAGAGTTACTATGAAAAAGGAGAAAAAAGGATTAATATTTCAAGCTGGACTTAAATATTTCTTTAGACAAAATTCTGTAAAAGTTGAATGTTGTTGTACCTTTCGTGTGATAGATAGTCATGAACTTTTGTTCAGTATGTCTATACATTAGTGATTATTATAGATGTAATGATTTTGTTTAGATTTTTTTACTACGAGTCTTGGATATATTTAATTTAAATAAATAATAACGGTAAAGTTTCAATAATATTATAGTGTGTTTATGAATATATTGTACAATATAATAATATAATAATTTTTTTTACATATAATACACCTTTATAAAGTCGATTATGGATCTTAAGATATATGCGCAAATTTGTCAATTTAATGTATAAGACGTTTTTTTTTTCAAATTTTATGCTTAATGGATTGATATTTCTCTACCTACTAATAAATAATTCAAAAAGTTTCGATCATGTTTTATTAGTCGTAATATTTTATTTAAATAATTTACTTGATTATTTTATTTATATTTGAAATAAAAATATTATGTGTTTATATGAAGTTATGTTTAATATTGAATACGTATTACTACTTAAAAAGTCAATGCAGTTTAGAAAATTATATGATTTTTACATTTTTTTAAATAGAGATTTAATATATATTTTCTCTTATAAAAATAATAAGCAATTGATTTTATTTAGTAAAATTGGTTTAATCTAATGTTTTGTTTATTTTGAAATGATAGTATTTCATTATACATTTATGTGAATTTGTACGTGTATACCCATATATATATAATTATATATATTATACATTTTTATATTATACATTACACGAAAACAACGGTACGCAAATCATATCATTTTTAAAAAAATATTTTTCCTTTCATGTGTTCCGTCATCATGACGTCTAGCTACAAAAGCCATACCATTACGTCATTTGAGATACCATTCATCATATAGCCCACAGGTTCTGTCCACCACGGTGCCTAGCTACATAAGTCAGACCGTTACATATCATTTGAGATATTTTAGCTCGAAAGCTCTTTTCCACCATGACGCCTAGCTACAAAAGTCAGGCCATTACGTATTGTTTGAGATACCATATATCATGTAATAACCATGTGACCCAAAGGTCAAAATATTCGCATACACCAATAATCGTATAATATTTCAGGCAATGCATAAAACCACCCACCTTAGATGCTTTCCCATTTTGTAAAAATCCCCTTTTGCTTTCACCCGAAAATCCTCGTCACCGTGATCGCACTCAACCTAGCACATTTTGTTTGCAGTTTAACAATCTTTTACTTTTCAAGTAATTCTCTATATATTTAATTAAGAGCATTCTTAAATATCTTTAACTTAGATTCCAACAGATAGAACATATTGATCATATAACATTTCTTTCATTACTTTTCCCTGATTAAGGATATTAGATCTTCATTTTATTTTTCACATCAGAAGTTCCTTTAATACTTTCTCAAATTCTTCTTACAATACATTAAGCAAGTCTCTTAGTACTATTTAGATTGTTGATAATTTTTAGCGGGGACGTTAATCTCCTTTCGTTTGTCTTCTTAATATAAAGACCTTATTCTCCTTTAAATTCTTTAAACATGATTTTATAAGCAAGCAATCTTTCACGAAAACATGGATTCACATATTCTTATTTACTTTAATTGTCGATATCTTAGAAATTTTCGTAAAAGTTTATACGTGTTGGACCGATAAGGACTTGTACTTTATTTAGTGTTTTATAGCTTATAGAGTTTACCAAAAAGCTTTTAATGTGACTAGTGTTTACTTAGAACATGAATCCTCATTTAGACATGTTTAGTATACTCAAGTATTTTAAGGTTTTCATGAGATTTTCCTTTATTCTTTTCTCTTTTAAAGACACACATAGAAACATATAGTCCTTACTTTAAACTAACACCAAACAACACATCATTCACATGTATTCACATAATACTTGTGTAATACCCCGAACCAAAAATTTTAGGATTTATACTATTAATATTATTATTATGTTATAATTATTTTATTTTCATTGATTCACTATTCTTTTTATAAGCAATGAGTTTTAAAATCGATTTCTACGCAACGGTTGATCAAAAATCGGAACCAGAAGCACTCCTAGCACTGTAACTACGAAATAAATTTATACAGATTGAGAAAATAAGCAAAATAGAATTTTATAATAGAAAACTTGAGGTCTTTAACTTAATAGAAAATTCTCAAACAAAATTATACTTTTGTTGCCAAAAGTAGAACGAAAAACCTTAAAACTTCCGAATTTCGAATCCGATGAATAAATACGAACTCAACCCAAGACATAACTGATAAGATAAAGTTAAATAACAGTTTTACAAAGTAAAAAAAATTAACTTTCGGATAACAAAACGAGCAAAAATGTTAATTTTCGGAGCCCAAAACGTAACCGAAAAACACCCGATTTCAACACTGAAAACTACACTGTGTCCAATAACATTAAATAAGCCAATTGGCCTGCCATTGGGCCCACATTGGCCGCCCAAATCTGCTGGAAACAGCAGTCAAAGGGGTTGCCCATACCCTACTAAAAAATTCACCTTACCTATTAAAAAAATCCACCATACTTCTCCTAACTACTCTCCCTCTCCCTTACTATTATGCTGGCTGAAACTAACCCATATCCCTCCTATATTATTGGCTTGAAACCCCCCTTCATTCATTTGCAAAAGAAATCCAAAAGAAACAAAGAAAAGATCACTATTTCCCTTCTCCCTTTCTCCTAGTTTCGGTTCTTACTATTTCAAGGGAGAAGAAAAAATTCTTCTCCCATTTCCAACCATAGGAGGACTCCAAATTCAAGCTCCAAGCTTCTCTAGGTGTTGGTGTGAAGATTTGAAGCCATCTCCAAGCAAAAATGAGCAATTCTTTTCCCTCTCTCTTTCAAAGTTCATGAAAGTATTATCTTCATCTTCTAACTCCAACTCTTGTTTTGTTTTAGCTCAAAACCAAGAATTTTTTTCAAGGAGCCCTCATCCACATCAAGAACTAAAAGATTGAAGAGCTAATAAGGCCCTCTATCTTAAGAAGACAAGTCTACAAAGGTTGTAAAACCCTTCAACTCCAAATATAGCTAATATGAATGTTTTGCCTTGAAATATTGTTGTTATTGTTGCTTGTTTAGAAATCATGAAACCTTAGGACTATCTTGTCTTTGAATGTTCAAATACATGCTAAATGTAGTCTTGAATGATGTGTATTAAGGCGTTAAAATTTTAGTGGCATGATAGTCATAATATAGGGAATACAAGAGAAACTATGCGCAACTAGCACACTGTGAACAATATCATTAAGTTTTTGTACGAATTTTAGAACCCGAAATATTATGTATTTTGGAAATGTGCTTATACTACATGAAATTAGATCAAGTTAGCTTTCATTTGCCACTGGTTTGAGTCAATTTAGAATTTTCTTTGATAAGTTATGGATTTTTAAAGAAAGTGTGATAAAACTGTTAGGTTTTCACTTTCATGGGTCAAAATGTATCTTTCGATTCAAGTTTGGATTTTATAAAAATTATGATAAAATACTAAATGAAGTTATATATATCTTTGTATTTTTCTATGATTTTTGAATAAGTATAAATAGTTTTACCAAAGTTATTTTTAACACTGTGCGCACACTGTAAGTTTCTGGAAGAAACTGTCACGTTTTGAAAATAAACCTAGAACTCATATTTTATTAAACCAAATGACATGAAACAAATTTTATATGTGCATTAAACTCTAAAAGGTACATACTGTATAAATTTTATGATGATCGAATATATTTTAGTATTTTTCAAAAGTGGTTAAAGTTAGGGGACGAGCATCCGAATGAGCAAACTGCTCATCTTCGGATGCGATTTCCTCAAACCGTTTTCCTTGTTTCGACTCGAGAATGCACTGTCTCCTTGTTTAAAATGATAAACATGATATGTATTAATCTAAGACACCCAAATATTATGTGAATACATGTGAATGATGTGTTGTTTGGTGTTAGTTTAAAGTAAGGACCATATATTTCTATGTGAGTCCTTAAAGAGGAAAGAATAAGGAAGTCTTATAAAACTCCAAAGTACTTCAAGTTTACTAACATGCCTAGATAAGAATTTATGTTCTAAGTAAACATGCATTCCATTAAAAGCTTTTGGTAAACTTTATAAGCGATGAAACACTAAATAAAGTACGAGTCATTATCGAACCAATGCGTATACACTTTAAAATGATTTCTAAGACATTGATAACTAATGCATATAAGAATGTGTGAATCCATACTTTTATGAATGATTGCTTACTTAGAAAATCATGTTTAAAGAATTTAAAGGAGAATAAGGTCCTTTAATAAGAAGATAAACGAAAGGAGATTAACGCACCAGCTAAAAATCATTAACAATTTAAATAATACTAAGAGACTTGTTTGATGTGTTGTAAGAAGAATTAATAAAGTATCAGAAGAACTTCGAATATGAAAAATAAACTGAAGGCCCAAAATCCTCAATTAGTGAAAAGTAACGAAAGAAATGTTATATGATCAATATGCTCTGTCTGTTGAAATATAAGATAAACCTAAAATATATTTACGAATGCTCTTAAGTTAAACATATAAAGTATTACTTGAAAAGTAAAAGCTTATTAAAGTGCAAACAAAATTGTGCTAGGTTGAATGCGATTACGGTGACGAGGATTTTCGGGTGAAAGCAACAGGGAATTTTTACGGAAAAAAAAAAGCGTTTGAGGTGGGTGGTTCTTACTTCTTATGCATTGCCTGGAATATTATACGATTATTGGTGTATGCGAATGTTTTGACCTGCGGGTCACATGGTTATTACATGATATATGGTATCTCAAACGATACGTAATGGTCTGGCTTTTGTAGCTAGGCGCCATGGTGGAAAAGAGCTTTCGAGCTAAAATATCTCAAATGATATGTAATGGTCTGACTTATGTAGCTAGGCGCCATGGTGGACAGAGCCTGCGGGCTATATGATGAATGGTATCTCAAATGATACGTAATGGTCTGACTTTTGTAGCTAGGCGCCATGATGACGGGACACATGAAAGGAATAATATTTTAAAAAAAAAGTTATGATTTGCGTACTGCCATTTTCGTGTAATAGCATGCAGACCATCCACACTGAGAATTTAAATCTCACCCCCTTTTTTTAACAAATTTCAGGGTATGATGGAGGGGAGCTCGAGCCAGTGGAGGTGTGATACGAGTCCGGTGGTATAAAGGAATTAATACTTAAGACTTATATGCACTATTACTGTTTACTATGAAATTATTCATATGTCGAGATGACAATCAGTCTCATGGTCTCCCGATGATTAATTATGCATGATGTTTATATTTAAAAAAAAATTTGTGCCAAACTTTTAAAAAAAAGATCCTCGTATGAAAATTTAAAATAAATGGCCGCCGCGTTTCAAAATGAAAATTATATATTTTCGCTGTCTATGAGAAGTTGTTATTTGCATTCTATATAAAAGAAAATTTTTAGTTCGGATTTTTGGTCACTAAGTGACGACTCGGAATTCTGAAATGTCGAATCTACATTTTAGAAAATTGGGGCGTTACAACTTGAGTGCCTTAGATTAATGCATATCATGTTCATCAATTTAAACAATGAGACAGACCATTCTTAAGTCGATACAAGGAAAACAGTTTGAGGAAATCGCATCCGAAGATGAGCAGTTTGCTCCTTCGAATGTTCGTCCCCTAACTTTAACTACTTTTGAAAAATACTAAAACATATCCGACCATCATAAAATTTATACAGTAGGTACCTTTTAGAGTGTACTACAGATATAAAATTTATTTCATGTCATTTGGTTTAATAAAATAAGAGTTCTAGGTTCGTTTTTAAAACGTGACAGTTTCTTCCAGAAACCTACAGTGTGTGCGCAGTGTTAAAAATAAATTTGGTATAACTATTTATACTTATTCAAAAATCATAGGAAAATCCATAGAGATAGATAACTTCATGTAGTATTTTATCATAATTTCTATAAAATACAAAATTAATTCGAAAGATACATTTTGGCCCATGAAATTGAAAAATCTATCAGTTTCGTCACACTTTTTTAAAAATCCATAACTTATCAAAGAAAATCCCGAATTGACTCAAACCAGTGGAAAATGGAAGCTAACTTGATTTGATTTCATGAAATATAAAAATTTTCCATTTCGAGTTTGGAAATTTATACAGAAACTTAATGATACTGTTCACAGTGTGTTTGTTGTGCATACTTTCTCTTGTATTCTCTATTTCACAACTATCATGCCACTAACATTTAAACACCTTAATACACATCATTAAAGACTCTATTTAGCATGTATTTAAATATTAAAAAGTAATATATCCCTAAGGTTTCATGGTTTCTAAGCAAGCAACAATAACAACAACATTTCAAGTAAAGCATTCATATTAACTATGTTTTGAGTTAAAGGGTTTTACAACCTTTGTAGACTTGTCTTCTTAAACTAGAGGGCCTTATTAGCTCTTCAATCTTTTAGTTCTTGATGTGGATGAGGGCTCCTTGAATGAAATTCTTGGTTTTGAGCTAAAACAAAATAAGAGTTGGAGTTAGAAGATGAAGATAATACTTTCATGAACTTTAAAAGAGAGAGGGAGAAGAATTGCTCATTTATGCTTGGAGATGGCTTAAAAACTTCACACCAACACTTATGGAAGCTTGGGGCTTGAGATTAAAGTCCTTCTATGGTTGGAAATGGGAGAAGAAAATTTTCTTCTCCCTTGAAATGGAAAGGGCCGAAATTAGTATAGAGGAAAGGGATAGATAGCTCTATTTTTTTTATTTTGATTTCCCTTAGACTTCTTGCAAATGATTGAAGGGGAAATGCAAGACAATTATATAGGTGGGGAGGAGGGCTGATCGGCCAGCATTATGGAGTGAGGGAGAGGGAGAGTAGGTAGGAAAGTAAGGAAGGTATGGTGCATTTTTTTTAATAAGGTAAGGTGTGTTTGAATTTTGGGGAAAGTATGGGACTGCATCTTGACTGATTTCCTACAGAAAAGGGGCATTATTTTGTGGGCCCAGGGCAGCCCAATTGGGTGGCTTGATATTTTTGGACACGGTGTAGTTTTCAGTGTTGAAATCGGGTGTTTTTCGGCTACATTTTGGGCTCCGAAAATTAACGTTTTCGCTCGTTTTTGTTATCCGAGAGTTTAGTTTTTTATTTTTTTATTAAAACTGACATTTATCTTCATTTTATCAATTACGTCTTGTGTTGGGTTTGTATTTATTCATCGAATTCAAAATTCGGAGGTTTTAGGGTTTTTTGTTCTACTTTTGGCGACAAAAGTATAATTTTGTTTGAGAATTTTCCATCAAGTTAAAGGCCTTAGATTTCCTATTCTAGAATTTTATTTTACTTATTTTCTCAGTCTATATAAATTCGTTTCATAGTTACAGTGCTAGGAGTGCTTCCGGTTCTGGTTTTTGACCAACCGTTGCGTCGAAATCAATTTTTAAAACTCATTGCTTTTAAAAGAATAATGAATCAACAAAAATAAAATAATTATAACATAATAATAATATTAATAATATAAATCCTAATTTTTTGGTTTGGGGTATTACACCGGAAATTGTTCGTTTTTTATCTGAAAGGGGTCATAGTGCAGAGGATCGTCCAAATATTGTTTGCCGTATTTTCAATATGAAATTGGATGGGTTACTCCGTGATATTCGGAGAAATGAAATTTTTGGTGTTGTTAAAGCTGGTACGTATCTTCTTAATTTTTTTATTTAATGCTTAAATATTATTTATTATTTATAATCATGCATACATATATTAAGAATTAAAAAATTTAGTATTCTAATTTTTTTTTTATTTAAAACAGCTGTTTGTACGATTGAGTTCCAGAAACGTGGATTGCCTCACGCACATATATTAGTGTTCTTAGCCAATAAAAATGAGGTACCATCTGGTGAAGTTATTGATCGCATTATTTCTGCTGAATTACCTGATGAATGCTTGGACAAGCCTTATTTTGATGCTGTATGTGATTTCATGATGCATGGTCCATGTGGACCAGGAGTAAAGTATTCACCATGTATGTCTGAGGACGGAAAATGCTCAAAGAGATTTCCAAAGCAATTTGCTTTTTGAAACTACTTTTGATGATGATGGTTACCCTGTATATAGGCGAAGAGATTTCCACATGTCTCTCGAATGTACTCTGAGGCAGACCCTTTGTGAATGGATCCGCTAGGTTGTCACCCGACGCTATCTTTGTCACCTCTATATCTCCTCTCTTAACGATTTCTCGTATCAGATGGTATTTTCTTTCTATGTGTTTGCTGGCCTTGTGGGCTCTCGGTTCCTTTGAATTTGCAACTGCTCCGACATTGTCACAAAAGACAGTTATCTTGTCGGGCAAATTCGGAACAACGTCCAAGTCCACTAAGAAGTTCTTGAGCCAAACTGCCTCTTTCGCTGCTTCACAAGCAGCTACATACTCGGCTTCCATGGTCGAATCGGCGATGCATTTCTGCTTAACGCTTCTCCATGAAATGGCTCCTCCTCCCATGCAAAACACACTACCCGAGGTTGACTTTCTTGAGTCTATGTCTGATTGGAAATCCGAGTCCGTGTATCCTACGGGAACTAGACTATCTGACTGGTAAATCAGCATCCGCTCCCGAGTTCTTTTCAGATACCTCAAGATGCACTTTACGGCAGTCCAATGGTCTTTCCCGGGATTACTTTGATATCTTGCTACCATGCCCACGACAAAGCAGATATCCGGTCTCGTACACAGCATTGCATACATAAGGCTTCCTACGGCCGAAGCGTACGGAACACCTTTCATGTCATCTATCTCCGCTTGCGTCTTAGGGCTCATTTCTTTTGATAGATGGATTCCGTGCCTAAAAGGTACAAAACCTTTCTTGGAATCTTGCATGCTGAAACGCTTCAAAACAGTGTCAATGTATGAAGCTTGCGATAAGCCCAACATCCTCTTCTTGCGATCGCGAGTGATTTTGATCCCAAGGATGTGACCGACTTCCCCTAAGTACTTCATATCAAATTGTTTTGACAGCTATACCTTTACGTCTGACAATACCTTTACATTGTTTCCAATGAGTAGAATATCGTCTACGTATAATACTAAGAATACCACCGCAGTTCCGTCACGCTTCTTATACACACAACTTTCGAACTCGTTTTGATCAAACCCATAAGACTTAATCACTTGATCAAAACACTGGTTCCAAGTACGCGATGCTTGCTTAAGTCCGTAAATGGATCTCTTGAGCTTGCATACGAGATTCTCTTGGCCTTTTTCAATGAAACCTTTGGGCTGTTGCATATAGATATCTATGCCGTCAAGACTTCCGTTAAGGAAAGCCGTCTTGACATCCATTTGCCAGATCTCGTAAGCATAGCTACAGGCGAAAAGGTTTCCTCATAATCGATCCCTTCTTTCTGAGTATACCCTTTGGCCACAAGCCTTGCTTTGAAGGTTTCAACCCTTCCGTCCGGTCCTCTTTTCCTCTTGTACACCCACTTGCATCCAATGGGTTCTACCCCACTGGGTGGCTCGACCAACTCCCACACTTGATTATGATCCATCGAACCCATCTCGGCTTCCATTGCCGTTTGCCATGACTCCGCGTCTTTGTCTTGGATTGCCTCATCGTACGTCCATGGGTCTGATTCAACACCGGGAACCAAATCCAAAGATTCTCCTATCCCCATGAATCTCTCGGGTTGCCTAGGAACCCTCCCACTACGACGGGGTTCCGGTTGTGAAGATGTGACGTGTGGTACATCATCTTGTATACTTGGTATCGAGGTTTGACCTCTCAATTCTTCTAAGGTAATTTCACTTTTAGGTTTCCGATTGTTCATATAGTCTTCCTCCAAGAATTTAAAGTGTGTACTAATCACGGTCTTTTGATCCTTGGGACTATAGAACATACACCCTTTCGTTCCCGCAGGGTATCCTATAAACAGCCTTAATTCCGAACGTGGATCCAACTTACCGGTTTCCTTGTCTAGCACGTATACCGGACAACCCCAAATCCGCAAATGTCTTAGACTGGGCTTGCGCCCGGTCCACAATTCCATTGGGGTTTTAGGAACCGATTTGGATGGCACCAAGTTTAGAATATAAGTCGTCGTTTCCAAGGCGTTACCCCAAAACGACTTGGGTAAATCCGAATAACTCATCATGGATCTGACCATCTCTAAAAGAGTCCGGTTCCTTCGTTCTGCCACACCGTTCTGTTGAGGGGTTCCCGGTGCGGTCAACTGGGATACGATCCCTTCGTCCGATAGGTAGTTCAAGAATTCATCGCTGAGGTATTCGCCTCCACGATCTGATCGTAGAAACTTGATACTCTTTTCCCTATGTTTCTCGGCTTCGGCCTTAAACTCTTTAAACTTTTCAAAAGTTTCAGACTTATGCCGCATAAGGTAAATGTACCCATATCTTGAGTAATCGTCAATGAAGGTTACGAAATACTCATACCCCATTCTTGCTTTGATCGTCATTGGACCACACACATCGGTATGAACGAGTTCTAACACTTCTGTGGCTCTATTCCCCTTGGCTCCAAATGCCCTCTTGGTCATCTTACCCTCTAAACAGGATTCACAAGTTGGAAACGGCTCGACTTGGAGCGATTCCAAGGATCCGTCTTTCACCAATCTCTCTATCCACTTTAGATTAATATGACCTAGTCTAAGATGCCATAGAAGTGTTTCGTTCATCTCCGAAGAACACTTTCTTTTATTACTCGAAATGATCGACGTGTTATTAGATTCATTATTTGAGTGGTGTGCACACTTAATCGTATAGAGATTGTTTACCAATGTTCCATGACAGATAACATCATTCTTAAAAGAAACAGTAACAACTTTATTAAAAGTAACTGAATATCCATCAAAAAACAACTTAGAAACCGAAATTAAATTCTTCCTAAAGTTTGGAACGTATAAAACATCTCTTAAAATTAAAACTCTATCTTCAAAAGATAGATGCACGACTCCCACTGCTTCGGCTGCCACTCTCGTAGCATCCCCCAAAGTGATTGTGATCTCATTCTTGCTAAGTCGCCGGGTTAGCTGGAACCCCTGAAGAGTGAAACAAATATGATCAGTTGCCCCGGTATCCACTACCCAAACTTGGGCAGCATACGCCGCAACATATGTTTCAACGACTAAAGCATGAGACTTACCTTTCTTTCCACCCTTCTTAGGCTTAGAACAGGTCGCCCTCCAATGTCCCTTCTCACCACAGTTAAAGCACTTACCCTTAGCAGCTTTCTTTCCACCTCCTTCTCCCTTTGCCTTGGGTTTCGCAACGGTTGGATTTGCTTGGGTCTGACCCTTCGTCCTCTTCCTCTTCTTCCCTCCCTTGGGACCCGAAGAGGAAGACAGACCGTTTGCCACCATAGCAACGGTTTGGTGATCCATTAGAGTCTCCGCCGATACCAAAGCTTGCAAGAGCTCGGGCAAACTATTTGCTCGGTCATTCATTTGATAGTTCAACTGAAACTGCTCAAAGCTCTTTGGCAGAGAATGGAGAACGAAATCGACCTTAGTAGGGAGGTCAAATTCCGCACCAAGTACTTCCAACTTGTTGAGATAACCCATCATCTCGATTACGTGATCCCTTACGGGCGTACCTTCCACCATTTTCAACGAAAGCATCTTTCGCATGGTGATTTGCCTAGCCGTACGGTTCTGATGTTGAAACACCGCTTCAAGATTTTGCATTATCTCAGAGGCGGTCTTCATGTGTTGGTGTTGGTGTTGCAACACATCTGACATTGAAGCCAGAATAGTACACCTAGCCATCTCATCGGAGTCAAACCAACTCTTATGCTCTTTCTTGTCCGCTTTCGTGGCATCTTCGGCAGGCTCTTGGGGCTTAGGAGTGGTAAGTACCCACTTGTGGTGTTGAGCGGTTAGGACAATATTAAGGTTACATTTCCAATCAACATAGTTCTCACCAACAAGTTTGTTATCTTTAAGTATACTAAACATTGGATTAAAAGGTTGCGACATGATGAACTGAGAATAAAACATACATTCATATCAATATCTAGAAAATACGAAATTATCACATAATTTTGATCACATCAATTATATTGCAACCTTAAAACAATATAATCTTGCATCAGCCAACATCTCGAAACAATTTAAATGCGCCACGAGGGGTGGTCTATACATTTAAACACATTCAAGCGGATTACAAACTTAAAAGTTACAAATCCTTAATTCAAAATTAATAGTTGGCTCCCACTTTGACCACATAGAAACTGACAGGGACTCCGAGGGGAGTAAGTTAATATCAATTTCCTATGCCTAAGTAATAACCATAATTAAATACAGGATTATTATTTCGCTTTGAGCAAGCCACTCGTGGTGAGGGTCAATACCGCCACTAGTAATAAACCACAATCATCCTTTCGGAATTTATTCATGTGAAATCCGTTCTTTTGGCCGATCCGAGGGGGAAATGTATTCCAAAAGAACTTCACAAATAAATAAATTATGGAGGTCAAAATAATCCAATTTTAATATCCGGAATAAAATTGCGATTATAAAAACATACTTAGTAATTTTCGAAAGTAAGGTTTTTCTTGGACAATTAAATTCATGCAAACACATATTAACAAATAATAATAAGTGCACGAAATAAAACATCCATCAAAACAAAATTAAACACATTGGAGCACTCAAATCCAATTTTCACGGTTTAATTTCTTCACGTCTTGATGCGAAAAATCGTCCTTGTTGCTTTCCGACGTTCGTCTCGACGTGCTCCCACTCGAACAGCAACACTTCTTCAAAAACAACATCATTTGGGGTTCGGGACGACGTTTAAAATCACACGAAAAAAAAACGAACCGAAAAAATTCCACGGCCTGAGATACAGCGCGCGTCGGCCCACGAAGTGGGCCCGTGCGCTTCCCGGCCCGAGAAGCACCGAAACGCTGCCCGAAGCGCGCCGAAGCGCAGCCCCGAGGCACACCCGAGGTGCTGCACGGAGGCGCGCCGAGGCGCCGCCCGGAGCGCCCCGAGGCGCTGCAGCCTCGCGCCCGAGGCGCGCGCGCGGTGCGCGCGGCGCCGTGCACCCGTCGCGCACGGCGTGCGCCGTGCACCCCCGTGCGCCTTTTTTTTTTTCGCCGTTCGTCCTCATTTTCTTCACCCCTTGCATGATTTTACGTCCATACACGCGCCACGCTTGTATGCATCGTCCGGGTACGCCGTTTTTAATTCTTCGTTCTTCGTCACGATCCGGTTACAATTTATTTTTACAAAAAAATAAATACTAGATCTAGACTAGTCTATTACAATGATCGAATCAAAATAAAAATAACTAATCTACTCGTGGATTTTCTCACGAGAAAAATGAATTCGAACGAATCGAATTAAAAACCAATTAATTTACACGCATGAAATTAACAACATTAAAACCATGACAATTGGATACCTGCAAAAAAGATCTAATAATTCTACTATCCAATTTCAATTTAATGTTTAACAATTTAAATTCCAATTTAAAATTCAGAGCCCGAAACCGTGGCTCTGATACCAGTTGTTGGGAAAATAGGGGTGCCCGGAATCTATTCGGGATGAAATTTAAATACGAATTTAAATACAATTATTACTAGCATGAATTAATCCTAATTAATTCAAATAATAATTTCAACAACTAATTATCATCATGCATGTTAAATTAATTTCACATATTAACTAGGCGGAATAAACAAGTAAATATGCGATTAACGTACCTCTTGTAGTATTGGCCTTTGGATATACGGGACAATTGTAATCTCGCTTTATCAACCCAAAACCTTCTCAAGTATTTCCCTTTTCACCTCACTTGATCGCCGGTGGGAGACGCTTTCAAGTAATTTAATAAACTAAGGAAAAAGAAAAATATCTATGCTTCTTGATTTTTCCAACACATGGAATTATGTACTTGGGGATGAAATAATCATCCCCTATTTATAGAGGGTGGTGGCCGAAAATTAGAGGCTTCATGGGCTTGGAGAAAATCTTTTCTTAATCTCTAAGAAATCTTGAATATATCTCATATATTCTTTTCTCCATAATAAAATATTCCACAAAAATCTCACACTTATTTTCAAGACCATATTTTCGAAATTTGTAGAGAGAATATCCAAGATTTGGATCTTCTTGAATATATGAGATAATCTTGTATTCCAAGAATACTTATCTTCCATAATATCTTTCCAAGAAAATCAACAAAATCTTTTCTCAATCTACACCTCTTAATTTTCAAAAATTACTAGAAAAATCAGCAATATATTTTCTTTTTATTTTAATCACCTTATCATTATTTGGCTACTTAATGGGCTACTTGAGGGGCCTTAAGGAGAATTAAGATTGGACCTCCTAATGGACTTCTGAATTTCAATATTGAGCCCCAATATAATTCAGCCCATTAATATTAATTATTACCACTAATAAATTAATATTGCACTATCCATCTTAATCCATATTACGATAATATGGGCTCCCGGTTATTATTTCCCGTGTTTAAGATTATCAAGTCCATTAATTAATTAAGCTTCTGAATAGCTCTAAATTAATTAACATATTTCACCTTGGAGTAAAGACAGCTCAACATTATTATTCGTACCGAAGAAACTAATTCTTCACTTACAAGATTTGGTACAATAAAACTTCTGAGCCCACCAAGGGGACTAATCACACGAGCCGTACTCGCACGCGTTTCTCCGTATTAAATCTTAGCAATCGTCGTATGATTAATATTACTGCCCAAGACACAAAGTTCGAAGTCGCAATGATTCTCACCCAACATGAATCAAAGCAGTAACTATTAAGCACACACGGTCCTATTTAAGTGACGGAGATTAAGAAATCAACAACCACTGAGGTCTAATTCTTCACCTTTCAGAACAGAAGAATTTATCCTCGCTGTAGGACCTCTTCAACACATACTAAATGTGCTAGTGCAATCTCTTAGTCAAGACAGACCAATCTGAGCCTTACACATCGACCTTTCACGGCGGATTGTTCAATTCCACCTAGGTCGTGAAAATGTACGTTTAGTTACAAGTAAACTGTTAATGTTGTCTTCCGTGATCGGGTATCACCACATTAACTACAATGTAACATGTACTATATATTGAACGGTTTGCAATAGAAATTCAACATTCAATCATAACTAAAGCAAATGCGATAAAATAATTATTCTCATAAAACGAGTGTTTGATACACGAGTTATACAAAGTAAAAGCATACTTTCACGTATAACTCCAACAAGGGGTATGGGCATCAGAATCAGTATCAGTAGAGATAACGTTTGGAGAGGACTCAGGGTTACCTGATGACGAGTCATTAGTAGAGGTTGATACTCTTGCCTTCTTGGTGGTTTTGGCTGCTTCCTTCTCAGCAGCTCTCTTTTCCTTCTTCTTTGAGGCCTTTTCAGCGACCTCCTCCTTGTGCTTAGCCATCTTGTCACTCATCTTGACAAGCCTCCTCAGCTTAGATATCTTCCCTTCAGATGGGCTCATCTCCTTGATTAGGCGTGAAATTGTCATGATTCGTCACTCGAAATGCCCTAGTTTTGGTTGATTTTGTTGAGTATTTAGAGTCATTTGCGTATCATTTTCATAAACTAATGAATTTGTCTCTTTGATGCTCATAGATGGATAGAGGTCAAAAAAAGGAGTTCGTAGGACTTTGAATCGACTCAAACGGATGCTCGGATGAGAAGATATAGAAGAAATGCGAAAAGTACTAGTTCGAGGGAGCAAAAGTATCATTGGAGTGCACAAGCAAGGAGTACTCATGCAAGGGTGCACGAGCGGCCGTGCAAGGCGCACGAGAGGATGCAAGTCGTGCACTAGTGCACGAGTAGACGCGGGTCATGCACTAGTGCACGAGCAAAGGGAGGTCGTGCATTTTTTGAGTTCTGTATGTTATGAAGTGCTCGAGTGGGATGTGCTCGTGCACTAGTGCACGAGCAAGTGCGTTTTTTGGCCCATACGTTCCCGATTCGGCCTATATATACCCCTTCCGAGCACGTTTTTAGAGACAACTTGAAACAAACCACATACCAAATCACTTTTAGACTTAGTTTTTAGAGAGAGAAAGAGGAGAAGGAACGAGCAAGCTTTACTTTTACGTTTTGAGGTTTTTCTTTACGAATTCATAGTCCGATTTTATACTTTTTAATTTCGTTTCTTAAAACCTTTGTTCGTTATTTCTTCTAGACTTCGTTTTATTAATCTAATTTCAGTTCTTAGAATTATTTTCTTTCAAAACCCTAGTTCATGCTTTTTAGTTTTTCACTTCAATTCATCATGTTTATGTTCGTTACTTCGTCAATTGCTTTTGTTATCGTTATAACCATGTCCGGCTAAAACCCTTGCATGCTTGGGTAGGATGAACTCGTAGAAGTAGGTTGTGGGTACGTAATTAGGGTAATTCGTGACGTTAGGTTTTAATTCTCTTAATTAATGAATTCTTAAAATTAGTCTTAACTTTACCTTTGAATTTCGTACGAACGTGTTAGGGAGAGGACGACCGCATCACTCTTTAACAACTAGTAGACTTAACGAGAGGGTTTAGAAAGGGTTAATTTATTTGCCGGTTTAGCTATGGAGGACGGCCGCATCACCATTAGTTAAATGAGGGCCTCTTTAATTAAGCACAATCTATTAACTTGTTAGTGGATTAGTAAAGTCGAGTGCTAGGGTAAAGTATTAGAGTTTAGAATCTTGAGCTTTCATCTTGCATTATTTTACTTAGGTTATTTCTTGCGCGTCACGGTTATTTTGATTATGTACCTGCTCCGTTAGTATACGTAGGGATTCCTATCCTAAGCATCACCATCACATACTTGAAAAAAAAACCTTAGATACTTAGTTTAATTTTCCTTTTGCATTCGTAGAGTAATTTAGTGTAGATTATTTTCTCTTTTCAAAAATCCAAAAACATTTCACTCATATTAACTACGACGCGTAGATCTTCAGGGATCTATTTCGCATATATACCTTCCCTTGGGTTCGATAATACTTGGTCCCTATACTTGCCCATACTACAGTGAACCCGTACTCTTGCGGGAAAGCTACTAGTAGAAAGCTGGTATTTTCGATTCAAGTCAATGGCGCCGTTGCCGGGGATGGCGTTGTATGTCTTTTGAATAGGACTTGTATATAGCTTAGTAGTTAGTAGTGAGTGCTTTATTTTTTGTTTTATTTTTATTTTTATTCATTCGGCAGTTGCGTTTTGATCCTTCTGCTAGTGTGTCAGGTATATGAAAACACGCTCACAAGGCAATACGAGCGAAGAGAGAATACCGTTGGACCCTGAGACGATAACTAGAAGGAACCGAGCTTTCTTGAGGAGAATGAACACTGCCGGAGGAGGGAAAGAACCAATGGACCTCAGTAATGAGTTGGATGATGCAGCAAATGAGTTTAATCAGACCGTGAACCGGGCTGATGGCACTGAAGGTAATTCCAGTAAGAACCAAGATCCGATAGGGGACAGTCAGTGCCAGAACCCGGGTACACAAAACTTAAATAGTCCAGCTCATAACATTGTCCAACATCCTCAGAACAACCCTGCTTACCCACATCCTAACGTACCACATAACAACTTACCTTACCCACCTTACCCATACCCACCTTATCCGTATCCACCATACCCGTATCCTCCACCTCCAGTTTATAATCCACAACCAGCTTATCAACCACTACTACCCCAACAAGTACCCGTACCAGCTGCTATTCCTCAACACGTTCCTCATAATGCAGATCAGAATATGGCTATTCGAGGAAGGTTTGTAGCACTACCACAACGGTACTATGATGGAGTGGCATTACCTCCAGTAGAGGCAAATAACTTCTCGATTTCCCCGGGAATTCTAAAGCTGCTTACAGAGAACCAGTTCAAGGGGGTGATCGGGAAGGAGAATCCTCATACTCATCTGAGGAGTTTTCTAATGATAGCCTCAACTTTCAATTACAATGGCATGTCTGAAGATGCCAAGAGGCTTAGGTTGTTCCCATTCTCATTGACGGGAATAGCTAAAGAGTGGTACGATAATACGCTTCCACGAGGAGGTATTACCACTTGGGCCGAGCTCGAGCGTCTGTTCCTCCTCCATCTAGAACGATCAAAGCAAGGATTGAGATCTCTTCCTTCCGCCAGAAGCAAGGAGAGGACCTATGTCAAGTGTGGGAGAGATACTCAAACATGTTGATAAAGTGCCCGCAACATGGGTACAATGAGGGAGATGTCATGGCATTTTTCTATAGTGGTGCCAACAAGGCTGGGCAATACCATCTAGACGCCTGTGCTAGTGGATCATTCCTGAATCAAGGAATAGTGAGGTGTAGAGAGATTGTGGACAACATTGTCACGAATGCCGGGGCTTGGAATGTGGACGCAGATTTCCAGAGAGTTCATCAGGTTGAGGAAGGTGAAGGAACGAGAAGGCTGTTGATGGCCATGATGGAAAAGATTAACAACCTTGAGTTGGGGAAGAATATGGTTGGAGGGAATGCAGCAGAGAATGAGCAAGAGGACAAGCCCACAATTCAACAAGAAGTAGTAAATTACATGAGAGGTCCTTATTACAATCAGAATGGGTATCCACAAGGTGGAAATTTTCAAGGAAGACCTTCTTATGGCCAACCATTTGTACCTCCAGGTCCACAGCCACCTCAAAATCAATGGAGGAACACACAAGGGTACCAAGGAGGCCAGCAGCTTCCTCAGAACCAATGGAGGAAGAACGAGAATTTTTCATATGCTAACCCGAAGGTGGGTATTACAGTTCCTCTAGGTGTTGATCCAGGTTCAAAACCTCCGGGTGGAAAAGGCGGTTCCTCAACTGAGGAGATGTTGAGAGCTATCCTACAGAAGGTGGAGGAAGGAAGCAAACGTTTATCATCTTTGGAGTACGATGTGAAAGATCTGCATAAGAAAGTTGATCAGCGTGATCAAGACCTCCAGAAGAGAGATGTAGAGCTGAATCGAATTCAGCAAGAGAACAACCGAAGGTTCACTTCTATAGAGTTCCAGATGGGCCAGATTGCAAAGTCATTGAATAGAGAGCCTGGCAAATACCCTTCGATGCCTGAGGGTAATCCTAAAGAGCATTGTAAGACTATCCAGCTTAGAAGTGGGACCAACTATGAAGGTCCTCAGATGCCTGCTGATTCTGAGACGCCCCAAGATAGAGATGAGATTGAAGAGATGAGAGTTGAGAAAGGGGTTGAGGGTGAAAGCATTCAGAAGGGTAAAGATGTGGAGGAGTACCATGAGAGCAAAGAGCTTGAAGAGGAAGGCATTGAGAAGGTTGAGAGAGTTCCCAAGTGGAAGAAGGCAAAGGAAGCAAGGGAGAAAGTGAAAGAGACCGAGCGTGATGAATAGGGGGTACCCAAATCGGTGATACCCGTCCCATATCCACAACGCTTCATGAAGAAAAAGCTTGATGAGAAATTTGCTAAATTCCTTGATGTATTTAAACAATTGCATATTAACATTCCCTTTTATGATGCTTTGGAACAGATGCCCAACTATGCAAAGTTTCTGAAGGACTTGATCGCGAAAAGACGGCGAGTGGATGAGCCAAAGTTGGTGCAGTTGAACCATGAGGTGAGTGCATTAGTGCACAAGGCGCTTCCTCCAAAGCTGAAGGATCCCGGGAGCTTTACCATCTTATGTGACATTGGGAACGGGATCAAGAAATGAGCGCTATGTGATTTAGGGGCGAGTATAAATCTTATGCCGTTGTCGCTTTTCAAGAAGTTGGAAGGTGGTGAACTTCAGCCGACAATGATGACGCTTCAACTAGCCGACCGGTCTATTACTCGACCTCAAGGTGTGGTTGAAGACGTCCTCGTGAGAGTTGGAGATCACATTTTTTCAGCCGACTTTGTAGTGCTCGAAATGGAGGAAGATGAGTGTGTGCCCCTAATCTTGGGAATACCGTTCTTAGCGACGGCGGGGATGGTGCTAGACGTGGCAAATGGGAAGATTACGTTGAAAGTTGATGATGAAGAAGTGAAGATTTCCCTATATGAGGCCATGAAGTACCCGAAGGAGGATGAGAGTTTGTATTGCATGGATGCCATTGATCCTAGTGTTGAAGACACACCTCCTATCCCTAATCCTTCTTTTATTTATGAGTTTGATAATCCTTCACCTATTGATTTAACCCAAGAGCATTATGATCTGACTTATGTTGATAGGGATAAAGGGAAGAAATTGAAGGATGAAGAAGTGAAAAAGGTGGACGTGGTCCAGTTGGAAGGGAAAGGAGGAGTTAAGAAGAAAAAGTCCAAACTCAAGAAAGTGCTTAGTGAGACTCCTCCAGGTAACGGAGAGAAGGAGTTGAGACCCATACCACTTGGGGATGAGAAGGAATCAAAGGAGTTCATGATGGTGGGGCATCAAGGAAAGACATGCAAGCACCACTCTTATGAGAGTAAGTGAGGTAAATTTGAGTATGATGTCCCATAAGCTCCTTTGAGCTCGGTCCGGCATGAGGACCTTAAAAATAGCACTGAATGGGAGGCAACCCATTTTTATTTACTTTTGAGTGTTTTTAGTTATTTGAGTTTTATATTATTAGGGTGTTGTTGAATCGTAAGTTTTAACCTCGTACTTGAGAGTTTATTTTGTAGGCTTGTCTTGAGGGTGAAGGAGTGCCAAAGAAGTGGAGATTGAAGGGACCAACTCTGAGACAAGGGAGTGTGCCAAGTTGTTAGGAGAAACTGAATTATTGGGATGAGGTAACCCACAACCCCAAACTTAGACCTCTTCATAAGGTCGAAGTTTGGGGGGTGGAGTATTTATGTGTTTTATGACATATGCACAGACGCACACCCTCTCTTGAGTGAGTTTGGGTATTTAGTATTTTTAGATGCTCCTTGAGCTGATAATGTTTTGAGATGCTTATTTCATGCCTATCAATCATCTTATGCTTGTTGATTGCTATCTTTGAGTGTGAGTATGAGTTGGTGATTTGTGGATTTGAGTTAGGGACTATATTGTGTGAGTGTTTGAGTTAGAGTTGATTAGAGAGAGAACTAGTATGCTTGCAAGTTTTTCTTTGGAGTGCTTGTGTGATAAGAATGGGAATTCACTAGGACTAGCATGGATGTGAAAGCCGTGAGATTTGAGCCTTATGAGATTTTGATGCATGAATTAATCTCTTCGTTTGTGAGTGGATCGTCACCTTAGAGGATGCTAGAACTTGTGTGTGCTCTTGCTTCTCGATTATGTCTAATTTGATATGCCGAAGGTGATCTTAGGCCATCTTTGTTTTGATTGAGTCACTTAGCCTAAATTTTCCTTACCATTGATATTTGTCCCTTGTTAGCCCCTTTGAGCTTTAAGCTTATTTCATTTTCTAGCACATATGAACACTATTCCAGTTCCTAAGCCTTTTGTCCCAATTTGAGTGGAGAATAGGAAAAGTGTGAATGTGAAGGGATTAAATTGAGTTGAAAAAGGAAAATATTGTTTGTTGAGTGAGTATGAGAAGAAGGTGTGATGAAGTTTTGAGTTGTGGGAAAGAAAAAAAAATTGAGAATGAGCAAAAGAAGAAAAAAAAGAGCTCATGTGTTTGTGAAAAAAAAAATGAAGTGATTGAAAAAAGTGAAAGGAGTTAGAAAAAAATTGAAGTGTTGAGAGAATTGGAATTGAAAGTGTGTTGATTGAAAATGTTTGAAGTATTCTGTTCCTAATCTCGAAGTGCGAATGTTTGATGTTCTATTCTCCATTCACTTGAGTCACTTACCATATTGTTATCCCACTTGTCCAAAGAGCCTACATTACAACCTCGAGAAAGTCCTTTTTGATTCGGCATTGATTTCTAGAGTATGGTCGGAGTTAAGAGTGCTTACAAGCCTATGGCTGCCAATATGTGTGATTGATTGTTTGAGTGAGTCCCTTTATCATTGATATACACTTGTAAGGGAGTGAAACACATCGTAGAGTGCACATCCATGTTTGATTTTGGTGATTCTTGCTGTTGTTGCATGAGTATGATGAGGGAAGGTGAGTGAGTATACTTGTGATTGATCTTTGAAGCTCGAATTCATTTGCTTGCATGATTTGATTCGTTGACTCATTCCTAACAATTTCACTTGACTTATTATTTCGTTGCTTGAGGACAAGCAACATGGTAAATTTGGGGGGTTTGATTAGGCGTGAAATTGTCATGATTCGTCACTCGAAATGCCCTAGTTTTGGTTGATTTTGTTGAGTATTTAGAGTCATTTGCGTATCATTTTCATAAACTAATGAATTTGTCTATTTGATGCTCATAGATGGATAGAGGGCGAAAAGAGGAGTTCGTAGGACTTTGAATCGACTCAAACGGATGCCCGGATGAGAAGATATCGAAGAAATACGAAAAGTACTAGTTCGAGGGAGCAAAAGTATCATTGGAGTGCACAAGCAAGGAGTACTCGTGCAAGGGTGCACGAGCGGCCGTGCAAGGCGCACGAGAGGATGCAACTCGTGCAGAGTGCACGAGCAGACGTGGGTCGTGCACTAGTGCACGAGCAAAGGGAGGTCGTGCATTTTTTGAGTTCTGTATGTTTTGAAGTGCTTGAGTGGGATGTGCTCGTGCACTAGTGCACGAGTGCGTTTTTTGGCCCATACGTTCCCGATTCGCCCCGTTGCCTATATATACCCCTTCCGAGCACGTTTTTAGAGACAACTTGAAACAAACCACATACCAAATCACTTTTAGACTTAGTTTTTAGAGAGAGAAAGATGAGAATGAACGAACAAGCTTTACTTTTACGTTTTGAGGTTTTTCTTTACGAATTCATAGTCCGATTTTATACTTTTTAATTTCATTTCTTAAAACCTTTGTTCGTTATTTCTTCTAGACTTCGTTTTATTAATCTAATTTCAGTTCTTAGAATTATTTTCTTTCAAAACCCTAGTTCATGCTTTTTAGTTTTTCACTTCAATTCATCATGTTTATGTTCATTACTTCGTCAATTGCTTTTGTTATCGTTATAACCATGTCCGGCTAAAACCCTTGCATGCTTGGGGTAGGATGAACTCGTAGAAGTAGGTTGTGGGTACGTAATTAGGGTAATTCATGACGTTAGGTTTTAATTCTCTTAATTAATGAATTCTTAAAATTAGTCTTAACTTTGCCTTTGAATTTCGTACGAACGTGTTAGGGAGAGGACGACCGCATCACTCTTTAACAACTAGTAGACTTAACGAGAGGGTTTAGAAAGGGTTAATTCATTTGCCGGTTTAGCTATGGAGGATGGCCGCATCACCATTAGTTAAATGAGGGCCTCTTTAATTAAGCACAATCTATTAACTTGTTAGTGGATTAGTAAAGTCGAGTGCTAGGGTAAAGTATTAGGGTTTAGAATCTTGAGCTTTCATCTTGCATTCTTTTACTTAGGTTATTTCTTGCGCGTCACAGTTATTTTGATTATGTACCTGCTCCGTTAGTATACGTAGGGATTCCTATCCTAAGCATCACCATCACATACTTGAAAAACAAACCTTAGATACTTAGTTTAATTTTCCTTTTGCATTCGTAGAGTAATTTAGTTTAGATTATTTTCTCTTTTCAAAAATCCAAAAACATTTCACTCATATTAACTACGACGCGTAGATCTTCAGGGATCTATTTCGCATACATACCTTCCCTTGGGTTCGATAATACTTGGTCCCTATACTTGCCCATACTACAATGAACCCGTACTCTTGCGGGGAAGCTACTAGTAGAAAGCTGATATTTTCGATTCAAGTCACTCCTCCATGTCTTCTTACTCCTCTGGGCTCTCCCCACTTTCACTTAGCTTCCTTCCCTCCATTGCCTTTGCAGACTTAAAAAGAGATTTTAAGTTGCTCCATTTTCTATCTTCCTTCCAATCAACTCCAACATCTACGTTTTCAACCAGATATGAGATTTTGGAAGCATAATTGGGCTTGCTCGCCAGTTGTGGAGTCTTTTCCGGTTGGAATTTCGTGCGTTCTTTGTTCAAGGCACGAAGGAAGAACTGCTGCCAGTTGTATCCCTTCTCCTTGCTTTCCACAATAGCCTTCACCAGCCTCAGCTTTGGATTACTGACTTGCTCGGAGCTTCCTTGGTTGGCCAATATGCATTTCCCAACAATCTCGCACAATACATTATATACTGGGAGAAGTACATTTCTGTTCATCGTTGGACTATACTTAACCTTCTTCTCCATTATTGTGTATACCCAATCCTCCTCCTTATCCGCGATACACGTATCTGGATTAGGGCCTTTTGACGGAAAACCAAATAACTCCTTCAAGTCTTCCCCTTCTAACTCAATCTCTTTCCTGACTTTTTGGAATTCTATAAATTCCTCTCCATCTCGATCAATTTTCTTCTTTCTTTTCAGGAATAAATACGATTTAATCTTGGAATTGGTGTTGTTGACAATGAAAAAGAATTCCAATACTTGCCTATCAAAACAGTTCTCTGGATGAACTGTTAAGAACTTTTCTAGCCCGTCGGCTTTAACCATCTCCAAGGCTTCTTTGATGTGCCTGAACTTAGGCCTGGATTGTATTTCTGGGTTATAAAAAAGAACATTGGGTTCGTACAAAAAATTATCTTTATTGGTGAGGTGTTTAAGGTTGATTTTTGCCATTTGGAACTTGAAGAAATTTGATGAATTTCACAAAGGGTTCTTAGAGAAAGAAAGTGAAATTTGGGCTTGAGAGATTTCGAAAAGGTTTCAGAGACTAATATGAGGACCTTTTATATCTGGATTGAACGGTGAGATTAAAAGATTGATCAACGGCTGGGGTTGATTCAGATAAGATCGTGGATAGTTGAAAAGGTTGTGGGGAGTTTTTAAGATATCTAAACGGTTAGAAAAGAACCGCCTAAAATGGAAGGCGAGGATTAAAAGGGTTGGTAGCCGAAAGGTCACATCATCCGGCTTTTAAGGCGCGTGAGATAGGAAACTGAAAAAGGTTTATTGACTTTTACAGCGCGCATTAAATGCTCCATTTATCAAAATCTTTTCAAAATAGTGTACAAAGATTTAATTTCGCAGAAAGTACTCATTATCATTTTTGGAAAAGAATTTATATTTTAAAACTAAGAAGCATTCAGTTTTGAAATAACATGAGTTAGGATATGATTGACCTTGACTGAGGCTCTACCTCCTCTGAGACTTGTAGCTCCTCTGAGATCTTTGACTCTACTGAAGTCACTCCTCCACTGATTTGAAAACATCTCTTATGAGATTTTGATAAGACCTTTTTCTTACTCTCCTGGGTCCAGAAGTCCAAGCTCTACTGACAGTTCTTGAAACCTTGCTTTTGCCAAAGGTTTAGTAAATATGTCTGCCTTTTGTTTGTCAGTATGGATCTTGAGCATTTTGATATCTTTCTTCTGCACATGATCTCTAATGAAATGATGCCTTATATCCACATGTTTGCATCTTGTGTGGAGAACTGGATTTTCTGAAATAGCAATGGCACTATTGTTGTCGCAGAAGATAGGAACTTCATTAGCAAAGATGTTGTAATCTCTCAGTTGTTGTCTTAGCCATAAGATTTGAGCACAACAACTTCCAGCTGCCATATATTCAGCTTCAGTAGTGCTTGTGCCTACTGAATTTTATTTCTTGGAAAACTAAGAGATCAACTTACTTCCCAAGAATTGACAGGTGCCTGAGGTTGATTTCCTGTCAATTCTGCAACCTCCATATTCTGCATCTGAGTATCCTGTGAGTTCCAAATTGTCATCTGAGGGATACCACAATCCTATATTCGCAGTACCCTTTAGATATTTAAGAATCCTTTTTGCAGCTTCCAGATGACTTTTCTTTGGATTTGCTTGATATCTTGCACATATTCCAACAGCAAATGTGATATCAGGCCTGCTTGCTGTGAGATACAGTAGAGACCCAATGATAGCTCTGTAGTGAGCTTGGTCTACTGATTCACCATCCTCATAGGTTCCATCTTTGTGTTGGTGTTGAGTGGAACTCTTGCAACCTTACTGTTTTGACATCCAAATTTGTTGATCAGCTCCCTTGTATATTTGGCTTGATTGATAAAGATTCCTTCAGTGGACTGTTTGACTTGAAGTCCAAGGAAGAAATTCATTTCTCCCATCATTGACATCTCAAACTTTCCTTTCATTAGTTGAGAGACCTTTTCACTGAGGACTTAATTTGGAGAACCAAAAATAATATCATCCACATAGATTTGCACCAATAGAATATCCTCTCCTTTTGTGATCCTAAAGAGAGTTATATCCACTATTCCTTTGATAAAGTCATGATCAAGTAAGAACTGAGATAGAGTATCATACCAAGCTCTTGGAGCCTGTTTTAGTCCATATAGAGCCTTTCTCAGTTTATATACTTTGTGACTTTCTTCAAAACCTGGGGGCTGCTCCACATACACTTCCTCATTTAGTACTCCATTCAAGAAAGTATTCTTGACATCCATTTGATACACCTTGAATTTCTTGTGAGCAGCATATGCAAGAAATAGCCTTATTGCCTCCAATCTGGCCACTAAGACAAATGTTTCATCATAGTCAAAACCTTCAACTTGAGAATAGCCCTTTGCCACTAGCCTGGCTTTGTTTCCGACTATGACATCATTTTCATCCTTCTTATTCTTGAACACCCATTTGGTTCCAATCACATTGCAATGATATGGTCTGTCCACCAACTCCCATACTTGATTCCTTGTGAATTGATTGAGCTCTTCTTGCATAGCAATGATCCAGTTTGAATCTTGAAGTGCTTCTTCAATGGAACCTGGTTCCTGGTTAGATAAGAAACAACAAAACAAAGCACTTTCTCCATACACCCTTAGATAAAAGAAGATATATGACTTAGTCTTAATATAGATAATCACGTTTACAAGAATTCAAATAAGTTCCCCTAATAATTCTCAAATCGGTTAGTTTACATGAAGAGTCAATAAGAAATGAGTTATATCTATGTGCATTAAATTGAAATATACGTTACAAACTTGCATGTATCGCCTATATCTAAAAGTGGTTTCCATATTTTATTTTTGGTAACTAAAAATATCTTTTCCTCACCCTTTTAATACACGTTCATCACCTCTTTAAAAAATATATATATATATTAGTCTATCTCCATAAAAAAGTGTTGGTATCCTTTCTTTTTGATCAAACCTTTTTACATACCTTTTCTCGGCTGAATTCTGCTTGGAGCAAGATTACTATTGTAAGTCATTTTCTTGAATTATTGTTTTAAAAATGTGTTAATGCAATTTGCATATATATATTCTGAAAATCGATACTAGAATTTTTATGTTGGCCAAACTTATATAAATGTTCATGTGTTTTTATTTTATTAAAGAATTTTTTTGTTTATGGAACCCAAGTTTGCAAAATAAAACTTTCGAATTGTTTTAGGAAAATAGGCCAACTATCTAGTGTATCCATGAACCTAAATTATTTACTTCTAAGACCATCGAGTGTGTATGGGCAATTTTTTTATGAAGAAGAATGACTTAAAATGCTTTACATTTTTTTTAAGTGGTTTTGTGAACTAAATTTTCCTACTTTATAAAACCCTAAAGGAAAATAATTTTATAATAATTTAGTTCGATAATCCAACTCCACCCAATTTTTTTCTTGTTTGGCTTTAGAACCAAAATAGTTCTATTAATTAGAATTAATTTAGAATATGTTAAATTATATTTCGAACTATTATTTTCTTAAATTATCTTGAGCAACCTCAGATATTTATGTGATTAAATCCCTTTATACGAATGGGTGTAATGCCTTTAATTATCTTCATGTGATATTATTAATATTATTATTATTATTATAAAAAGAAAGGAAATTGCCGAAATCCCTTTACTTAATTGATGGTCAAATATACTGCAACCAAACCCCTTTATGCTTGCATGCGTAAAATTCTTTGTATTTTCTTATTATAATTATCTACTAAGTTTTGAATATAATATTTCTTAGCTTGTTCGCAATTAAAAACTCTAAAAACTAGTAGTCTAGGTAATATTTACATAGCTCGTAGCATATATTAATCTATAATAAATTCTAAGACTTGTTATTTTTAATTAATTCTAGGTGGCGAGTAAAATACGCATTTAGATAATTCACGTGCCTACAAGTTTTGTCATGACAAAAGGTGGGGTTTTCTAATACTTGATTGGATTATTTTTCACTTTTAAATGTCTTATGTGATTGATATTGTTGTTTGCTACTACTTGCTACGTCACTATGTTATTCGTTATGTTCGGCGGGGTAAAGGCCGTATAACGCACTATGATTATGCTATGTTATTCGTTATGTTCGGCGGGATGAAGGCCGTATAACGCTTGATTATGATTATGGTTGGCAAAGCCAACATTGCTATGGGTAAGTTTGTATGTGAGTTAATGATTTAATTTACATTTTATATTTAATTGTGACAAATGGGACCCCACTGAGCTAGTTGTTTTGCTCACCCCAATCAATTTAATATTTTGCAGACTAAGAATATGTTGAAGTGCGCAGTGGAGGCATGGTGGATTTGCCTGCATTTACTTCCTATCATTTTAACATTTCGTTGCGTAGTATGACTTCTAAAATTTTATTTGCATTGAAGGATACTTGAGACTATGTTATGTGTTGGATTTGGTTACATTTTAGTATGTTGAGTCTTTATTTATTTTGAAACAAGTCCTGCAACTTTATTAGTGAAATATTTTATATCACGACTTGAGTTAATTTTTTTTGCTGTTGGTTGAAATTAGAATTTTATTTCTTTGGTTTAATTGTAGTCTTGAAAAAAATTAGGGTTCTTGAGTAGATTTTATTCAAGTTAAATGTCAAAATACTTTCTAAAAATCATGTCGTGACATCTTTAGGTAATCAAATTCCTCTTGCAAATTGCTCATCAAGGATAGCTTGTGTTTGTTTTCATTGGTTTCAACAAGCAGTTCCTCAATTTTTTGCTTAAGATCTTGATTTTACACTAATAGTTCATCATAATCACTTTTAATGTGAAGTAGTCCTTCAAAACCTTTTTGGAGCAAGTGAATCATATCACTGGAAGAATGATTTTTAAAGAAAATGTGACAATCTGCAACTATCTTCGTGTTTAGAAAGAATCTGGTACTAATTGGCAAAAGAATGATTTTTTAAAAATCATATTAAAATACTATGGGTTTTTAGCTACGTCTATGTATTTTTTCATGATTTTAGGAGGTGTCTAAGTAATTTTTCCAAAATGTTCTTGTTAATGATGCACTGTAAACCTACTGTGAGACATGAAAAGTTTTTGTACTAGTTTTGGAAACGGACCAAAAACCCTATGTTTGACATACCAAATGCACAAGAACTATTTTTATATGTTTTCTTCATTTCAAGTTGAAGTTACTGTATAAATTTCATGACTTTTGAATGTCTCTAAGTATTTTTGAAAAATTCTCAAAGTTGCAAGTAAAAGACCTAGGAGAACAAACTGCATCTTTTTTAACTTGATGACTTGAATTGTTTCTCTTTGTTTAAATGCTTATATTTATCTTGCATGATAGAATAAGGACTTAGAACACTTTAGTATCATGTGGATAGGAGTTTAGTAACAAATTTCATGTTTAGGAGTTTTGATCTTAAGATGAATGACTTATTCTTTAGAAAATGTGTTATTGTGTGATTTTAGTGAAAATTTGCACTAAGACTAAAGGTTGTGAACTTGTACTAAAAGAAACAAAAATACTGATTATGTCAGAAGTTCTTTTAGGACCAGTGTGTAGAATATAAGAATGCGAGAAATTTTTTATAAGCAGATAATGGACTAAAACGTGGATAATTATACGTGCTAGGTTAAGTACGGTTCGTGTGTGGGTTCGAAAGACTTGTTGTCCTCGACTTTTATGAAAAGCTCTTTGAAAGGTGGGTGGTTCATATCTGTATTGCCTAAATATTATGTGATGATTAGTTTATTTTTAGTTGAGTTTATACGGTTTTATTTGGTGAAGGTTGTTAATTTACGGGTGCAATGAAAAGACGTACCATTACGGGTACAATGAAAAATGATATCATTACGGTGCAATGAAAAGTTGCATCATAGAATATGTTGAAATTAAAACATATATGCAGAGTACGTTGAAATTAAGACTGCTCATAAGGTACATTATAATTAAGACTGTCCATAGGCATTGATAAAATAGTCGTGCCAAATTTTTTATGGTTGGAAAAAAATGGTATAAATATGCTTGAAATATACCCAATTTACATAATCGCGTACACATCACCCACACTATGAATTTAAATATCATTCTCTCTTTTACAAAACATTTTCAGGTACCGATGCAGATGACTGAGAGCAGCTATAGGCACGACCCTCCCCACCACTACCTGATAAAACTTATTTTGCTACTTATGTTCATTGCATTTCGGACATTATGTTTTGATTCGAGTAGCTACTCCTTTTAATGCTCGATACTTATGTTTAAGAACTTATCATTCTTATGCTACTGTATTAGTGATGTATGTTTAACTATTAAGTATTGGTTTAGGCCTTGCACGCTGCAAATCATTATCCTGCGATTTTACATAATTAGTTTTACAATAGGAATCTAAGTAAAATACATTTGTTATTCGTTATAAAAAAAATTAGCTTAGTTTTCTTATATTACTAAGTAACGAATCGAGTCTGAAGCGTTAAAGCCAAGGTGGGCTACGTTCCGGATTCGGGGCGTTACAAGTGTTCACTCATCTTGATATGTGGATGTTAACATAACCTAAGAATTACATATCATCTATTATTTCGGATAGTTTCGGAAGGAAAAAAAAGAAGATTTAGAGGGGAGACAACTAAACTATATCACTATTCATGCATTGTTCATTTTTAAGTATTCATTGACCAAGTCATTAGTAAAGAGCCAAGATAATAACACGGTTCATTTTGTAAAAAGATTATAAAAAATAACCATGTTATTATCTTGGCCCTTTACTAATGACTTTCATTTCAAAATAACTTTCCCATTTTTAAAATAAAAAATTATTCATAAACTTCATCCTTAAAATATCCACAGTTTATAAAAACCATATTCGAGATGAAATCACCATATGCGAGACATTCTTACCGTATCCGATATCAAATTTTGTTTCAAGTAATTTATTTGATGGAGCAACCACGATAGAGATATTCTAGGGATTATACTAAATTACAACACATTCAACCAATATTATTAGATAATCATATATCTCTTAGACACTTACTTGGGATGTATACGTCACAAAAGTACCATATCCAAAATTAAATTACCATATGACTCAATTAAATTGTCATATCCAATATTAAATTTGGTTTCAAATATTAAACCGATAAGCAATAATTTGTGCCCCAATGTAAGCAAATTTGTGTCCGAAAAGGAGAGAGTTTAGTCGTTCAACCATGATTCACTTCAGTGTAGTTGGAAAATTAAGATCAAATTAAATGCACACGAAGTGTAGCGCCCAAAACCAGTGCCACTTACTTAGATTATTTTTTTTTAAATATTTTTAAGTTTCATACTTAAATTAATTAATGCAGAAGACCACACTGTGAAAACATGAGCCACTCCCCCCCCCCCCCCCCCCCAATTTTTTTCCCTAAGTAACATGTTTAAACCAATTTGTATTTAACTCGTATACTACCCACACATCTAAGTCAAACACTTATTCAAATACAATTCTCAAGATGTAATACCATACACGAAATAAGACATTATAATTAGATTAAAAACATATTCAAAAGAGTTGACCGTGTCATGCATGAGAGTTAGGTTTAGAAGTCGTCATATTAGCTTAAAGGTATACAAAAAGTTAGATTCCAGTCATAGAAATTTAGACACAACCACGATAATAAAACATCTAAACCAACTAAATATACCGCACAATTACTTAGTACACTTCTTACGGAGTTTTGAAAAACAACAATTAAAGTTTGAGGAGTCCGCCACCGTCAATTACACGTCCGCCTCGTCTTCAACAAACCTTGAAATAATTTAAAGAGCATCATGAGTCTTCCCCCTGAGAGGAAGCCCAGTGGGATAACATTCAATATACTACTACATTGAAGAAAGTCATTTGATGTAAAAGAGTGAGTACTTGCCGAGGCCCGTCGACCTGGCTATTCCACATTGTTGATGAGCGAACATCAATTACTACTTGGCGAACAAGAGTTAAGGCATAATTGAAGATTAAGAAGCAAAATACCCGGACCAGAAATGATTAACAAAGAAAATCAAAGGGGAGTGCACAAATTAATTCGGGAAGTGTATTCTGTGACGAACAACACTCTCGACGAACAACTTTCTGGCGAACAGGTCCTAGGACCCGAGGCCAAATATGGACCCAACACCAGGTCGTAGATGACGAATAAATATAACATTTCCAGAAGCTCACCCACCTTGAAACGTCTGGGCGAGCAACTTACGAACCATGAAATCAGAGAACGAACAACTTCTACAGAAAAAACTACAAGTAATGATCTACCAAACAAGCAAGGACGAACAACAATGGATCCAAGATGAGACCAAATACAAGACTTTGTAACTAAGTTTCAGCTTAGATAAGGTCAAATGTGGTCAAAGGACACATGTCAAGCATGCAAGATTGGTAGTCCAAGAGTCATGTACACCTCCTACTTGGTGGTCACTATAAATAGTTGTTCTCTAGCAATAAAATTTAAGTTCAAATTCACAAATACTCCCAAAACACACACAAACACACCTAAACGTGCAAACATACTAAATAAATACGAAATAAATACGAATTTAATACTCGTATTTACGATTCTATAACACGAACTATCGAATTTACCATTTACGGTGGTAACCAATCACACGTTCTTGTTTGGTGATCTTAAATCGGTTAAAAACAGTCACTAATCCACGCAATTAGAACCGATCACCAGCACACATAGCATAATTCCACACATCATAATCCACACAACATAATCCACATAGAGAAAAGTCCGAAGATCTACTTATTTGCATCTTACATACAAATGGAACTAACTAATATAAAAACAATTAAATGTTACCCACTTTTCTTGGAGTCAAACATTTCAAGATAACTTTCCGGAAGCCCGCTAACTCGTGCTGCACTAGACACGTTTTGGAGTCCTTTAGTCTCATAATCATTAAATTTTATCAATTTTTTTTAAAACTCACATGTTATAATCATACCAAAGGTATTAATTTTCAATACACAAGAGAAAATAGTTTAATAACTTATATCTTAGGTTAACACATTAGAATAACACATTGAAATGAATTATTCACCATAAATTGTTAGCACACTATAAATTTATAAAATTTATACAGTTTCTCTAAACACGTGTAGGTACACACAATAAAAATTGTTGGGATATTTAGTTTTGATGATTTTTCAAAATGACTTGTAATAGGGAATGAGCAGTCAGGATTGTGTCTTATAAGATTCAGGTTAGGCTAGTCTATTTTCAGTTTACAGGTATTCAGTTGAGGGGGAACTCAGCTGTCTCGGAACCTGAGAAGTTAGAGCTATCCTAGAGCAAACAGACTGGAGCATCAAGTCAGAACCCTGAAGACCGTCCTGAAGGAAGTCCCACTGAGTATAAACCTGACTTTCTAAGCTGGTCAGTGGACTACTCAGTGAAGAGCATGATCATGAGGATCAGTGTTGTGCCTAGTAGATCCTGAAGGAGTCAGGCTACTGAGGAATGAGAGGCTGACAATTTGCCTTATGTCAACTCTCCTGAGTGGACTTTAGTCCACTGAGTAGACTTAAAGTCCAATGAAGGAAGTCCACTGAGAAGACTTAAAGTCCAATGAAGGAAGTCTACTGAGTAGACTTCAAGTCCAATGAAAGTTCCTAAGAGGACTTCAAGCCTACTGAAGAAAAGTATCCTGAGAGGATTTCAAGTCAGCTGAAGACAAGTAGCCTGAAGTTAGGACTACCCTGATCAAGTACCTTGAACAAAAGAGCCGTTGGACCCAGTCCACGTGGACCAATCAAGACAAGGCAGCGAATCTGACAAAAGTTGACAAGGCCGTACTTCACTGAAAATGAGAATTTCACTCCAGAGATAGTCTGGATTTGAATGTTACTATCTCCAACGGTAACATTCAAATCCACACTATAAATACAAACTCAAGCTGCATTTAGAAGTGTGGAGCAGATGTGGGAGAGAGTGCAAGTTCAAGGGAGGCATAAGGAGGCACCATCTCCATCAAGAACACTGGCCCTGAGTTCTACATAGTCATATTTGAGTGTTCTAGTTTGTATACTCGAGCCTATCATATACATCCTAAGCTTAGAGAGATTTTCCCAATCCTAGCTTTCAGGCTAAAACCATGTAAGGGAAAATCTCACCTAGTTGGAGAAAGCAACACCAAACCCAAACCCTTTCCCGAGTGTTAGAGTTAGTGGTTGAAGTTAGGTGTGGAGAGGCAGTCTCTGAGAGAAGAGGGATGTGAGGCCAGTTCGAGAGGCAGCTCCGCGGAGGGGTGTGAGTTCAGATGAGAGTGCACCTTGGCACGTTAAAAACAAGTCAATCCTCTAATGGATTCTCATGTTAAATCAAGATAGTGGATGTAGGAGCTTGAGCCTCTGAACCACTTTACATTATTGTGTTCTTTATTGCTTTACTGATTTACTTAAGCACTGCACTGACCACTCATTTACAAAGCATTTCAGTGCACTCCAGTGTTTAAAAAAAAAAATCCTAAATTCCCAAATGAAAATGTTTTCACGGGACCATAAAAAATTTCACATAGAAATACTCTCTAGTTTGTGATTTATTAATTTTCCAAGGCAAAACAGGCCCCAAAATGTTGTTGTGACCCATATTTTTTCAACATTTAGTAACACATGAATATGCCTCAAATAAGGCCAAGTAAAAATTTCAATATGATCCTAAGAGTAATTAGTAATACCATAAAAATTATCATAATTTAAGTCGTTGAATTCCCTATTTATTTATATAATGTTCTAGAGCTCTAAAACTGCTCGTTTTTACTGTGAAGACACTGTTTGTTTAAAAAATTCATTAAAAATATAATATAACTCCAAATTCATACAAATAAAATTCATATGAAAGATAAGATTCAATATAACAATATAGCCAAAAATTAGTTTCAAAGAAGAAATAATCTGTACCCAGTAAATTTTACAATCATCACCAAAACAGGGCCGATTTTCTGCTGTACAACACTATAATATAAAATTCACATAAAATTGAAAACGACTCCAAAAATTCCAAAAATTTTACCAGACACCCTAATCTTCCATAAATTCAATGTGGTAAAAGGGTTTCATCAAATTCGTTCAGAAAAGGTCAGAACAACTCTTGAAATTAACATGCAATTTCATAGCAGATTTCAGCATCAAAATTTACACATATAATAGTCTAGTTGGGGCACCCAACTCAATTTAATCACCAAATATCTACCAAATAAGTCTTCACACATAAAAAGAAAGGACTTGCAGTAGAAGAAGGGAAATAAAAATGACACAAAATCCACATGCAATGACATATATCACATGCACTACATAAATCAACACTCTTGAGTCACACAGTTAGCAATTTCCACAAGATACACCAAAATTTCTTGCAGGATATTAACTCAAAAACCCTAAAATGAATATATATATATTTTTTTTCAAAAGGTAGTATTTTAAGCACCACATTACTAAGAATAGTAGAAAAAGAAGATCACTGGAAAGACAAAGAAAAACCACTTCGTATGCAAAACAAAAGGACCAGTTTCTTTCTTTCATTTACCTCTAGATAAACTCTTCTACTTCAATGAAAGCTTTAAAGGGACTCTTCTACTTCAATGAAAGCTCTTTAGATAACGGAGGTGGATGATCTTTTTTTATCCAGAGAAGGGAAGAAAGGAGTAGAGAGAGAAAGAGGGAGAAGACATGGTGAAGAGAATGACGGTTCGTATTCTTTGAGTGAGATATTAGAGAATATATTTATTTATTGGGGAGAGACCAATTCAATTCCTGAATTTGTTTCAAGAATATCTAATTCAAATATATATATATATATATATATATATATATATATATATATATATATATATATATTAAAAAATTCACTTTAACCAAATTAATATGTAGTTGGACATACATATAATTAAACTCATATATGATTCCTAATTAATTAAAAAAATTAATTAATTTTTTATTTCCACTAGCAGTAATATTTCTAAACACATAAGTCTCAAATACTATGCTTTAGTACTTCCTTTTTATTATCACTGAATTATATGTATATATATATATACACACATCATTTTATTATTATATATATATATATTTTTCTATTTCTATTTATTTGTGTCAAGTGCGTCGCAATCGAGCCCGGTCTCCTCAGTTGGCTATCCTGCAAAACTTTTCTAAAACTTGTAGATATCATTAGTTCTTTCATCTCATAATTATAACTTTTAGAAACAATAAAATAGTCCACCAGAATAATTAAGTTGTTAAAAAAAACATGCCATATACATACATGCATTTTTAAGGAAAACGGGGTGTTACACGAAGCATTAATATATTTTTTTAAAAATAAACGATGATGAAAATATAAAATACACAACCATGAACAAAATCGTGCAACACATACATAAGAACAAAAAAGTACATCAACAATTTATATAACTATGACAAAATATTGTTATACATTATCAAACTCAATGATACACAGGGAATCGTCGGCACAAAACTTGCGACGAAAACTTATAAGCTATAGAATAAAAAAAGACGATATTCTATACCTAGAAAGATAAAATACAACATAAAAACAACCCCGAACAAATAAAAAAACCAAATCTTCGAGTGACGCTTGGTCCCACGAACGACACTAGCAAACAAAGTTGGAGGAAAGGATATCAACAATATTAAGATCTCAATAACTAAAAAAATAAGAACCGTGAACAATGTAATCACCTGCGTAATTATAGAGTAATGCATCGGAAGATACACAAAAATAAAATGGAAACCTGCAAACAAAACTGAAGTGATTATACTATGAGCAATATCAGGATCACAACAACCAAAGAAATTGTCAGCATCGTTACTCCATCAAAACACGAAGGAAAAAAAAAGAGGAAAAAAAAAAGAGAACACAAATCAATATAGAGATGGGGTGTCTAAATTTATAGAAAAAACTAGCTAACGATCAACGGGCAGGTTGAAACATGGAAAAATCAAAGGCCAAGATCAAAATAACACCTTGACTCAATGAGAAACCAAGGATTTAGAAATAAGAAGAGAAGGGAGGCGCCACATTGGACAAAATTGCTTCCCCTATATAAGAGTGTTGATCGATTGATGGTTCATGATAAGCTTATCATGAAACTGTTGTAAAATATCAAATATTTGACCAGGAGTATCGATAATTTCACCAAGAGTATCATTAATTTGAGTTTAATTTTTTTTACAACAATTACAATATAATATTATCAACTCAGATTAATGATACTCCTAATTTAGAGTATGTATAGAGTGAAATTGGTTTATACATGAATTATTAAGGGGTAGTTATTATATACTACAATCTTTAAGTTTAAATTGCAAAATAGGGGGCAAAAAATCTCATAACCCATTTTACTACATTTTGTGGTCCCCATCTTTGAACAAAAACCTCAAATTGATACAATTTGGTGGGGTCATGTTCAGTATCTTATTCTTATAAAACTGACACTGACTGCTACTTTTTGCACATTTCCCGAGGCACTTTTTCGACCAAAAACATTTATTATTTCCAGATTTTTATAATTTTGAACATAACCATAATTTTTATGAACACACGTATAAAATATAAATATTCAAGAATTCAAGCATGTTCAAATTAAAAAACATCTCCTTTATTATTAATTTGAGAATTACACCTAAAAAAATTCAAAGTATTACATATCCAAAATTGGGCACATAATGCCAAAAAATTTATGAACATACCATAAAAAAATGTGCACAGACGCACAAAAATTATAAACAATCGCTAAAAAAAAAATTGAACAATCGCTAAATATTATGAACAGATAGTCTTTTTTGTGTTTGAGACTCCAAAAATCTTCAATTCTACTTGTATTTGGATGCCTGCAAATTAACATAACAAAAATTATGATCTCACAATATGTACAACACTCATTCACATGTGAAACAAATTTAAATAAGTACTTACAGTGTGGAAAAAAAAAGTTATTTCCCCAGTGTAATAAATACTTACTAGTGAGCTCTAAGAGGTGGCCATGGAGAATTTACTATAAACCACTCAGACTCATGTACATGTTTCGCCTGATTCTGTGATGCCAACCATAACTCTTCTTCTACATTCTTTCTTGCTCTTTGTCTTCTGCAGATTTTCTGCAATGAGATCATAAACATGAGTTTGTAAAAATCCAGCATCTTCAAGAAAATCACTACATTTATTCTATATTCACCAACAAATAAGAGTTTAAATATTATCTAGAAAATATACTTTCAGCATAGCATCTAATTAAATGTTACAAGATAATATCAATATTTCAAACTAATCATCTTCTTCAAGCTATCACACATATTCACGCACCTATACACACTCACTCACGCACCCTAAACCCCCCCCCCCCCCCCACAAACACTCACGCCCAGATCCCCCACCCCCAACACTCACCCACACTCCAGATCCTCCTCCCCAAACTCAGGCACACAATATACATCCCCCTCCCCACAGTGCACCTACCACACACACTCACGCACACACAACCCCCACTCCACACACTCACGCGCACACACCACATCTCCTTCCCACTCACGCGCACACACACCCACAAAAATAAATAAAGATCCATTAAAATACATACGGTAGAGTTGCCTCCGTTCCTCACTATTGTTGCGGCGACGAGAGCAACTATATGGGTGGAAAGATTTGAGGCTAGGCGGTGGTGGTGTGGTGGTCGGATGACGGATTTGTTGAGATCGACTATAGATCTGCAACAATGGTCCATCTTCGGTCGAATTTTTTCAGTCGACCGCCACCACACCTTCAAACTTGGGATATTTGGTGGTGGCTTGAATCAGTGGTGGTCGATTGTTCTGTGGTGATGGTGGTTGACCGCCGCGGCCTCGATCTCAACAAGAGAGAGATGAAATATAGAGAGAGAGGGATTTTGAATTAAGAGAGAGAGGAGCGATATGGGATGAGAGAGAGTGGGAGATGAAGGGATGATATGTACGTGTGATAGGAGAGAGAGAAGAGAGTGAGGCAATTGGGTGTGTGGTCCACCTTTTTAAAATACAAATCAATATTCAATTGTATGAATTTGGGTTTTGGGATTTTTGATGTTTTATTGTGTATTTTAGGTTTAGAAATTGTAGTAGAGTGTGTATACGGTACTAGTTATTATCACTAAAGAGTATTAGTTATTTACACTGAAGAATATTAGTTGTTTTCACTGAAGAGTCTTAGTTTGTTTTCACTGAACAACTAAGACTCTTCAATGATAACAACTAATACTATTCAATGAGAACAACTAATACTCTTTAGTGAAAATAACTAATACCTTTCAGTGGTTCATGTATAAACCATTTCCACTCTATACTTTGTCCCTAACTTAATATTCGATACATTAATATAGTTTCATGATAAACTTATCATAAACTATTTTTATACGATATTTTACTTTATGACAAAGGGGCAATAAAGTTGGAGAAAAAGAGAATAATTAATATTTTAAAGAGTCTTTAAAACTAACAAGTACTCCCTCCGTCCATGAAATATAGTTCTGGTTGCCTTATTTGGCTGTTCACGAAAAATAGTCATGTTGCCTAAAATGAAAATAATAAACTTTATCTACACTTTTCAACATACACACATAACATTTTTAAAATAATTTATTTTGTACTTGATGTGACACAATATTCTTACTTTTTAATGAAAATGATTTTTTTCGTCCTATAACTTTACCTCTTTTTGATTTTTGTCCTACTGACTTTCAAATTTTGATTTTAGTCCGATAACTTTACCTTTTTTTTATTTTTGTCCGGCTGACTTTCAAATTTTGATTTTGGTCCTGTAACTTTACCACTTTTTGATTTTAGTCCTACAAAGGTTTGTAGGTTATAGGACCAAAATAAAAATAATATATAAGTTACAGGATGAAAATCAAAATTTAAAAGTCAGCAGGACGAAAATCAAAAGGAGGTAAAGTTACAGGACTAAAATCAAATTTTGAAAGTCAGCAGGACGAAAATAAAAAAGTGGTAAAGTTATAGGACAAAAAAAGTAATTTTCCCTACTTTTTATATATTATACCAACTTTCTTAATAACCGTGCATAAAATAGCAAGACTATATTTCATAGATAGATAGATAGATAGATAGATAGAGTAGTATAGAAATAGAATTTTATAATCTAGGGACCTAAAGATTTTATTCTAATTTTTCCTTGTTTTTTCTTCCAGAGTTTGGTATAGGTGTAGGCAGCGACATTGTGAACTGGGAACCCATCATTCAGTCGTTCTTCCCCAATTTTGGGGGAAAAAAGAAAGAAAGAAAACCCTAACGTCCCTGCTTGGTTGCTTTCTTCTCCACAGCTGCGGTCTCATGGGTGAACAGACCCACACCCCAACCCCAACTGGTACCCTACCTAAACCAGAATCCCAGTCCCAAATCGAAATACCCAATAATGATTGTAAGCCTGCCCAGATTTCTGATCCTCAATCCGCCGACGAGGGCTTCATCTCCAATCATCATCATCCTCAGAACCCTTCCAAAATACCAATTCGACCTCAAAAAATCCGCAAACTTTCGACGCCGGAGAAGGGAACCGCCGATGCAGTGAAGAACCGGCGGCGCAGCGCCTCCCAAGTTTGCAGAGTTGTTATCAAGCCGTTATCCGCTGACGGGGAGATTGAATCAGCCCTTCGCCATCTCCGCGGTGTGGATCCGTTGCTTGCCCCGCTTATTGACACCCACCCACCCCCTCAATTCGAGTCCCACCACCCCCCTTTCCTCTCCCTAACTAAGAGCATTCTTTACCAGCAGCTTGCTTACAAAGCCGGCACTTCGATTTACACGCGCTTCGTCTCCCTTTGCGGCGGGGAGGATTCCATCTGCCCCGATTCCGTCCTGGCCCTCTCTTCCCAGCAGCTGAAGCAGATCGGGATTTCTGGGCGCAAAGCCAGCTATTTGTACGACCTGGCGAATAAGTATAAGTCAGGGATTCTGTCGGATGACACGGTCGTGAAGATGGACGACCGGTCGCTCTTCACGATGCTGTCAATGGTGAAAGGGATAGGGTCTTGGTCGGTTCATATGTTCATGATATTCTCGCTCCATAGGCCCGATGTTTTGCCGGTGAGTGACTTGGGGGTCAGGAAAGGAGTGCAGTTCTTGTATGGCTTGGAGGAGCTGCCCAGGCCTTCTCAGATGGAGCACTTGTGTGAGAAATGGAAGCCGTATAGGTCCGTTGGGGCGTGGTACATGTGGCGCTTCGTCGAAGGGAAGCCCGCTGTGCAGCCGCTGCAGCAGATACAGGATACAGGACATCAACTCCAGTTTGTCGACGGAATGGGGTAATAAGCTAAGCTAGGTTAGGTTATGTTTTCCTTTGATTTATCAACTTAAGCAGCTGCTTATTGGATTCATAAAGAGTAATGTTGCTTCTCTGCTTTGAGTTCTTGGGGTGCCTTCAACTATCATTGTTTATTTTCGAAAGACCCTTAAACTGTTTTTGGTTTTAAAGGACCTTTGGATATGAGCAAAATTTGCATTCTACAACTTAAATTGGCATAAAAAAAGGGTCTCGTGAAACAAAAATTACGACTTCAAGGGTTCTTTGAAACAAAAATAGTTTAAGACCTTCCGAAACAAACGTTGATAGTTCATGACTTCATGGCCCTTTAGATGCATCATGATGTGATAATATATTTGAACATTTAACTGTTCAATCGTGTGCCGTTCTTAAGGAAGAGGTGACACCTACTAATGTTTCTGTTGAGTGTAATGTGAAGAAGTATAACCTGAAAAAAGTGATTAAGATTAATTATAAGTTTACACAAATCATTTGTTGGGAAGCTCATTTTCTTTGTAAGAATTATATGAACCTTTCTTGTTGTCTTCCAATATATTACTGAAGTTCTGGTGGAAATAATGTAATTTCTAGATATTTGATGCTTAATCCTAGTTTGGATTCTCTATAGATCGTATTAACATTTCAAATTTACAAGTTCTTGATTTATAGTGCTAAATTTTGTTTTGATATCTTTTACATTTTCATATTAAAACATGAACATCCAAACCTATCTCCTCGTATAATCTTTGTTCCCTCTTGCTACTTAATTATATTCAGGCAATTGGTTTAGGTTGTCTTGTTACTTGTTAAATTTAGAAGTTCTTGGCTGAATAATAAGTAACTTAATATTCGATCAAAATGATTATGACTCTGAAACATTGGAAAACTGTGTCAGTGGGACATGCAAAGGTTTTAAAGATAACAAAACAGAGTAGTTCAACTGATACTGGAAGCCAGATTATTTGTACTTGCAACTGAAGCAACAAAAATAAAACTAAATAAGTTCTACGTATGTTTCGCTTCACGTCATATGTCTTAGCTATACGTTTCCTCAAAGTCTGATAAGTGATTACTACAGTAGTCCGTGCTTTGGGTTCAGAATTGGGTGGTTCTGAAAACGGTATTACTTTGCCTTTCATTTGTCCTGTTTAGTCTAGAAAAAGTTGGTTTTTCGTTTTAATAATTGAGGGTCTTGCCGTCTTGGACTTCTTAACTTCTTGATGGATTAATGTTGTCGTAGATCTATTCTGTTGAAACGAAAGGAACTATATGCCCCATTATAGGTTCAGTACATCTGCAAAATATGTTTTTTTTCTCTATACAAAACAAGAAATTTATTGATGAAAAGAAAGATATTAGGGATGATGGATCCCATATACAGATTACAAGTAGATTGAGCTAACACAAATTAAGATGGTTATAATGCGAAACTCCAACCTCTAACTAGGTTGGATACATTAAAACTAGAAAAATTCTTATGACCCATCACCCGAAGAGCCCCTCTAAGTTTAATCCTAACGCAAACTTCCTCTAAAGACTCGAAAGTATCCTCAAAAATCTGTTATTCCTTTCTAGTCAAATAGACCGTAAACAACCGAGACAATAATTTTCCATAAAATATTGCCTCTCTTGTTAATGCAGTTGCCCAAATCATGTTGTGATAAATCAGAGGCAGAAGATTACCCAATACAAACCAACTCCATAGTGCTGCCTTTTTTTCCACATTGTTTGAGCAAAGGAACACTGCAAGAAAAGATGATCAGGGATCTTCCAGAATACGCCACCAATTTGAAGACAAAAGAATATTAGAGAAATGTTTTTGCAAGAAATCATAGGTGAGTTGCTCAAGACCATCAACCACAAAAAATCTGAGCCTTCTTTGGTATAGAAACCTTCCATATTGATTTGACCCAGCTGGCACATGATGAGTAATGATACATTGCCCATTTCAGTCAGTTTGTTTCTTTTCATTTGCAACAAAACAAATCTAGTCATAAGCTTGGATTAGAAAAAGTCTAAGCATGCTAGATTTGTTGACATAGGCATAAAACTTGTTTTAAGCTATTTCCTTTTGCTGTCAAAAGGCTCAGATTCAACAATTTGCTTGCTATACGAACACATTGTGGAAAGCTGTAAATGGACAAACTGCACCTTCTAAATTTTATATTCTTGATCTATTTGAATGTTTTCCCGCGTTTTTTTTTTTTTGGTTGAGAATTCACTATTGGTCTGTTTGATGACTACTAAAGTCTCCAAATAGGCACAAGTGCCATGTTTGGTACATTTCTTCTTATATTCTGATATGGGTATGGAAGAATATGTTTGATAGTGAAATTTTCTTGAGTATAGAATTAAAAATGGATGATATAATGTATTTGAGTTGAGCACATATTTAAATTGTAGATGTCCTGCCAAGATTGTTTTACTTATATTAGTAAACTATATTGTTTTTAGATCTTATCAATGTTTTCTTCTTGTAGTTGGGCATGACATGACTGGATTTTACATGCATTTTGAACAACCTGTAATGTATATGAGATGATTGTTTTTTTTTTCTTTTGACGGGTATATGGATGATTGTAATGTTTTCTTGTCCTCTTATATATATATGTGTGTGTATGTATATATAATCTTTTTATTCTTTTACTTTGTTTTAGTGTTATAATGATTGATTTGAAATTGACCGCTGTCATTATTGCAATTATCGACTTCCTAAATTGTTAAAATATGCTTTAAGGTGTAATGGTACGAGTGAATAATATAACATAGCAAAATTAAAGTACTTAGCAAATATCAAAAAGTTAAAATTAGAGTACTTAGGTATGGTTGCAGATAGTAAACATATCTGCAACAGTTTCTAATAGAGTCAATCAAACTTCCTTTCCTTATCAGGATGATCAACATATCTTTCTGTTATGCTTGCTGAATTAGGAATTGAAGTCAAAAATCAGGATGATCAACATTCTTATTAACATGATTACTGTATCTTTTGGGCTAATTAATACTCCCTTCGCGGCTCCGCCCCTCTTAACTTTCATAGGTGAGGTGACACAGATTTTAAGAAAAACTGCTTTATTGATTTTTTGAACCAATGAATGAAGAGTATTTTGAATTAAAATAGGTATTGTGAGAGTGTTTTATTTTCATATTTGAGATGTGAAAGTTATTGTGAGATGTCCCAAAAAGGAAAGTGTGAAAGTTATTAGGAGACGGAAGGAGTATCTTAATTAGTGTCTTTCTGTTAAGACTAGCACTTCCTTATCAGTGGGTCTAGAAATCAGGAACGAAGGAATATAAATAAGAGGGCTGGGGCTTGGAAAGAATCAAGCTGTGTACTAAACAGACCTTCTCCTGAATATATAATTTGTCTATTTCTTCATTTTTTGTACATCCATCTTCAAATGTCAATGTTGTGAGCTTGTTAACTCCTTGTGACAGTGACTCTTTTCGAGGCATGAGTTCCCTAATTTGCATCAGAGCTTATCGGAGATTTAGTTTACATCAGGTGTTTTATTTTTATTTTTTATCTCTCCTCTCTTTTTTTCTCGATCTGCTGTAAGATATTGTTTCAACAACTTTTCAAGATTACTTCCGTTCTGGGTCAAACTTTCAACTCCACATACTCCAAAATACAAGTGTAGGCTGAGTTGGACTCTGCTCTGCTGAGCTCCCTTTGGCGAGTTACTCGTTTTTCTTTTCTTATCTTTTCCATTAGTACACTCCTTTTGCTATCTCGACTAGGAGAGAGGTTAGCACATCAGTTAGTTGATACTAAGGGTCGGGGGAACCCGGGATGGCGACGATTGATGGCAATGTTAGGGAGCCTTGAAACGTTCATGAGTTATCTTATTTTTAGATCGACTCACGACCCGCTTCTCTTGTTTCTTCCTTGAGCTACTACCTGACTACAATAAATTTAAAAAAATTTGAAAATAAGCCATAAAAGTTTCATGTTAAAGGAGAAGTTGGTGATACTATATGCTGTGTTGAAAGTGGTTGTAATGGTGGATGTTGTAACATACCAAGAATTAATACTTGAAATCTTGTTTGCTGTGGTTTTAAATTCAATTATATGTTATTGGATTTTTAGCCTGACCTTGCTCTCTATTCTAAGTTGAGTTTCACTTCCTTTGCTGCTATGTAATATCAGACTTACTTTTGAGTAAATTGTGTCTTGTTACTTTAGGGCGTGTATTTGGAACCAGTGACAAGCAAATGCCAGTCTGCTGCTGACTTAATGATTGAGAAATTTCTTTGCATCCGATCCAACTTCTTTTCCCAAGTTCGTTCGCGACTCGACTCGACAAGAATTTCCCAAGAATCTTGGCACAGAATTACCGAGTTCATGTTATCTGTGCTGTTATGCTCTGGTGTATAGACTTTTATTTGAAGTTTATGGAGGCTAGGGATGCTCGAATTTAGATATGAATTTGTGAACGAATTTACTGGCATTTTTCAATATTAAAAATCATGTTTCAATTTACGAAAATGCACAATTAAGTATCCCTTGTTTGGATGGTTCTTCTAGTTTTTTTGTTTGTTTGTAGAAGATTATTATAGTAGAATCGGAGACGAGAAAGGAAAAAGAAAAAAGCACCAACAAGGGAAATGAGTGGATTGAGAACAAGTGGTGACGTAAAAGCTAGAAAATATTCTTCTAATAAGTGAAGATATAATAAGAAGCCTTGGGATTTTGTAGAGCACAAAAGTTATCAATTCATTGCTTGTCAAAAAGTGGCAGAAGGTTTAGGATATTTTTTTTTTTAAATATTACTGCACACTACTTTTATTAGAAATTAAATTTAGTGATAACAATTTAATTTTGTAGCAAAAAATTAATACTAACACACATTATTAGTAACACTAGCAAGGTTAAGGGTTTAGGGTTGAAGGTAATATTAGTATTACCAATACACATTGATAGTGTTACCAATAGTGATGGTAAGTAATACAATTATTATTTTCTAACATTTTAATCATTCGAATTATATTTAATTGTTAATAATTAGAAGACATTTCGAAATAATTGTTACAAAATCTCCCATATTTCGATATAATTTTTACAAATTAGAAGATATTTCGAAACAATTGATGTAAAGTAATAAAATTATTATTTTCTGACATTACGAGTTCACTCTCGATTAATTCTCAATAATTTCTATTTTAATCATTCGAATTAGGGCTTACGGTAAGGGTTTGCCGTGAGTGATTAGGGTTTAGGGTGTTATTACCGAGTCTCTAGTAGTAATACCAATTTTTTTTATTAATTAGAAGACATAATTTATGTGAGAGTGCTTTTACTAATATTTTTATTCATAAAAATTAATTTATTAGAAATTAAATTCAGTGATAACAATTTAATTTTGTAGCAAAAAACTAATACTAACACACATTATTAGTAACACTAGCAAGGGTAAGGGTTTAGGGTAATATTAGTATTACCGATACACATTGATAGTGTTACTAACAGTGATGGTAAGTAATACAATTATTATTTCTAACGTTACGAGCCCACTCTTAATTAGTCCTCAACAATTACCATTTTAATCATTCGAATTAGGGTTTACGGTGACGGTTTGCCATAAGTGATTTGGGTTTAGGGTGTTATGTTATTACCGAACCTCTAGTAGTATTACCAATACGCATTGATAGTGTTACCAACAGTTATGGTAAGTAATATTATTATTATTTTCTAACGTTACGAGATATTTCGAATTAGCTGCTAAAAATTTCGAAATAATTTTTAAAAATTAGAAGATATTTTGAATTAGCTTTTAAAAATTTCGAAATAATTTTTAAAAATTAGAAGATATTTCGAATTAGCTGTTAAAAATTTCAAAATATTTGTTAAAAATTAGAAGATATTTCTAAATAATTGTTACAAATTTGAAGATATTTCAAAAATATTGTTACAAATTAGAAGATAATTAAAAAATATTGTTACAAATTAGAAGACAATTTGAAATTAGTCAAACTTTTTTTTTTTTATTTCTGGAAATAATCTTAATATTTTTTTTTTATTTGACAGATATTTAACCGTTAATCCGCGGTATCAAAGGATTTTACACCTTCCTTGCACGCGCTTTACTCCTTAATTGCACGCGGTTTACACCTTAATTACACCTTAAATGACGCGGTTTCGATACGCGTTTATACTTAATTAAGCCATTAATTTTGCAAATTAATTTGATGTGTAACATACTAATTCCACTTGATTGATTCGATAGAGGCCGGGTTTTTGCATGAATGTAACAGTATAGAAAGTGAGTTTATTGGACAAGGGAAAGGTTATGGCCGCCCTACTCAGAGAAATGATTAGCTTGTGCTCTATAATGGTTACAACCGCCCTACTCATCCAATAAAGTAATTGTAAAATCTACCTTTTTAATGATTAAAAAATATTTTGATGATTAGCAGAACCAAAATCGATTATGCTCAGATTTTTTTCTTGAAAATGTGAAACGCCGCCCATATTTACAATCTCCCATTTTGATTTTGAGTTAGGGTTAGGGTTGGTTTTAAAATTGTGTAGGATTAGGGTTTCTTTTGGGAAACAATAGGGTTTGCTTCGATTTTTTTTCCGGATCATATACCTTATTAGACATAGGGTTTGATTTCGGATCATATACCTTTCGAATTTGCTCCGAATAATTTTTTTTAAAATTTAAATTAGACATAGGGTTTGATGCATGGCTGAGCGGAGTTTGTGGAGGAGATGGATATCCATCAGGGGGACATCCTCTACTTCAAGTGCGTAGGTGATCCTACGCGGTTTGATGTTTACGTTCGCTGATCGGATAACACTCTCAAGATGGAGCAGAAGGAGCACCCTGATTACTTTTTTTAAATAATGGTTTTTAGTATTATGGACAATTAATTTTCGTACTTTTTAATTTTATTTTTAGTAATATGGACAATTTTTTTTTTTTAATTTCTGTTTTTAATTTTGATGCATTATCTATGACATTATTATTACGTGAGTTTTTTTTTTTTTATTTCTAGTACTCGTTTATTTAGTATTACATGAGTTTTTTTTTTAATTTCTAGTACTCGTTTCACTATCAAATATGCACGACAAATTACTATCCAATTAGGGGTATAATTTTGGCTACTACTCCCTTGCGATATTTCTTATCGAATTAGGTTTGTATTTTTTAATTAATATTTGAATTAAAACGGCAATTAATATATGAATAAAGAAAATCTTAGTTAACAGTGTAATGTAATCTTCTAAAGTTATCATAAAGTTTGATAAATATAATTATTCAATAAGTTATACTCCCTCCGTCCCCTAATAATATTCACATTTACTGTTTTCTCGTGTTTTAGCGAGCGAGTTTTTTATTAGTATTTGAAATGATAAATTAATTTTTAAAGTGTTTTATAATAGAGTAGAGATGGATCTATCTTACCCCCTTTTCAAAATCACTTTATCATTTCAAATATTAATAAACAATTCGTCCGCTAAAACACGAGAATAAAGGTAGTGTGAATATTATTAGGGGACGGAGGGAGTAATAAAGTTTGATAAATATAATTATTCAATAAGTTATAATAATGTTAAAACACATAATTATTCAATAAGTTTGATAAATATGATTATTCAATAGTTAACTTGAGAAATATAATTATTCAATAAGTTATCATAAAGTTTGATAAACATAATTATTCAATAAGTTATAATAATGTTAAAACACATAATTATTCAATAAGTTTGATAAATATAATTATTCAATAGTTAACTTGAGAAATATAATTATTCAAAAAGTTGTCATAAAGTTTGATAAATATAATTATTCAATAAGTTATAATAATGTTATGAGAATTAAGAAACCCTACTTTACTTAATTAACACACAATCAACACATAATCAAACATAATGTTAATTTAAAACATAACACGCAAATAGTAATTGGTCTTAAGCAACAACTAAAACGAAAATCAACACTTAACCCTAATAGCTCTAAACTCGACTAAAATATAACACTCTCTTGCGAAATATAAGATGGTTCTTCATTCAAATCAAACATGAAAGATTCATTGTTCCCTCCCACGTTTGAATTTGGAGCAGCCCTAGCACCTCGAGCTCCCCTTTGGCCACGACCTCTACCCCTTCCGCCTCTACGACCTCTACCACGCACTTCAGCTGCCAACATGTAACAGTTCTTCTCGATCTTCCTCTAGGGATCGCAATATTCAGATTCAATATTGATGTATCCGATGCATGCGTAGCTTGTGTACTCTGTGATGCTCCTCCTTCATTATTTGCGTCGGATTAGGGTTCCAGTAGAGAATTTTATTCTTCATTTCAAAACATTTTTGCTTAACAAATTCCATCTTCTCCGAGCAACCAAGTGCTGCATCCATGCACTCTTGAAAAAAAAATTCCACCTCCTGAAACTTCTTGTATTCTTCCGTCATGTGAGGATAGCCTCCTGCAAAAACAATACTCGAGTGTGGTCGATACACATCTTTTCTCCACCTCTGTAGCACGTATCTCTTGTGCACTGTCTCAATATTATTCTGAGCCAACACCTTCATTATGTGACAACATAAAATCCCCTTGAATTCAAATTTCCTACAGTTGCAGTTAATATAAGCTCCATTTGGCCTCCACTTAACCGTATACGTGAATTTCTTGAAGAAGAAATTATTCAACCAGACTCCTTTCAAAAACCTGGTAATTTTCGACTCCAACTATGTTCTCATCATTAGCCGCTTCATCTTCAGTTGGTGGGATAACATGACAGTATATCACGCGTTAGATTTCATCCTGAATGAGCTTGAAAATGGAATGTGTGTACACCTTTTAAAACTGCATCTCCCAACGAAAATGAGTAGAACATTTCACCAACTTGTTCTTGGATTGAAAATCTGCAAGATACTCTTTCTGGATCTTATTAGCCATGGCCATGTCTATTGTTCCATGAATTGTTTAAGAGTGCTCCTCGAGTGAACAAATTCATCGAAATACACATGCATCCCCTCGCTCCGCTGTGTAGAGATCATTCCAGCCCAGAAAGTATGGTGCAAGTACACCCGAACCCATTTTTCCCTTTCGGCGTATAAATCCCTCAACCATGCATTATTTTCTAACCGGTATATGGCCAAAAACTCAGCCCACTTCGACTCAAATGTTTCAATGGTGATACTGTCATAAACAAGACCTTTAAATTCAACAGTGCACCTGTAAAAATCTCGAACGCCTCTTAACTTTTGATGTATTGTGGAGGTTATTTGCCATATACAGAACCTATGAATCGTGTTAGGCATCAGATCCCTTATTGCTATCTTAATACGCTCATACTGATCAGTGATAATGGCATTAGGGTGAATCACATTCATGGCTTGCAACCAGTTCGAGAAAATCCACCTAAACGACGATGCATCTTCATGCGTCACCAAAGCACACCCTAACAAGATTGACTGTCCGTGGTGATTAACCCCAACAATTGATGCAAAAGGCATCTTGTACCTAGTTGCAACAACAAAAATAAGAATTCAATTAATAATTAAAATTTATTAAACACCAACCAAACAAGACAATGTAGATTTTAATTAAATTAATTTTTTTTCGTATATGCCATAAATAAACACAAAACAAACTAATAATTTAATTAAAATAACAAACAATATGATACTAATAATTTTCGCAAGTAGCATGCGTATTTCGATGTAAAAAAATTCAAAGCATACATATTTCAATAATTTTTCGCAAGTAGTATGCCGATAAAAAAATCGCAAGTAATACCAACAATTTCTAGATGATATTTTCATCGTAAAATAATGAACAATAACATAAATGAGATTCGTTAGGAACCTATGGACGAGATAAGTTGTGTCAAAACTAATGACGTCATAAAACTCTTCGTATGCGGCTCTGCTCCTTGGATGAATCCATAGAACATTGCGTAACCTACCCTCATCATCAAGATCCATCGAGTAATAGAAGTTCTCATCTTTCAATTGTAGTCTTACAAATAATTGCCGAACCGCTTCCGTATCACCTTCTCCAAGCCTCAACATTCTTCTCTGCTCGACGAAATTACGACAATCTTTCGGAAGACATCTTAAGTTTTGAGGTCCGCCACATTGCACTTCACATAACTGTATATTCTTACACGACCTTATTCCTGCAATGTCGTTTGCCTCCAATTGTCGCTTCATGTTGATACTCATATGTCTATGAGCTGGCATTAATGGTGAGAATACAGGATCAATTGCATGGTTATGTTTCGTCTCCATCTTCGAAATAATCCAACACCCATTATCAATCTTTTTAGCATTTAACCTAGCTTTGCAATTTATTTTTTCTGTAGTGCTTTAGAACTTCCGGCCTTGTCACATACAAAAAGGGCATACTTGTAGTCTTCCTCTTCACCCAATTTCTTCGAAGCTCTTTTTTCTATGCTAAAACCCTTTAGTCTAGCGTGCTTTTGATAAGCACCGAATAAGCTATCAAGAGTATCAAACTGCATGTTAGGTTGCACGACCACATTCGTGTCACCTTCTTCAACGTATTCTTCTACGGGATCATCCGACGGAGTTGATTCACCTTCCGTTTCATAGCTACCTCCATTGGAAGTACCTTGTGTGTTATTATCTTCTACGGGATTTGATGGCTCTTCATCGTCTTTCCCAAATATCTCATGGAGTCGGTCGGATATTGTGGACATGGTCGATGGGGATGAAGATGAAAGTAAGATATGAGGATGAAGATGAAAGTAAGATATGAGGATAAAGATGAAGATAAATAAGAAGATAAGTGTAAAAAATGACTTAAGATAAGGGAAATTATTTAATTAAATAAAAAAGGACAAAAAATTTAATTAAAATCGAAAACCCTAATTTCTTAATTAAATTTAAAATATGCTTTAATGTGTGTTATGATGATAATGATTATTTTTTATGAAGATGATGACTAATAGAGCTAAACTTTAATTTCGAAAAAATGGTTTAAGAGCTAAATATTAAGTTCGTAAATTTGTTATTAAAATTTGAAATAGGGCTAAACCTTAATTTAGAGCTAAACCTTGATTAAAATTTAAAATAGAGCTTAACCTTAATTTAGAGCTAAACCTTGATTACGAAAATTTGTTATTAAACTTTGAAATATGTAGGCTTTATTGTATAATGATGATATTTTTTCAATTAAATTAAAAAGGACTAAATTATAAATAAAATCGAAAACCATAAACCCTAATTTATTTTGAAAATTTGTTATTTATATTTGGAATAGGTAGGGTTTAATGTGTAGTGATGATAATTTTTTTATTAAATTAAAACGGACAAAATTATAAATTAAAAAGAAAACATAAATCCTAATTTCTTAATTAAATTTGAAATAGGGATTAATGTGTGTTATGATAATAATGCTTATTTTTTATGAAGATGATGACAAAAATTAGAGTATAATGTGTAATGATAGTTTTTTTCCTTGGGAAACAAGATGTCTTGCATGCCTATATGTAATGATTGCATGTATGTGTTGGAGGGAAAGTGTTTTGGAGGGAAAGTGTTTTGGAGGGAAATGATGATATTTTGGCGTCAATATGTAGCAACCTTGGAGCCAAAATTGCATAAGGGTAATAAAATCATTAAGTTAATCACCCCTAAATTAATTAAATGAAAATAGCCGAAAAAGGCAATTCTAGACGTCCAGAATTTGGATGCCTATCTTTACCGAAACTAAAAAGGAAAGTGTATAAACTTTTCTAGAATGGAGGTAACAACTTTTTGCCCGTATCGGTTATAGTCTTATATTTTTTTATCTTAAAAAAAAACTAATGAATGCACATTTATATGAACATATATTAAAATTAGCGTTTGAACGAGTCATGCAACTTTAATGCATAAACTCAATACACGTATGTCTTTAGACCTGAAGCTTGGAGGGTTTGGAAGCATTTAATGGAACAATAAAGTGACTCCTTTTAAAATAATATATATGAGCTCTATTTAGTACAAACTTTTTTGAAGGAAACTCTTAAAACATTAGTTGCTTGCAGACATAATAATATAATATATGTTGTACAACAAAAGACATTTGATGGGCATATAATCAAACAATGCAATTCAAGCCAATCAACATACTTTCTTATGTTCCTACTAAGTGATACGATCCTCGTTCATGAATTGAAGGAGGTAACGAGAATCCGATGCGTAACTATGAACCTTGGTATGAAAATCTTGACCCGATGAATTATGCAAAATAAAAACCTTGGTGGAGACAGCATGAACCGGGTGTAAATCCACTCGATAAGTCGTGATGAATGCCACAGAACGAATCCCCATTAGTCCAGAATCTTTATAATAACAAATATTGGGACAATATCTGTTTTGAGTTGATCCTGAAACCCCTGAAAGATGAATTTGCCTAAGTGTTGATTAGTCAGGATTATTCTTGATAGGTTAGATCGGGTTTTAGAATATTTTATATTCACAGGTACTCAATGTGGAAGAACACACTGAAGTACCATCAAGACTACAAGCCTGAAGACACAGAGCACCATCATTGACTCTACAAGTTAGCTTTTCTAAGTTGGTTAACTGAGTGTCAGGATGAAGAGCATGATCCTGAGATTATTGCTAACTCATCAGACCTGAAGGAGTCAGGCTGCACTGAGTATTTGGGAAAGAGTTGGAGTAGGAGCCAAGCAATGATAAAAGGAATGTCAGGATATGATACGCAGGTTCTGCTTAATTAGCTTTTATTATTTTTATCAGTCTTTAAATTATGTTTGGTCTTTTATTTAGTCAATTAAATAAATAGCCCATGGGCTTAAATTTCGTAGGGCTTATGTTAGGGTTAAGTATTGAGGCTATTTAAGTAGTTGTTTTCCAGAATTCAGATCATCGTATGATCAATTTATTGTGGCAACGTTAAGTTGTGGGCAAAGAATCATCTATGTGGCATCTTTTTTAGGATTTTATCTATATAATTCCATATCTCCGTTACCCTATCGTCTTAACTCTATCAATTGATCCGACCTACCTCCATCATCATCTCGATGGTGTCTGCTCGAGACCGGTATGACCAGATAGAGGTAACTATTGGGGATTTTGAGACGAATTTAACGGTCAATCAATCTGATATTGCAGTGACTCGGGACGATGTCGCTACAATGAAGGCTGATGTCGTTGATATCTGCGCCACCATGGCTGCTATCATTGCCAAATTAGACACCATGTCCACTCCTAGCAGGGCGTCATCGGATAAGGGTAAGTTACCAGTCGTAACCACTCCGGCTATGAACCCTGCGACTTCTACACCACCAGATCTTTAGGCATCTACTAATTCAGCCCATGGAGGCATTGCTCCCAGATCTGATAGGTAGCACAAGCAGAACAATACATTCTAGTCCATCATACCCCATGGCTGATCACGTCCACTTGACTCTTATCGCCATGTTTGGGAGAGCAATATTTTGGGCGCAATGGGTTTTGTGTTGTTCCTCTTCGATTGCTTGGGACAAGTTTTTGCAGGAACTGATTGAGCACTTCGGGGATAGCTCTGCCCTTAATGCCTATGAGGCCATGCACGCCACTCGTCAAACAGGCTCCTTAGAAGATTACCTAGCCTTGTTCGAGGAACGAGTTGCCCAATTACCCACTCTACCTCCACAACAATATTTGGGCATATTTTTAGGTGGCCTTCAAACATCAATTCGTGAAAGGGTTCCGAATTTGGAAATGACTGATGTTTTCGCTGCCATTAGGGCTGCCCGAAGGATTGCACAGGTCCACCAGCCACCAGCAGCCCCACCCCGTGTTGCATTCGGCCGAGGATCGTACTCTCGACCCTCAATATCATAGTTTGGGGGTGCCTCATCTCAGGGATCGGGTCCAACCTAAAACACCTCAGGCATGAGACACTCTCAAAACTCTTCTACTGGGTCGTCGGGCCTAATGCCTAACCGTAACACTACCTCACAGCAGAAGAGGCTCAAGAGTATCGAGCAAAGGGTAAGTGCTATAGATGCAGTGAACCTTATGGACCCCTGCATACATGCCCAGCTAAGTCCTTGGCTGTAATCTTGGAGTACGACGATGAGGAAACCCATGACACGGGCGGTTATGAGGATATGATCGATATACACCAGCCTTGAGGACAAGGCTGTGTGGACAGCGGGAGAATTGATATGCAGGATCTGCATAATTTGTGGGCAAAGAATCATCTCGGTGGCCTCTTTTTTAGGATTTTATCTACATATTTCTATATCTCAATTACCCATTCGTCTTAACTATTAGGATAAGACAAGCTGAAACAAGTACTTCGAAGGACGAGGACAAACCTGAACTCATATAAGATAAGACTGAACTGAAGAATGAGTTCTGACATTCTCACCTAACTGAAGACGTGGACGAATCAGAGGAGGACAACACATGTACGGACCTGATAGGCTGACACAAGACTGATCATTCCTGCATAATTTCAACGGACATGCATTTAGTGCATTTACCTAATCCATGCAAGTAGCCGGCTGCATGCAGACTTATGGTCGTTGAATCTCTTACAAGATAGATGTGAGAAGACTATCTCCTCCAACGGATAGTTTTTTTAAAATCACCTATAAATACAGAAGACCTTGACCCAAACAAGGTTACAGGAAATTTTGAAGCCAAGAAATTACTCAGACTCACAAGCATTCAAGCATTCAAGAAGTACTCGAAAACTCTATAATTTTCCAAGTGTTTCTTCATAAGTCTAGAGTCATTCTGTATTCCAAGAGCTTAAGCCTATACATATTAAGCTTAGAAGTGATAATCTAATCCTTAGTATAGCTTTGTCTTGAAAGGATTATCACATATAGTTGGAATCTTTGTCAAACCAAAACCCTAAAGTTAGCCAGTGTTTAGGTTTGTTGGTAAGGTAGTTAAGCAGTTAAGGGAGGACTAGAACTCATTGTAAATTCTAGGGATCATTGAGAGTTGATCATAGTGTACCTTGGCACGTTAAAAACAAGTCAATCCTTAAGGGATTCTCCTGTTAAATCAAGACTGTGGACGTAGGAGCTTGAGTCTCTGAACCACGTTAAGCTTTGAGTTATTTACTGCTTTGATATTATTGTTATACTGTCATATCATCACTACATATTTCATCAGGCCTGAACCAATCAGCCTAACTGCATAACTCAGTGCACTGCCCTTTAACCACGACTTCTTAAGTAAAGAAAACTCAGTTTTCAGAAAGCTAAAACAAGTCTAAAATCTTTCAGGGCTCACACTTCCGCACTCAGGCTTAATTAGATAGTTAGCTAACTGATAAGCTTCAGAGATGTTAGTAGTTGTAATACCTAACTCCTAACTCTGAGTAAGGAGGATACTCAGTTTTGAAAAAGATTTGATATACGTGTATCCCCCCCATACACGTATATTAGACCTGCCCGGGACCAACAACAAAAGAAAGTAAAAACTCTCAAAATTATTGTATGCGAATAGGTCTCCTCCATTATGGACGAAAATTACCTATAAATTGGTGTAATACAAAGTCAAATCTTACTAATATGATATGAAAAGATCCCATAAATCTAATCTAATAAAGAAACTAGAAAAACTTATTATGCAAACTAATTAAATAAGGTAAATTCGTATGCAATTAAGAATAAATATGAAACTTGGCATGCAAGCCATTATTTGACTTCTGAATTAACTAAAAAGAAAATTTATTTCATATATAAGTAAATAAGGTAACAATAATAATCATAACTATCAAAATGTCTTCTAGAAGCTCCAAAATAATGATGGGTTTATGGGCTACAATTTCTTTTACTTGAATTGACCTTCTTATGTTCCCTTGAGCCCAATCTTCTCAAATTTCTTGAATCTTACTTTTGTAACAAGTCCAATTAATACCTTGAATGAATACTGTGGACTCGTCCCTAGATCCACATCACTAAGACTCTATTTGGTTAGGAATGGTGGTGGATGGGACGGCGATGGAGATGGAAAAAGTAGGATGTGAGTAATACAATGAATAGTAAATTTCTATTTGGTTAGAAATAGAGAAATATAGTTGGATGAAGTTTTATATCAAATCAAATTGATTTTGAAATATTTTATTATTGTTAGTTAGTGAGATAATGATTGAGTGAAAGAAAAGTAGGAGAGATGATAAGAAAAAGTATGACAGAGAATAGATGTATAAAAAAAGTAGGAGAAATAATGTATGGATGTGATAAAAACAGGAGAGAAAATGAGTAAATGAGTGAAAAAATGATGTGATTGTATAAAGTATATTGAAAATAAGTGTGTAGATGTATAATAGGGGTGAATGAGAAATGTGATGTGCCCATCCAAAATTGGATGCGATGGAGGATGACTCATCCCTAGCCAAACACACCCCAGGGGTATAAGAACTCCAACAAAGAGATTATCCCATCATCAAGCTCTACCAATACAATGGCTGACCATGCCCTGCCTTAACAACATCAAAGTCTGCAAAATATTCCCTTCACAAATCAATCTCATATCATCTTTTAATATTGTAATTATCTTCACCTAAAATGTTAATACTGGTTAGTTCCTAAAAGTAGAGTTTTTTTTACTGTCTTCCGGAAATGATTCTTCAATTGCAGGAAAAGGTCTTGCTTATCAAACCTGTCAGATCAGATTGAGGTATTTAAGTTTTCTTAGTAAAGTTTCAAGATTTATAGGCAAGATAATAAATAAAGCAAAGATAACTTCAAGTAATTACAACCACTATTCTACAACCTTTTCACTCCAAGTGGTCTTTCTCAAACATATGTTAACACAATAGGTAAGTCCACCTAGTCTGCATAATCGATATCATTTTACCTATCCTTCAGCCTAATCTTTTTGGTGCACAAATAGAAGTACTTCTCTAGAATTAAAAATAAATAAACTGATTTCAAAGGAAATTTTATTAGTCTATAACAAACCATGGTAATCTCTTCCTTAACCATGCCTGAAGAGAGCAACAATTTGAAGCCAGTCACAATCAATAGAAAGGATGTCAGCCTAAGGTCAAGAAAATAACTACTCAGCCAACAGAATAGATTACCATAAATTACATTGGTTTAACAATGATGAAGATTTATCACTTGTTTCTTGACAAAAAGTAAAATATCCCAGTATACAAATCCTGTAATAATTCACCTCGGTTGAACTTCTAAAAGCTTGGTATGATCTCAATGTAACAGGTGTCCTTCAATCATTATGATAATTTTTTATGTTACACTGCAGTTGTTGGGGGAACATGAAATATTACCATCATCGATTCATATGTAATCTAAATATGAATTATCATAAATGTAACATGCATGAATTAAAACAATTAAAACAATTAAATCAATTAAATTCATGTATTGATTGCTGTAAAATATATATAGCCCTAAAAATACCGAATTAAGGCATATTTATTTACCTTTCGATCAGAGAGACGCCATTGAGAAGAAAAATTCCTTCAACCAAACACTTTCTTGATTATTTCCCGCAAATCTGATGGGAAATCTTCACGAACTTTCAAACCCTCAAAGAAGAATTATTTTTCATGTTCCCCAACAAGTTGTATTAGAGCCACGGTTTCAGGCTCCATAATTTAAATTAGAATATAAAGCTATGAACATTAAATTTGATATTGGATAGTAGAATTTTTTTTATCGGTAAATGTTAGTTGTTAGAAGTTACTACACCAAGGCCCCAAGTACTCCCAGAATTCTCCAAGCCACCTTATAACTCCCTCAATTCGTTCCCATAGGGATCGAACCTGGGTTATTCACTAAAGTGAGGAACCTAGTGGCCAGGTGGACTAACCACCTGGTTAATTGGATAATAGAATTGGTAGATCTTTTTTGCATGTATTCAATTATCATGGTTATTTAATGTGTGATTTTAATTTGATTCATTTAGATTCATTTTTTCCGTGAGAAAATCCACGGGTAGATTATGACTATTTTCTTAATAGTCTACTTTAGATGTCAGATATATTTTTTTGCAAAATAAATTATAAGTTGTAACATATTAAAGATGAAGATCAAAGGCAGATGAAAAAAAATTGGAGATGTACAACGGGACCACAATGCTAGTGTCGTACAGGATCACACGGTGCACGATGCTGCCTGACGGGTGTGCATGCGTGCAGGCACCCAGTGAAGGATGTGTGGCAATCAGGTGCACGACGATAGCGCACGCGCGCAATCGCTTAACTTCATATGACGAACGCACAAGCATTGGATGTCGTAAAACGGGTACTGTGATATTTTTTTGCATTATGGACGTGTGAAAATTCAATCGAGACAAGCGAAGGCACGCATGGAGTTTTCAAAGACAACGAGTTCTCGTTTTTAAAAACGAGAAAATTAAACCATGATAATTGAATTTAATTGATCAATTTGTGTTTAATTTTTGTTTTATGCATAAAGTTAATTCAATTATTTTTCCATGAGAATTCGTGAAAAAATTCTATATTAAAATACTAAGTATTAAATTAATTTAGGATAGTAAATTAATTAATTGACCTACATAATTGATTTATTTCTGAAGTGTTTGGCTACGCATTGGCAATCATCTCTCTCCCTAACAGATATGTCAAAGATAAGTTCACTATAATAAATTTCTTTTGATGGTTATGGATTATTATTAGTGGCGATATGACATGACCAACGATGGCTTACTCAAGATGAAATAATAATCATGTATTAATTTATGATTATTACTTAGATATAAAATTGATGTATTAAATTCCCAACGAAATTCTTGTCAATTTTATGCAGCAAAGTGAGAGTCAACTATTAATTTTGAATTAAAGGTTTGTAACTGCTTTGTTTGTAACCTGCTTAAATGTATTTAAGTAAACATTCACACTCAACGTGACTTACTTAGACTGTTTTAAGATGTTGGTTGATGCATGTTTATATCATTTTTTTGAAGTTTTTTTATATAGTACATGTGATTGCATTATGTGATAATGTTTGTGTTAATTAGGATATTAATACAAATTATATGTTTTATTCTTAGTGCAACATGTCTATCTTTAATCCACTGTTTAGTATACTAAAAAAAATAAGCTAGTAGGAAACTATGTAGATTGGAAAAAGAATTTAATGATAGTCCTGACTGCTGAAGGACACAAGTTTGTACTTGATGAACCTTGTCCAGCTCACCAACGAATGGAACTTGTGAGGAAGATAAGAGTATCATAAGCAATGGTTGGGACCAACAAACGCTAGGTTCACCATCTTAACTTTAATGTCAGATGTGTTGCAGTACCAACACCAAAATATGGAAACCACTGCAGCTATTATGAAGAACCTTAAAGAAATCTTCTCTCATCAGATTCGTATGACTAGAAATACATCCATGCGAGATTTGCCATTGCAGATAATGACTGAGGATATACCCGATGAGGGAGGTATCAAGAGGAAGACAAATGAGGAAAAATATTTTAGCTGTGGTCTGAAAGGACATTGGAGGGCGGCATGTCCTCAGCCTAAGGAAACTAGAAGACAAGGTAAATCTCATGCACTAGTTATTGAAACTCTATTAGCGGCATGTTATTCCCATTCAAGGGTGGTGGACACGAGAGCCACTGATCATATTTATTTTAATACTCAAGGGTTCCAGATAACCCATGGACGCGGTGGGAACGTAAATCCATTGATTATAAGAATATCTAAATTGACGCAACGTGATTAATCGTGTTAATCCATTGATTAAAAGAACACTAGAAAACTTCGAATAAAATACAAAAGGGATCAAACCCAATATGTTGGTCCCGAAACGAGTGATACAGGTGTATGTGGGAGAATACATCTGATAGATGAGATATAGAGGTGACAAATATCGCGTCGGAGGACAACCTAGCAGATCTATTCACAAATGGTCTGTCTTAGAGTACATTCGAGAGACATGTAGATGGAATGGGTGTCAAGACCGTTCGTCAATCTACTTTGAGTATAAGTGGGAGAAATATTATTAGGTTAGTGTAGGTGACATCAGATGTCAAGTAGAATGACACTAGACATGCTGATGTATACTTAAAAGCAGACTTTGAGTATAAGTGGGAGATTGTTGGGGTTATACGTCAATGTATGTTTTTACTTTGTATAACCTATGTATTAAACACTTATTTATGAGAATAAATCTTTTGTCATTGTTGCTTTAAATATGAATGAATGTTATATATGTTTATTGCAAACCGTTCAATAAGTAGTACGTGTTACATTGTAGTTAGTGTGGTGATACCAGATCACGGAAGATCACATTAATAGTTCCTTGTAAATAAATGTACAACTTCACGACCTAGGTGGATTTGAACAATCTACTGTGAAAGGTTGAGGTGTAGTTCTCAGATTAACCTGTCTTGACCAAGATATTGCACTAACAAATTTTGTATGTGCTAAAGAGGACCTACAGAGAGAATAAATTCTTCTGTTTTGAACGAAGAAGATTTAGACCTCAGTGGTTGTTGATTTCTTAATCTCTGTCACTTAAATAGGACTGTGTGTGGTTAATACTTATTGCTTTGATACATGTTGGGTGAGAATCATCGTGACTTCGATACCTTGTATTTTGGGCAATAATATTAATCATACGACAGTTACTAAGATTTAATACGGAGAAACGTGTGCAAGTACGGCTTGTGTGATTTGTCCCCTTGGTGGGCTCAGAAGTTTTATCGTACCAAATCTTGCAGGTGAAAATTAGTTTTCCGGTACGGATAATAATGTTGAGTTGTCTTTACTCCAAGACACCAAATATTAATTAATTTAGAGCTATTCAGAGGCTCAATTAATTAATCGTAAGCCCATATTATCGTAATATGGATTAAGATGGATAGTGCAATGTTAATTTAATAGTAGTATTAATTAATATTAATGGGCTGAATTATATAGTGGCTCAATATTGAAAATTCAAAAGCACATTGGAGGTCCAATCTTAATTCTCCTAAAGGCCCCTCAAGTAGCCCAATAATTAGCCCAATAATAATAAGGTGGTTAAAATAAAAGAAAAATATTGTTGCTGATTTTTCATTGAATTTTTCGAAAATTATGATTTAGAGAGAGAAAAGATTTTGTAGATTTTTTTAAAAAGATATTATGGAAGATATGTATTCTTGGAATACAAGACTATCTCATAAATTCAAGAAGATCCAAATCTTTTATTCTCATCCTAAAATTTTAGAAAATCACATTATAATAGAGAAGTGAGATTTTTGTGGAATATTTTATTATGTAGAAAATAATATATGGGATATATTCAAGATTTCTTGGAGATCAAGAAAAGATTTTCTCTTCCCTTATTCCACTAGGAAAAATCGGCCACTCCACCTATAAATAAGGTTTGAATTTTTCATCCCAAGTTTACAAGTTCCATGAGTTGGAAAAATTAAGAGCAACATATATTTTTCTTCTTCCTTCGTATTATTAATTGTGCATTAATCACTTCCCACCAGTGGACGAACAAGGTTAAAGGGAATATTTGAGAAGGTCTTTCGGTTGATAACATCGTCAAAGTTTGTCCCGTTATTCTCAAAGGCCATAACTACAAGAGGTACGCAATCACATAAACTCCTAGATTTTCTGCTATAGGATTTTATGTGAATTAATTCACGTGCATGATGATAAACGTGTTGTTGGAATTATTAATTGAATTAATTAGAATTAATTCATTCTAGTAATAATTAATTTTAAATTTGTATTTAAATATCATCCCAAAAAGATCCGGACACCCTGATTTCCCCAACAATGATCGCACCCGACATGAGTCGGACGCTAAATTCATTTATGCGGCACTCTTGGTTGCTCCTCCAAAGAAACAACATAACTTTTGACCCGTATCAAGTTACGCAGGCTACATCATATCAAAACGAAACTTGTTACGGGCCCGTCGACGTGATCAACAATTGTACGCCAATTGCAGGCCCAAAATTGCCATTTTTGTTTCAATTTTATCCAAAAACCGTCAGGCACGACTGCCTCTTGGGCCTGCGCTCGTCTCCCACATCCCACGCTTTTCAAAGGCATAGGGAGGTGTCCAAAATGAGAATATACGGCACCGAAAAAAAAAGATGAGAAAAAAATAATCAGACAAAAAGGGGTGCAACACGAGGACTTCTGTAACGCCCCATTTTTCGAAAATGTAGAATTCGACATTTCAGAAATCTGAGTCGTCACTTAGTGACCAAAAATCCGCACTAAAATTTTTATTTTTCATAAAACACAATTAACAACCTTAGATAGATAACGAAAATATGAAATTTTCATTTTGAAACACGGTAGCCATTTATTCATTTTTAAAATTTATCGTGCAAGGATCTTTATAAAAAGTTTGGCACAAATTAAATGTTAAACATAAACATCATACATAACTAATCGTCAAAAGACCATGAGACTGATTGTCATCCTAACATATGCTAATAGTCATAGTAAATAATAATAGTGCATATAAGTCTTAAATATCAATTCCATAATATCACCGAACTCGTATCACACCTCCACTGGCTCGAGCTCCACTTCATTATACCCTAAAATTTATAAAAAATAGGGGTGAGATTTGAATTCTCAGTGTGGATGGTCTGCATGCTATTACACGAAAACAGCGGTACGCAAATCATATCATTTTTTTAAAATATTTTTCCTTTCATGTGTTTTGTCATCATTGTGCCTAGCTACAAAAGCCAGACCATTGCGTATCATTTGAGATACCATTCATCATATAGCCCGCAGGCTCTGTCCACCACGCCGCCTAGCTACATAAGTCAGACCGTTACATATCATTTGAGATATTTTAGCTCGAAAACTCTTTTCCACCATGGCGCCTAGCTACAAAAGCCAGACCATTACGTATCATTTGAGATACCATATATCATGTAATAACCATGTGACCTGAAGGTCAAAATATTCGCATACACCAATAATCGCATAATATTCCAGGCAATGAATAAGAACCACCCACCTCAAACGCTTTCCTTTTCGAAAAAAGTCACCTTTTGCTTTCACCCGAAAATCCCCATCACCGTAATCGCACTCAACCTAGCACAATTATGTTTGTACTTAAACAATCTTTTACTTTTCAAGTAATGCTTTATATATTTAACTTAAGAGCATTCGTAAATATCTTTTAGGTTTAACTTAGACTCCAACAGAAAGAGCATATTGATCATATAACATTTCCTTCATTACTTTTCCCCTGATTGAGGATATTAGATCTTCATTTTATTTTTCACATCTGAAGTTCTTTTAATACTTTCTCAAATTCTTCTTACAATACATTACGCAAGTCTCTTAGTATTATTTAGATTGTTAATGATTTTTAACGGGGATATTAATCTCCTTTCGTTTGTCTTCTTAACATAAAGACCTTATTCTCTTTATATTCATTAAACATGACTTTCTAAGCAAGCAAATATTTCATGAAAACATGGATTCACACATTCTTATATTCTTTAATTATCGATGTCTTAGAAATCTTCTTAAAGGTTTATACATGTTGATCCGATAAGGACGTTCATTTTACTTAGTGTTTTATCACTTATAGAGTTTACCAAAAGCTTTTAACGTGACTAGTTTTTTTAATTGGAACATGAATTCTCATCTAGGTATGTTTAGTAGGCTCAAGTATTTTGTAGTTTCATAAGATTTTCTTTATTCTTTCCTCTTTAAGGTCACACATAGAAACATATAGTCCTTACTCTAAAACTAGCACTAAACAACACATCATTTACATGTATTCACATAATACTCGAGTGCGATAAGTTAATTCCTTTCATGTTCATCAATTTAAACAAGGAGACAGTCCATTCTTAAGTCAAAACAAGAAAAACAGTCTGAGGAAATCACATCCGAAGATGAGCAGTTTGCTCCTTCGGATGTTCGTCCCCTAACTTTAACCACTTTTGGAAAATACTAAAACATATCTGATCATCATGAAATTTATATAGTGGGTACCATTTTAAGTGTACTTCACATATAAAAAAAATTTCATGTCATTTGATTTAAGAAAATATGAGTTATAGGTTCGTTTCCAAAATGTGACATTACTTTCCAGAAGTCCACAATATGTGCGTAGTGCCAAAGATAATTTTGGTAAAACTATTTACACTCATGTAAAAATCATGGAAAATCCATGAAGATAGCTAACCTCGTGTAGTATTTTATCATAATTTTTATGAAATTCAAACTTGACTCGAAATATATATTTTTGCCCATGAAAATGAAAAATCTAACAGTTTCATCACACATTTTTTTTAAATTCATAACTTATTAAAGAAAATTCTGAATTGACTCAAAACAATGGCAAATGAAAGATAACTTGATCTAATTTCATGTCATATAAACAGTTTCCCGAAATATGTAGCATTTGGAGTTCGAATATTTGTACAAAAACTTTGAAACACTGTTCACAGTGTGATATTTGTGCATACTTTCACTTTTATTACCTATTTCACAACTATCATGCCACTAACATTTTTAACACCTTAATACACATCATTCAAGACTCCAGTTAGCATGTATTTGAACATTCAAAAATAAGATAGCCCTAAGGTTTCATGATTTCTAAGCAAACAACAATAACAACTACATTTCAAGCAAAACATTAATATTAACTATGTTTGAGTTGAAGGGTTTTACAACCTTTGTAAACTTGTCTTCTTAAGCTAGAGGGTCTTATTAGCTCTTCAATCTTTTAGTTCTTGATGTGGATGAGGGCTCCTTGAAAGAAATTCTTGGTTTTGAGCTAAAACAAAACAAGAGTTGGAGTTAGAAGATGAAGATGATAATTTCATAAACTTTGAAAGAGAGAGGGAGAAGAATTGCTCATTTTTGCTTGGAGATGACTTCAAAACTTCAAACCAACACCAATGGAAGCTTGATACTTGATTTTGGAAGCTTCCTATGGTTAGAATGGTGATGGCCGAAACTAGCTAGAAAAGGGAGAGGGAGAGAACTTCTTTTCCTTTGATTTTTTCTTGGTTTTCTTCCAATGATTGAAGGGAATGCAAGACAAATATAAGGGGGAGAGGGGGTGAGGATTCGGCCAGCATATAGAGTGAGGGAAAAGGAGAGTAGCTAGGATAGGTATGGGAGAGTATGATCCATGTACCTTGTAAATTTTTTTATAGGTAGGAGGGGGGGATTTATTTAATAGGTATGGCTTGCTTTTTGGACTGTTTTTCCCAGCAGTTTTGGGCGGTCAAAAGTGGGCCCAGGGGCAGGCCAATTGCTTACTTATTATTCTTGGACACGATGTAATTTTCGGTGTTGAAACCGGGTGTTTTTCGGCTAGGTTTTGGGCTCCGAAACTCAACGTTTTTTGCTCGTTTTGTTATCCGAAATTTTATGTTTTTATTTTATTTATTGAAACTGACATTTATCTTCATTTTATCAATTACGTCTTGTGTTGGGTTCGTATTTATTCATCGAATTTAAAATTCAGAGTTTTTAGGATTTTTCGTTCTACTTTTGGCGACAAAAGTATAATTTTGTTTAAGAATTTTCCATCAAGTTAAAGGCCTCAAATCTCCTATTCTAGGGATTCATTTTTCTTATTTTCTCAGTCTGTATAAATTTGTTTCATAGTTACAGTGCTAGGAGTGCTTCTGGTTCCGATTTTTTACCAAAGGTCGCGTAGAAATCGATTTTTAAAACTCATTGCTATTAAAAGAATAATGAATCAACAAAAATAAAATAAATTATAACATAATAATAATATTAATGGTATATATCCTAATTTTTTGGTTCGGGGTGTTACAACTTCTCAGGAGTTACCCATCCTAGTACTACTCTCGCCCAAACACGTTTAACTTCGGTGTAATGATGGGATCCGGTGCATTAGTGCTGGTATGATCGCACCCGAAATGAGCCAGACGCTAAATTCATTTATGCGGCACACCGGGTTGCTCCTCCAAAGGTTCCTGCATTCGAAACAGCATAACTTTTGGCCCGTTACAGGGGCTACAACATATCAAAATGAAGCTCGTTACGGGCCCATAGATGAGGCAACATGCTAGCCAATTGAACGCTAATTGCAGGCCCAAAATCACTATTTTTGCTTCAATTTTATCCAAATCGTCCGGCGCGACCGCCTCGTGCGCGCGCCTTCATCTCCTACATCCCCCGCTTTTAAAAGGTGCAGTGAGGTGCCCAAAATAAGAATATACGCGCCGCAAGTAGAGAGATGGAAAAAGGCGAGAAAAAGAAAAACGAGACAAAAAGTGGTGCAACACGAGGACTTCACAGGGGGTCAACCATCCTAGTACTATTCTAGGAGTAAGCACGCAAAACTTCGGAGTTCTGATGGGATCCGGTGCATTAGTGCTGGTATGATCACACCCAACATGAGTTGGATGCTAAATTCATTTATGCGGCACTCCAGATTGTGCTTCCAAAGGTTGTTGTATTCGCAAAGACAACTTTTGACCCGTTTCGAGTTATGCGGGCCACAATATATCAAAATGAAGCTCGTTATGGGCCTGTCGATGTTGCCAATAGGCTAGTCCGTTGAACGCCAATTACAGGCCCAAAATTGCCATTTTGGCTTCAATTTTATCCACAATCGTGTGGCGCGACCCCCTCGTGGGCCCGCGCTCGTCTCTCCCATCCACTGCTTTTCAAAGGCACAGAGAGGTGCCCAAAATGAGAATATACGCACTGCAAGTAAAGAGATAGAAAAAAGGCGAGAAAAAAGAAAAACGAGACAAAAAGGGGTGCAAATGAGGACTTTCGGTGCATTAGTCCTGGTATGATTGCACCCGAAATGATCCAGACGTTAAATTCATTTATGCGGCACTCTTAGTTGTTCCTCCAATGGTTGCTGCATTCGAAACTATTGGGGAAATCGGGGTACCCGGATGTATTCGAGATGAAATTTAAATACGAATTTAAATCTAATTATTACTATCATGAATTAATCCTAAATTAATTCAAATAATAATTAATCCAATAACGAAATAAATTCATGCATATGAATAATTTCACGTAAAATCCTATAGCGAAAAATCTAGGAGTTTACGCGATTACGTACCTCTTGAAGCGATGACCGTTGAGAAGAACGGGACAAACAAATTAATCCTATGAACCAAAAGACCTTCTCAAGTATTCCCCTTTCGCCTTGTTCATTCACCGGTGGGGAGTGCTTAGCGAAAAATTAATAAAACAAGGAATAAAGAAAAAATTACTATTGCTGATTTTTTCAACTCATAGAAATGTAAACTGGGGATGAAAGTATCATCCCCTATTTATAAGAGTGAAACTCGGTCGATACAAGTTCGATTGGTAACGTAACTAAACCTAAAGGGACGGTTACAGCATATCCGAACCCTACTATCTTATGGTTGCATTCCTTTACATACTCATCATAATCACCTAATTGATATAGTGTGCTCTTGAATATGATATTCGTGTAGGATCCAGTGTCCACGAGCAGACGGTGGACTCGGACCCCCATGATGTTAGCACAGATGATTAGTGAATCATTGTGTGGAGTGAGTATCCCATCTAGATCCTTCTCAGAAAACACCAAATCCCCCGTCTTCTTGGTTGCTTGGTTTACCCCGACCTCTCTGACTTGAGCCACTGCTCTCAAGTCTGCCTTCCTTTTTCTTTTGGATATTGGTGGTCTTCCATCAGAACAGCCCCCTACCGGTCCGGATGGCTCAAGCATTAGGATCTCTCGGACGGGTTCAGCTGGTGCTGTCATTGCCTTTTTCCTTTTCGGATCCCTCCTGCTCGATTGTTCGTCACTCTCATCATCTTTCGAGCCGGAGGATATTGCCACTCTTGGTTTCTTTCCTGGTTGTTGTTTCACGAATTCTGATAACTTTCTCTCTTCGTAGAGCCTCCATATCTGCTTCAAGAGGTCTCGACATTCACTTGTGAAGTGACCTATGGTTTGATGGTATGCGCAGTACTTGTTGGGGTTCATCTTTCCCCGCTCTTGTCGTATCTTTCGGGGTTCTGACAGCATATCTTTATCCTTCACGTTGTTGTATACATCCTCTATTGATGTGGATAAGATATGATTCAACTTCTCCTTCAACTCGGAGCCTTCACTGAATGCTTTCATGTTCTTAGGGGCCTTGTATTCCCCTCCTGACTTCTTTCCCGACTTTTTAGTATCAGCTTTATCGCCCAACTCTTTCTGCAAAGTTTCTTGCATTGAGATGTACACCCCTGCTTTATGTCGAAATTCAGAATACATTTTAGGAAAAGCAAGGTGCATCTCCTTCCACAGATCCGTTCCCTTTTTGAGTCCTGCCATAACTGCCACAATCTTGGTGTCTTCACTCATCATTTCCCCTTCTAGCAGGAATTTATCAAACCTTTCAAGGAAAGCTCTATCAGACTCCTCGTCTCCTTGTTTCAGATCTGCAAGCCTATGTCTCTGTGTAAGGTAGGATCCGACTGTGGAGAAATGTGATAGGAACTCCTTACTAAGTTGCGTGAATGAGCTTATAGAGCCGGGGGCAAGTGCGGAGAACCATCTGTGAGGGCCATCACCCAAAGTTAACGGGAAGTTACGACATTGTGTTGCATCAGATGCTTTCACAGATATCATGTAGTCGGTGTATTTGGACAAATGCACTTTCGGGTCTGACGTCCCTTCGTATAGGCTAACAGCTGGGAACTGTACTTTCTTCTGAACCGGTGCGTTCAATATCGCCGGGGACAATGGTGATGACGAAAGTACTGTGGTCCCCCCACCATTCTGGGCATCCAACTGCTTCTTCATTTCCTCGATCGTTCTCTTAAGGTCAAGCCACTCATTCGGAGGCGCTATTCCGTTAGAAGGCTGTTCATCGTGGTTTGGCTCGAGGCCTTCTCCATGGTGCAGTCCCTTGCTAACGGGACATTTCTCCGGTGTGACCCACCGGGCCACATTACTTGCCCCATTGGGACCTAACCGGCCGAAGGCTGACCTTCTGAGTCTATCATGTACTGAGGGGCGAGCAGCAGGGTATGCTCGCTCCTCACTCCTTTGTGAGTCCTCTCTCCTGAGTTCATGATTTTGACTTCTTGTATCCCTGCTGCTCGACTCCTTATCTCCTCCTGGTGTGGATTCACCTCGACTCCCTAGCCGCTCACTCATTGGTATCTTACCTTTGGTTCTCCTTACTTATCCACTATCAACCTCTTCCCCCCTTACATCTTCTTGCTGTTTGACTCTTCGTTCTGTTGCCCGGTTGCTCGCCTCCCGGGCTCTTGACGGTCCTGCGGCTTCCTGTCGCCGTTGTAAGGATTGTAAAACGGCGATCGTTTTGGCTAGTTCCTCCGGTTTTTTAGCCAAAGTTTCCACTTCCGGGGGAAGAGTGTCAATAGTGACTTGGACATTTCGCCGGGACGTAGCCCGCACCGTTCTTGCATGGTCACCCGTCGACGACACCCTAGTTCGTGACTTGCTTGCCGGGTGGTTACTCGATTCTTGTGGTTCTTGTGATCGTACCATTTTATGGATATTAATGTTCCTTTGCTGAAGATCTTGTGTTTGTGGATGTTTTGACCTAGAAACAACTAGCCTTGCATGTAAGGATTTGGTTGTTTACAAACCTTCATCCACACATGCATGCATTCAAGCTTGTAGGTCTTGTGTGACACCACCCAAAATACTCAAATCTTCTTCCTAATTCCAGTTTCCGGCGACTTATTGCCGGATTTTTGCAGTTTCCGGCGAGTATTTCCAAAAATTCCTTCAAACCTTCAACCGATGGAGGTTCGGATCCTCCTTCTAGCGCCAGTTGTTGATGATCTTGCTTCAAATTTATGATTTAGTGGTTGTTTTACTCTAATAAGATCATCAAACAAGGACTTGAATAAAGATTAAAGCTATATTTCTTGAAGGAAGAATTGAGAAAAGGATTTGCAAGGGTTTTGCCTATTTTTTTAATTAATGAACTTATTCTTATTATCTCATGGAGAGGTATTTATAGGGGTACAAGCAAGTAGGAGGTGTCACCTCCTTAATCACCCTTATTTACATGGTGACAAGTGTTAAGACACTTGTTAATTCCTAAGCTATTACATCTTTACACAATGACAAGTGTTAAAACACTTGTTTGCTCCTAATATAATGCCTAATTATTGGGATTTCTGATGATCTTCCGAGGTGCCCTCTTGCTCGCCTGCTCGCCTCCTTTTACTTCTTCTTGGTCTAGCTAGTCGTCTCCCTTTAATGTCCGGATGACCAGCTGCTCGCCTCCTCTGACTTGGTCACCTGACCCAGCTGCTCGTCTCATATGCACTTGTTCCCTGCTGCTCGTCCTCTTTATCATTTTTGTTTTTAATGATTTCTTGATCTTTATTATTTTAATATTTTTTACTTTAATCTTTTTGCCCTGTTGTTCGCCTATCAACACTAATTTTAGTTCAACATCATTTCCAGAATGATCAATTTGACTTTCGGCTTAAACATTTAGAAGAAAACTTAAATTGTATTTGCATAGTCCAATAACATTTAGAGGATAACTTAAGTGGCTCCGTGCTTCGCATCGGATTCATTTCCATTGCTAATTTTTTTAAGATATAATTGTATATACCTTTTTATGTTTTACACATGTCGTATTTTTTTCACACAACGGTTTAATTTTAAACAACCTTTTCTAATTATATGTAAGTATATCATGAAAAAGTATTTATTTTATTATAAAATAGATATTTATAAAGAATAATGAATAATTTTATAATTATTACAATCAACTCATCTTAATCAAATAGTATTTTTTGATATAAATCTTCAATATAATAAAAATATACAATTTAAAATTATTTATATAATATTGGATTATCACCGAAGACATTTGAACATGTTTTTTTTTCTATAATCATGTTTTCTAAGATGTTGAAGTAGAGAACTATTGGAGAATTTAATACATTGGAAAATAGAGGATCTCAAGTCAATCAATATTCAAGATGCTTGTTTAAAAGGACTCAATGATGGTCGACTAAAATCAAGGGTGACAAATTAAATTGGAAACAAATCTCCAGTTCATAAAAGGCCGAGTCCATATTAAACTTACAATTTCAATAAGAAATTTAGAAAAAGACAATTCTCACCAAACAACGTTTAAATGCAATATTATTGCATTTTACAAAAAACTTAATTACTTCACAAACCGTCACTTGTTCTAATTTTCCTTCAAAAAAAATCTTCAAAATGATCAATTTGACTTTCAGCTGATACATTTGGAGAAAAAATTAAATTACCTATAAATGGTCCAACATTCTTCATCGATCAAAAGAACGTAATAAAAATAGAATATAATAAAAATGAAAAAAAAAGATAATTTGATTAACTTTGAAAAATAAGAAATCATACATCTGAATAAATTATCTTTCTTTATTGGTTTATTTCACACCAATTTGAAGTCTTTCAGACTTGCAGACACACTTGTATAATGACACTAATCATGTTTCTCAACACTGGTTTGAAGAGATGAGTGACTCGATATGTTTGATGGTATTGAAAATGAATGAGATTGATTTCAGCAAAAAAACATTTAAAATAAAAAACTTAAAATCTCTATACATGATCCAATATATTTTTTCATCATTTTTCAAACAGAAAGCAATAAAAAAGTTACAAATTGAGGTCAAACCATCCCAAGTCAATCCAAAAGGAATATGCTATATGTCCTGGTTTGGGCTGAATTCAATCTAATTAACCAAATTTGCCCTGAATTCGGGCTAAATTCAATTCCAATTTTGTATTATTACGGTTGATTGGGTGTAAATTTGCAACTTTTAAAAATTAAAGTTCTTAAATTATCATCCGAAAAGTAACGGTCCTTATTTTGCCCGCCCAAAAAGTTATGGTCCTCTCGTGTAAAAGACCCATTATTTCCTCATAAATATAATTAAATTTAACACTTCAATTATTTACACATGGTTGGTTTATATTCTTAGAATTTTTTTCTCACTGTCAAATAAAAAATTATAAAAAATATAAGTGTATGCATAAAGTGAAATTGTTTCATACATGAACCACTTTGTAACTTTTTAGTGTAACTAACTAATACTCTTTAGTGTAATCAACTAATAACCTTTAGTTAAATAATTAATAGTCTTCGTACCATTCATTATTATCATTCGGTGGAAACAACTAATACCCTCTAGAAGTAATACTCTTCAGTGAAAACAACTAATACCCTTTAGTTAAAAAATATTAAGATCCTTCAAATAGTTTATGTATGAATCATTTTCACTCTATATTTTGCCAAAATATAATATAATACAAATAAATAAATAAATAAATAAAATAAATAAAGACTATCAGATTAATATTAATATTAACAAAAATAAGTATTATCGTTTAGACTTTTTTTTATTTTATAATGAGTATATTTAGTAAAAATATAAAATAAGGAGGATGAACTTAATACAAATTGTGGGTGTAAAGCTATGCCAAATAATAAATTTATCTATTAACAATTTCATATATAATCTAATTAACATTAATAATTTTAATAATTTAAAAAAAAATTACCCTGAGTAGACATCAGTGACACCCCGAGAAGTCATTAGTAATACCTCATGAAGTAATTAGTAATACCTCAAGAAATAAACAGTAATACCTCAATTGCAAAGAAAAAAACATACACAGTTTAACATGTTAGTGTGTGTTTTGAGACAATCTATAGAGTGAAAATGGTGCATACATGAATCATTGAAGGATATTAGTTATTTTCTGTTGGCAAATTGTATAGACTTAAGTTTTGATTAAGATGCCAAAAGGTTTCCTCTAAGTCATTTGTAAGAAAAGTATTCAGTAGAGTTAGAGTTTAGATAATCAGTTCAAATGTTAAGGAACTGGAGTACAGTTAGTAATTTCTGGAGTGTATAGAAGAATGAAGCGGCTGAAGACAAAGTCCGCTGAAGACAACTGATCTGAGAAATAGTCTAAGTCTTGAATGTTTTCTAAGTACATTCACACTAAGACTAAAACCATCAGGAGAGGACAAAGGTCCACTGATGTGAACTAACAAAGCACATTCAATGCTAAACACATTAAAAGAAGTTAGTTAATCTGGTTGGAACAAGGCAAAACGAATTTCAGTGAAGCTTACAATAAATGAAGGAATTAGAAGGTTCTCTCAGAGGAGTTCCACCTTAAATCAAGATAGGATTCTGAGCAAGCAGACTGAGCGGCCCAATGAGAAGATGACACGTAGGTGTACTCTACTGACAGCCGACCTGTCACAGACTGACAAGTACCAAAAGTCTTTCCCTAGCCTTCTACAGAAAGTTGGTGAACAGGCATGGTCTTTCAGCTGTTTCTTGACAAGACTTAAAGCTTCAAATAGAGCCGTTTGAACCAATCAGATACAAGAAGACTTACTTGAGAAGATTCAAACTCCAACGGGAAGATTTTCAAGAAGGTCTATAAATACAGAAGGACGTGCTCATTTCTATGTATGGGAAACTCAAAAGATCAAAGATATCTCTACATTCATAACTTACTACGAAGCACTCGAAATTACCTTTGTTTCCCAAGTGTTTCACATTTTGTAGAGAGCATTCTAAGCCTTCTGTAATCGAGCTTAAAGCTATATCCAAACCTTAGAAAAAGATAATCCATCCTAAGCCTTGAGCTAAACTGTAAGGATTATCTCACAACAGTTGGAACCAAACCCTACCCAAAACCCTACTCAGTTGTTAGGTTGAGAGTTAGTGTTAAAGTGGTGTTAGTAAGCTGATTGTTTGTATCAGTCTGAAAGCTGGTTTGTTTTGGGAACTAGGACCTGAAATTATCCTAGTGATCAATCGTCCTAAGAGAGAATTATTTGATCAGTGCACCTTGGCACTATAACACAAGGAATTCCAAGAGAAAGGAATTCTCCTGTTTAATCAGGATAGTAGACGTAGGAGATTCATCTCTGAACCACTTTATATCTTGTGTACTTACATTCAGTTATTTCCTTTAGTGTGTGTTATTCAAACAAGTTTTATCAAAGAAAAATGAGTTTTTCATTAGGGCTCACTAATCCGCATCTGAAAGCTAATTAGATAGTAGTTCAACTGAAAATCTTGAACTTTCAGTGGAGTTATTATCTCAGTAAGCTTTCACAAGTAATTTCTCAGCAGACCTCAAGTCCACTGACGAGTTACTATCTTAAGTAACCTGATAAGTTTTAAGAAGTTTAATTTTGTAACCTCGGGTGTATTCCCCCCTCCCATACATCTGTTTACTCGTTTTGGGACCAATAATTGATATCAGAGCAGTGGTTCAAAAGACCATTGTTCTAAGTATACCTTGTGCTAAAAGGTATTTTATATTGGTCAACTGAATTGATCTTTTGATAAACTTGTTTAGATATAATGGCTGACAATGCAGCTAGTGTAGCACCACCAGCGGAGAACAACATGGGAGTAAATCCCTTGAACCATATGTCCCATCACAAGCTTCCATAATTCTCAGTGGAAAATTATGACTTTTGGAAGATCAGAATGAGAGCTCATCTTGCCTGTGTGCATGATGAAATGTTGAGGGTGATTACTAAAGGTCCATTTACTTTTATAACCCCTAACCCTAGAACCACAGCTGACACTATTGCAGATCCTAGAGAAGAATGACCAAAGGATGAGGATAACTTCACTGCAGATGAAAGGAGAAGACACAACCTTAACTTCATAGCCATGAATATTCTCTACACCACCATTCCAGACTTAGTTATGGGAAGAGTGATCCATTGCCAGACTGCAAAGGAACTGTGGGACACTCTAGCTCTCATGTGTGAAGAAACTGACAAGATTAAAGAGAACAAGCTTTCAGTAGCTGTTAAAAAATATGAGCAGTTCACCATGGAGACTACTGAGACCATTGACCAGCTTGATGGGAGGTTCACTGACATCATGAATGAGATAAACTCTCTGGGAAAAGTCTACACCAAAAGAGAAGTTGCCTTAAAGATTCTGAGAGGTTTAACCTCAAGATGGGATGTGTACTCTGTGATGATGCAGAATACCAAGGATCTATCTAACATGTCTATGCAACAGGTATTCTCTGAACTCAAAGCTTATGAGTTTGATCTTAACAGGAAAAGGGCTCCTGATGAGACCTCAGCTGAGAAGGGAGTTGCCTTCAAAGCTAAGGAGACTGAGCCAAAATCCCCAAGGCCACAGAAGAGTACAAAGGCAAGCAAATCACAAAGCAAGGCTGAGATGCAAGAGGAACTCAGCCTAATGGCTAGAAGGTTTGAACAACTTAACAGCCATTTTGGCAAGTATAAGAGATTTTACAGGGATAACAGGGAAAGGAGAAGTTATCCACAAAAAGACACCAGAGAAGGAGAGAAAAGCTCCACTGAGCTGGAGAAGAAGAAAGAATACAAGAACTATACAAGAGCAGAAGGATCATCATCAAAGGCTAGAGAGTCTACTGAAGAAAAGAATGATGATACCAACAGATGTTTTCAATGCAAGAAAGTTGGGTACTTTCAGTATGATTGTCCTCAGCTGAGCACAAAGGAAAGAAAGGAAAGGCAAGCCAAAAGAGATAGAAGATATGGAGAAAGAAAAGCCATGGTGGCTGAGGATGTTGATGAAGATCTGGAGTCATCTGATGGGATGTTCTCTGACAGCAGTGATGATGACATGTGCCTCATGGCAAGAGAAGAACCAGAGGTACAATCTAAACCATCCAATTCTTTAGGACACTCACCTGAGCTCAGCTCAGAGTCAACAGAGGAACTCAATCTTCAGTCCGCTCTGGAACAGTTGATGATTGATTTCTCAAGGTTGCAAGAAGCAAGTTTCTGTCTCCAAGATGAAAACAAAAATCTCTTGAGTGAAAACTCCAAGTTAATTGAATCTGGAAATCAGGCAGATCTTAACTCAGCTAAATCTACCATTGAATTGACAAACGACGTGGAAACCCTCAAGAGTCAAGGAAACGGCAAAGATCAACTGATAAAAGATCTTACTAAATCTAAGACAAAGTTAACTGAAGAGAACTTAAAATTGGTAAGCCAAATAAAGGATTCTCTCCTGAAAATTGATGTCTTACAAAAATCTAAAGAGATGTTGTTAAAAAGGATTGATGCTCTTAACAAACCCTCTCTTGCCATAGAGGAGATTCAAAATTTTCAAATCAATCCTAATAACAAGTGTGGGATAGGTTATATTCCAAAACCTTCAGAAGGTCCTCTGAGTGTTGCTTCGTCAAGTGGCACAAAGAGAGTTTTTGTTAAGTCTGTGACCTTTCAACCACAGATTTTAGATAAAGGAAAAAGACCAGTTGAGGTCCAACAGACGAGAAGTCAAACTCAGCCAAAACCAAATGGAAAGGCTCAGTTGACTAATCAGACTAGATCTCAGCAGAGGTACTATCAGCCGAGGTCTTCACAATTGAAGCAATATCAGCTGAGAGCACCCAGACATGAGCATTCCTAAGATGGAACCTGATGAAGATGGTGAGTCAGTAGACCAAACTCACTATAGAGCAATTATTGGATCTCTACTGTATCTCACAGCAAGCAGGCCTGATACCACATTTGTTGTTGGTATATGTGCAAGATATCAAGCCAACCCAAAGAAAAGTTATCTGGAAGCTGCTAAAAGAATTCTCAAATATCTTAAGGGACTGTGAATATGGGATTATGGTATCCCTCAGATGACAATCTAGAACTCACAGGATACTCAGATGCAGACTATGGAGGATGCAGGATTGATAGGAAATCAACCTCAGGCACTTGTCAATTCTTGGGAAGTAAGCTGATCTCTTGGTTTTCCAAGAAATAAAATTCAGTAGCCACAAGCACTACAGAGGCTGAATATATGGCAGCTGGAAGTTGTTGTGCTCAAATTCTATGGCTAAGACAACAGCTAAGAGACTACAACATCTTTGCAAATGAAGTTCCTATTTTCTGTGACAACAATAGTGCAATTGCTATTTCAGAAAATCCAGTTCTCCACACAAGATGCAAGCATGTGGATATAAGGCATCATTTCATTAGAGACCATGTGGAGAAGAAGGATATCAAAATGCTCAAGATTCACACTGACAAGCAAAAGGCAGATATATTTACTAAACCTTTGGCTGAAGCAAGGTTTCAAGAACTGTCAGTGGAGCTTGGACTTCTAGATCCAAGAGAGTAAAGATGAGGCCTTTTTCAAATCTCAGAAGAGATGATTTCGAATCAGTGGAGGTCCAACCTCAGAAGAGGATCAACCTCAGAGTAGTCACTGATCCCAGAAGAGCTTCATTTCCCAGAAGAGGTTAAACCTCAGTGGAGGTCAATACTTTATACTTATGTTATCTCTCATCTGAAAGCCTCTTAATTTTTTAATTTTAAATCTGTGTTCAAAATTTTATTAATGAGTGCTTTCTGAAAAAGTAAATCTTTTTCCACTGTTTCAAAAAGATTTTGATAAGGCAAGCATTTAATGCGCGTTGTACAAGTCAGTTTTGCTTTTTCAGTTTTCTATCTCACGCGCCTTAAAAACCGGATGATGTGACCTTCCGGCTACCAACCCTTTTAATCCTCACCTTCCATTTTAGGCGGTTCTCTTCTAACCGTCTAGATTTCTCAATAACTGCCCACAAACTTTCAAACTATCCACGATCACATCTGACTCAACCCCAGCCGTTGATTAAGGTCTAAATCTCACCATCCATTTCTCATATAAAAGACCCTAAAGTCAGTTCTCAGAACCTTTTCGAACACTCTTTCAAGCAAATACTCTCTATCTCTCCCAAATACACTCTGCGAAATCTTCTCTCAATCCTCAATCCTTTAAATAAAAAATGGCAAGAGTCAATCTAGGTTTCCTTACCAACAAAGAAAACTTTTGGTACGAACCTATTGTTGCCTTTGACAACCCTGAAATCTAAACTAGACCAGAGTTCTGGCACATTAAAGAGGCCCTGGACATGGTCAAGGAGGCCGGTTTAGAAAATTCTTGTCTATCCACCCTCAAAATTGCTTTGATAGACAAGTACTTGAATTCTTCTTCAGTGTTGCCAACACTGATACCAAGGTTAAGTCCTGTTTGTTCTTGAAGAGGAAGAAGAAGGTGATGAGGGATGATACAGAAATCATCGAACAACAGAAAGTAAGGAAGGAGATCCATCTGGAGGGTGATAATCTCAAGGAACTTTTTGGACTTCCATCTGAAGATCCGAATCCGGATACTTGTATTGCGGATAAGGAGAAGGACTGGGTGTACACAATAATGCAGAAGAAAATGAAGTACAACTCCTCCCAGTATATAATGTTCTTTGTGAAATTGTTGGGAAATGTATCCTTGGAAATCAAGGAAGCACAGAGCAAGTGAGCAAGCCCAAACTGAGGCTGATGAAGGCCATTGTTGAGAGCAAGGAGAAGAGCTTTAATTGGCAACAGTTCTTTCTAAGGGCGTTGAACAAAGAACAATCTAAATTCCAGCCTGAGAAGACTCCTCAGTTGGCAAGTAAGTTGTGTTTTGCCACCAAGATCTCCTACTTGATTGAAAATATTGATGTGGGAGTAGACTTGAAGGAAGATAGGAAGTGGAGTAATTTGAAGGCTCTGTTCAAATCTGGAAAGGCATTAGAAGGAAGAAAGTTGAGCATGGAGGAGGAAAGCCCAGAAGCAGCATAGGAGGCTGAGGAAGCAAGCCCTGCTGTCGAGAAGAAGTCAAAGCTAAAAAGAAGACTGGTAAAGCTAAGTGACAAGATAGCTTTACATAAGGAGAAGGAGGCAGAGAAGGCCTCAAAGAAGGAGAAGAAGAGGTCAGCTGAGGCTGTGAAGGAGAGTGCCTCAAAGAAAGCCAGAACATCAAACTCTACTGATGAGTCATCCTCAGGTAACCCTCATTCCTCTTCAAACGTTATATCTACTGAGTCTGACTCATATGTTTCTGCTCCCACCCCCATCAAACCCAAAACCAAACCACGTACCCCTGTCAAAACCAAGCGTATTTCCAAAATCTCCAAAACCCCCACTGAAGGCTCTTAACAGCCTGAAAGTGGTTCCCCAAATGACACTCCTTCTGAGGCATCTGCTGAGGCATCCTCAAACCCTTCTGAACCCACTATCTCAACCCCCACTGAACAAAACTCAACCCCTTCTGAAACCCAAACCTTATCTGAGCCCAACCCTCCTGAAACCCATACTTCTCACTTAGAAACAATCCCAGAGGAGCCCTCAAATATCAGATCCCCTAGCCCTTCCATTCCATCAGATGATGAAGAAGGTTACTCCTTTTTGGATACCCTTAAGGATGAAGTGGCTTACTCACTGGAGACCAAATATCCAGAGCTTGATGGGCACCCCACCCTGAAAACAATGTTTTTTAGAGTAATGCTGCTTGTCCAGCTGAAGGATAGGAGATTGGGTGAGATCCTTATGGCAATTGGAGGAAGCAATGCTGAAGAATGGAAGAAGGAGGAGAGAGAGGTACTGGAGTTTGCTGGGATGACCAAAACCAGGCTTCTCTGTGATGAGAAGATCTTCTAAAGCCTGGTGATGGACAAAATTGCTGAAGCAGAGAAAGGAGCTGAGGTGGAGAAGGCAACTGAGGCAGAGAAGGTAGTTGGAGAAGAGAAGGAGAAGTCAGAGGAAGTGGAGAAAGTGGAAGAGGGAGAGAAGGAAAAAGAGAAGGAGGAAAAGGAGCCCCAAGAGGAGAAAGGTACTTCACCATAGCCAGGTGGTGGTGAAGTAGCCAAGGATGTATCCCCGGCAAAGGATACTGAGGCTCAAAATTTACCAAAGGGAAGCTCAGTAGAGGAGACTACTGAAGCTCCCCCACAACAGCCCTCAGCGGTGACTAGTGAGTCAGTTGAGGTGTCTGGTCCAGAAGGAGTTGAAAAAGAGCAAGAAAAAAAAAGAGGTCGAGATCACAGGAGTAGTGAGTGGAGAGATAAGAGCAATCATTCCTGTAAAGGATGAATTGGCTGAAAAAATTATAGTTGAAAGAGAAAGTGAAAGAGAGAGTGAGAAGAGGGAAGAAGAGAGAGTCAATATGGAGATATATAAGAAAGCTAATTTAGGTGGTGAGAATGAGGGGGAAGGTACTAACATATTATCTGATGCAGGTATTCTATCTACTGAAGTACCCCAAGTTCAAATTCACTTAAGTCCACTGAGGAATGCAATTCAAAGTCTTGAAGATGTAAAGCTTCCATCCCTCCAAACTCAACTGAGAGATGTCCAGGACATTTTCCAGGAGGAAGTTGATGAGATGGTCATTCTCTCAGACCATATTGATGAGCTCATGGAGTATACCACCACTTCTCTTCAGAACCTGACTCTTAAAGTGGAAGACTCTCAACAAATGGTAATTGATGTAGTGGAAGGCCAAAGTGTGCTGGTGATAGAGGCTCTGAAGAAGTTGGAGAAAAAGGAGGAAGAGGCCAGAACTCAATTTCTAAAAGACTCAGTTGATAATGTCTCCATCAACCCAAAGTCCTCTGTAGAGGCTGTCTCAGCGGACCTGATAGGGAAGGTTGAAGGGTTATGGGACAAGAAGCTGACAGAATTTGAGGTCAAGCATGAAGAGCTAGAAGCTAAGCTGAAGGATGTGATCAAGAAGGCTGCTGAGGACTTCCCAACTCAGGAGAAGACTAATGTCCTCATTGATGAGAAGATGGCTCAGTTTGTAAACTTTGGACATAATGCTGGTGCAACCTTGGAAAGGATTGAAGAGGAGGTTGATCACTACTCAACTCAACTCAAAGTCCTTGAACATGATCAGATGAGGCTTAACATCACTGTTGCTGAGTGCATGATTAATGCTGAAAAGGGGGAAAAGTTAGTGAGTGTAAAGCAGATAAAGATAAATCCCAACAATGAGATGGAAATAATTCTTGAAACTGATGACTTTGCAAAAAGTCAGCAGATCAAGAATACCATGAAGAAGGTAATAAAGGAAGCCTAGAAGTCTGCTGATGAGAAGAGTAAGGGAGTTAAAGACAAAGAAGTCCAGGAACAGAGGGACTTAACCAAGTTCAAAGAGGCTGCAGAAAATGAGAAGAGAGAAAGAGTTGCATCGAAGGGGGAAACCACAAAAAGGAAAGCTACTGATGTTCTCTCAGCGGAGGTGGCAAAAAGAACAAGATTGTTGGGACATTGTCAGTTTTGATTAAGATCCCAAAGCCCCTGGAAAGATGATTTGCCCTTTTGTTTGTCTTTGTCAGGCTAGACTTGGTTAGGTTTTATACTTAGTCATTTTACATTTCACAGGTACTCAGTAAGAGGAGCACTTACTGATGACGATCAAGACTTAGAGCCTGAAGACGGTTTACCATCCTGAACTTATGGCAGTCTTCTAAGCTGGCTGAGTAAGTCTCAGTGATGAAGAGTATGACCCTGAGGTCATTACTACTCAGTCCTGAAGGGAACAGGATGATACTGAGTTTATGGGAAGACTTGGAGTAGAGCCAAGCAATGCAAAAGGAATGCCAGCGTTAGGACAAGACCGGTGAGCTCAAGACAAAAAGAACTTAATAAGACAAGCCTGAAGCCAGGAATAAGTTCTGACATTCTCACCAACCTGATGACGTGGACCAATCCTGGAAGGACACGCACGTACGGAACCTGACAAGAAGACTGACTTCAGACTGCATTTTCAACGGGCAAGCATTTAATGTGCATTTAATGCGACTACCTAATTCTATGCAAAGGACGGCTGCTGCATGAAGATATATCCGTTTGAAGCCACTCTACATAGATGACAAGAAAGACTATCTCTCCAACGGATAGTTTTTCAAATCACCTATAAATACAGAAGGCCTTGAACCCATTCAAGGTTACGGGAAATTTCCAAGCCAGAAATTACTCAAACTCTCAAGCACTCAAAGCATTCAGTCCTTAGAAGAAGCACTCGAAACCCTCTAAATTTCCCAAGTATTTCTTAGCAACTGAGAGTTAATCTGTATTCCAAAGAGCATACAAGCAATATCTTAAGCTTAGAGAGATTATCCAACCCTTAGCATAGCTTTGTCTTGTAAGGATAATCTCAACCTAGTTGGAATCCAAACTGAAACCAAAACCCTAAGTTAGGTTTGTTGGGAGTAAGTCAGTTAGTGAGTTAGTAAGGAAGTTTGTATAGATCAGTGAGGTTAGCTGGTCTTGGTGCACCTTGGCACGTTAAAAACAAGAATCCCTTGAGTGAATTTCCTGTTAAATCAGGCCGTGGACGTAGGAGCTTGAGTCTCTGAACCACCTTAAACTTGCTGTGTTCTTATTGCTTTGATATATTGCGCATACCTGCCATATTACTTGTTCATTCATGAGCATTTGGTTTATCAGGCCTGAATCAATCAACCTGATCCTTTAAAAAGAGCACTGCCCTTACTAAACACTTTTCAGTGGAGTAATCAGTTTTTCAGAAGCAAACTAATCAAGACTTTAAACTATCAGGGCTCACGCATTTCCGCACTGAACTTGAACTGATAGTTAGCCAATTGACCCTCACCCCTATGTAGTTAGTAGGTGTATTACCAGCTCTTAGTTCTTTATCACTCTGAGTGAAGGGGACTCAGTAAGGTTTTAAGTTTGAAAATTGGTATACGTGTATTCCCCCCCCCCCATACACGTATTCCTCGGTCTTGTACCGGGACCAACAAGTGGTATCAGAGCAGTGGTTCAAAAGACCACTGACTTTGAATACTAATAGTTTCAGAGGAGAAACTGTTGGTGGTCACTGAACAAATCTGAGTTTGCTTTTCATAAAACTTGCATCATCATGACTTCGAGGAGACTTGAAGCTTCGTTACCTGAATTCTCTGTATCTAACTTTGTCTATTGGAAGTTCAGATTAGAAGCACATCTTGATGCCATCCATGACCAGATGCCGCGTGTTCTCAGTGAGGGACCGATCAAGATCACTATTCCCAATGTTAGAGGACTGGGATATGAGCATCTTGAGATTGGCGTGCAGGTTCTAAAAGAAAGGAAAGACATGACCAATGATGAGATCAAGATGGTGGGACTGGACAACGTTGCCAAAAATATCATTTTGCATACGGTGCCCTTCGAGGAGTCAGCTAGGCTGATGAACTTAAAGACGGCAAAGGAGGTTTGGGATGAGCTGACCAGGATGTGCGAGGGGTCAGAAAAGATAAAGGAGAACAAAAGAAACATTGTCATTCAGAAGTTCGAAGCGTTCGAGATGCTGCCTGATGAGACAATCGATCAAATGGAGTCAAGGTTCATCAAGTTGATGAATGAGTTGGTGATGCTGGACAAGGATGTTCCAAAGAGAGATGTTGCTTCAAAGATCCTGAATGCCCTTCCTGAGAGATGGGACAACAGTGTAATTATGCTTAAGAACACTCAGGATATGAGCAACATAACTTCTGCTTTACTTTTTTCAGAGCTAAAGGCACTGGAATTTGATCTTAATAAAAGGAAGAAGAAAGTTCAGCCAGAAGAAGAAGAAAATGAGAGAACTCCTGAGAAAAGTGTGGCGTTCAAGGCCAGGTCTGAACCTGTTGAATCTTCATCAAAGTCACTGATGGAGATGAGCAAGGAAGAGCTTGCTGAGGAGTACATCCTGATGGCCAGACACTTTGATAAGCTTAATTCCAGGTTTGGTCATTATAAGAAATTTTATCAGGACTCACGTGACAGGAAACCTGAAGGAACCCACCAAAGCTCAAGGAGATATGAGGAAAGGAGAAACACTGATCAGAGGAGAGATCGTGGCGAAGAAAGAAGATATTCAGATCCAAAGCCCGATCGCAGAGATGAACAGAGACGTACTCATGATGACAAGCACTCAGGGAAGACTGAAAGCTCATCAAGACAGAGGGAACCTGACTCAAGGAGGAACCCTGAACCAAGGAGAGAAAGAGTAGATGAGCAACCAACATGTTACAACTGTAACAAGAGCGGGCACTATCAGTATGATTGTCCGAAGCTGAGTGCAAGGGAAAGAGAGGATAGGAGGGCCAAGAGAGACCAGAGACTTGCTGACCAGAGAGCCATGCTCGCTGAGGATGCAACTGACTCTGATGGTCCTGAGGAAAGGTCACCTGAACTCTTTTCTAATGATGAGTACGATGATGTTTGCCTGATGGCAAGGGAGGGACCTGAGGTAACATCTAACTCTGTATGTGGTTCCCACACTGGTCAAAATCCTGAGCTAAGCTCAGAGTCAGTCAGAGAAATGAACCTTCAGATCTGCCTGGATCAATTGATGGTTGATTTCTCCAGATTGCAGGAAACTAATGTCTTCTTGGTAGAGGAGAACAAGAAATTGAGTACTGAGGTTCAAAACCTGAATGATCAACTCACTCAGTCTGATCTTAAAGAATCAGCTCAGATTGTGAGACTAACTCAGGAGATTGATTTAATCAATGCTGAGCGTCTCCCAAGAGAGAAAATTCTGAAGGAACTGGCTGATGAAGAGTTGGTCAGGAAGGAAGAACTGAAAGTACTTAAGAGTAAGTTTGATGACCTCTTTACCATACATGAAATCCTGAAAAAGAGTGAGGACTCTCTCAAGAAAAAGGTTGCAGCAATGAATAAATCCTCAGTGGCTAGAGAGGAAATAAATAGCAGCCAGATGCTTGGGAATGAGAAAAAGGGACTTGGATATGTTGCTAAGAAATCCTCACAAGGTCAATCTCATGTTGCTTCAGGGAGCAACACTGAGAGGGTATTTGTTCAGGCAGGCCAGAGTTCACCCAAGGTTGTACTCCAGGCCCGTCAAACTGATAATGGCAAGGAAACTATTGATACAGTCAGGGTTGCCCCTAAGGTAGCTAAGCCAAAACCCAAGGGAAAGGCAAAGTAACCTAAGGAGGCCCCTGAGAGCTCAGGCCAGGGAAAACCTCAGTGGAAGCAGAGGAAGACTCAGGCCAAGAGCCCTCAGACTGGTCAGCGAGGGTACCATCATGCTTGGCAATACCAACAGGGAAGGCCAAATATGATGACACCCCCATGGTTTTGGTATCCTGAGGCCTTTAACTGTTTTCCATTCTCTCACTTGCCTAGGGGGAATAGAACACAGGGCCCTTATCAAGAACAAGGCACAAGACCTGCTGCACCCAGACCTAGGAAGAACAGGAAGCCAGCCCAAAAGGCACCCACTCAGGCTCCTGTGAAGCCTAAGTCTAGCACTCATACACCATCTTCCTCTCAGGCAAAGAAGAAGAAAGTTGTGTATGTCGATGTTTCAGGGAGACAGATTTACCACTCTGAGGCAATCAGGGTTGTTAAGCAAGTCTGGATCCCGAAGGGTACAACTGACACAATAGGACCCAACACCCAATGGGTACCTAAAGCCTGATTTGATTGCAGGCGGCTGTAGATCACAACAAGAGGAGAGAAGACTCAATCAAGGCTGTTTGGTACCTAGACAGTGGTTGCTCAAGGCACATGACTGGAATGAAGAGTCTTCTCCAAGAATATCAAGCTAAAGATGGTCCACAGGTAACCTTTGGTGATAACTCAAAAGGTGTTACTAAAGGTTTTGGTGTCTTAATAATAAGTACAGTCAGAGTGGAAAATGTGTCCTTTGTGGAAGGATTGAAGCATAACCTGTTGTCAGTAAGTCAATTCTGTGACAAAGGTTTCAGTGTTGAGTTCTCATCAAATATATGTTCAGTCAAGGACAAATCAACACAAGTGCTTCTATCAGGTATCAGGAAAGGTAACGTTTATCTCGCTGGCTGGAGCAGCACTATTCCTAATACTTGTTTTGTTGCTAAAAGCTCTCTAGAGCTCAGTTGGTTATGGCATAAGAGATTAAGCCACCTGAACTTCAAGATTCTTAACAAAATTTCTAGACAGTCACTCGTTGAAGGTCTACCTAATGAAGTTTTTAGCAAAGATCATGTGTGCAAAGCTTGTCAGGAAGGGAAGCAGGTCAGAGCATCATTCAAAGAGAAAGCTTCTCATTCCACTGACAGGATTCTTCAGCTCTTGCACATGGATTTATTTGGTCCCATAACACTTGTGAGTATGAATGGTAGAAAGTATACCCTTGTGGTTATTGATGATTATTCTAGATATACTTGGGTTATTTTCTTGTTGAATAAGAAGGAGACACAGGTGAAGCTTCCAGAGTTGCTCGGGAGACTCAACAATGAGAAGAATCAGTCCATTACTAAGATCAGATCTGATAAGGGCACTGAATTAATAAATTCATATATTTTGACTTTTGTAATGAACTTGGTATAGCTCATGAGACTTCTGCAGCTAGAACCCCACAGCAGAATGGTGTCGCTGAAAGGAGGAACAGGACACTGAAGGAAGCAGCTAGGACCATGCTGGCAGAGTCTGGATTGCCCAAGAAGTTCTGGGCTGAGGCAATCAACACTGCATGTTACACTCAGAACGGATCCATGCTGAATAAACGACATGCATAGACCCCATATGAGACATGGAATAAAAGGAAATCTCGTATTTCTTATTTTCATGTATTTGGTTGTAAGTGCTTCATCCTCAACAATGGAATGACCCAATTGAAAGCTTTTGATAGCAAATCTGATGAAGGAATATTCTTAGGGTATTCTGAAGTTAGTAAAACCTTCAGAGTTTACAATTGTAGGGCCCTTGTTGTGGAGGAATCACCACACGTTGTTTTTTATGAATCTACTAATGAGTCTAGGATAAAAGTGATGAATCCTGACACTGAGGAGATCACAAGGAGAGTGACAAGGCTGAGCTTGAAAAATCAACCTGATCCAAAGGTCAAAACTGTGCCAATTCCAAGATGGGATGATGACGACGATCAGGATGATGAATCAAGTGTCACTCCTAAGCCCAGCACATCAGGGATTGTTGAGCCTCAGACTGAGGAACAGGCTCAACCTGAGGTAAGTACCGTCTATGAAGATGATGTTGCAGCTGAGACGGTTCCTGAGTCACCTCATCAAGGGGGAATCAATGTCCCTGACATTGAGCTTGTTAATCCCTTTGGTATAGACTCAGGATCATCCCCTTCTGTTCAATTTCCTGAATTTTATGAGTCTGTAGACACTAACATTGCAGGTACTTCAGGAACAACTCCTGGCAAGAGAACATGGCTAGAGAATCATCCCATTGATCAAATCATTGGTGATCCAACTGAGGGAGTCAGGACCAGACGGTTCCATGGTGAGAGTGTATTGTTCTGCTACTTTCTCTCTGAACAAGAGCCTCAGAACATTGAAGAAGCTCTCACTGACTCGAACTGGATCATTGCCATGCAAGAGGAGTTGAATCAGTTCACAAGGAATCAGGTTTGGGAACTGGTGGATAGACCTAGGCATCAAGGAGTAATTGGTACCAAGTGGGTCTTCAAGAACAAGAAGGATGAGAATGGTGTTGTGGTAAGGAACAAGGCTAGACTGGTTGCAAAAGGGTATTGTCAATCTGAGGGAATAGACTACGATGAGACTTTTGCTCCAGTGGCTAGGTTGGAAGCTATCAGATTGTTCCTTGCATATGCAACATATAAGAAGTTCAAGGTGTATCAAATGGATGTCAAGAGTGCCTTCCTGAATGGTGTACTCAATGAAGAGGTATATGTTGAACAACCTCCCGGGTTTGAGGTTGGAGATAGAGTATACCATTTGAAGAAAGCACTCTATGGACTTAAGCAAGCACCAAGAGCTTGGTATGATACCCTCTCTCAATTCCTAACAGACCATGGGTTCAAGAAGGGAACTGTGGATAGGACATTGTTCAGGATCACTGAACGTGATGACATTCTCTTGGTCCAGATTTATGTGGATGACATAATATTTGGATCACCAAATCATCAGCTCTGTGAGAAATTCTCTAAGCTGATGACTGGTAAATTTGAGATGTCAATGGTGGGAGAGATGAACTTCTTCTTAGGATTGCAGGTCAAGCAGACTGATCAAGGTATCTTCATTAATCAGGCCAAGTATACAAGAGACTTGATTCATAAATTTGGTGTTCAGAACAGCAATCCAGCCAGGATCCCTATGAACACAAATTGGAAAATGGATCCTGACACTGAAGGGACTTCAGTAAATCAGACTGAGTACCGAGGGCTGATAGGTTCTTTATTGTACCTGACTGCAAGTAGGTCTGACATTACATTTGCAGTTGGTGTGTGTGCTAGGTATCAGTCTGATCCCAAGAGAAGTCATTTGGAGACTGCTAAGAGGATACTTAAGTATTTGAAAAGGACAGTCAATTTGGGACTATGGTATCCTTCAGATGACAACTTAGAACTGACAGGTTATTCAGATGCAGATTATGGAGGTTGTAGGATTGATAGGAAATCAACCTCAGGGACATGTCAGTTTTTGGAAAGTAAGTTGATCTCGTGGTTTAGTAAGAAGCAAAATTCAGTGGCTACATCCACAACTGAGGCTGAGTACTGCAGGTAGTTGTTGTGCTCAGATTTTGTGGTTGAGACAACAGTTGAGGGACTACCAGGTATTTGCTAATGAGGTTCCAATCTATTGTGACAACAATAGTGCAATAGCAATTACTCAGAACCCAATGCTTCACACAAGGTGCAAGCATGTGGATATTAGGCATCACTTGATTCGAGATCATGTGGAGAAGAAAGATATTAGGATGGAGAAGATTCACACTGACAGGCAAAGAGCTGACATCTTGACTAAGCCTCTGGCTGAAGCAAGGTTTATGGAACTGTCAGTAGAGTTAGGACTCTTAGATCCGGGAGAGCAGTCAGTGTAGGGTTCTAGGGGGAACTCAAGCCAGACTCGACTCAGCGAGGTATCAGGGTGCTACAATGTCTCCCTGACAGGTATGAGTTCTATCCTGACTCTTGTGAATACCAAGCGTCTCCCTGAGTCCTTCGTCCTGAAAATCTTTATTAAATGCATTCCGTTTTTATTAAAAGCGCGCCTTTTTATATTTAACCCCACGCGCAATGGAGTATTTAATGCTTCAGTTACTTTTTCATATACGTGTCCGTTTTATACGGAATATGACTGACTTGGGTAATTGATTGAAATTGAGATTAATCCTGGCCCTTCATTTCAAATCCTTTCGAATTCAGGAATTAATCCCAACCCCACGTCTGAGTAACTGACTTAGTCTTATCAATCAAGAATGCCATTCGAGGTTTTTACGCAAACACAAAGCACATCTGCACACTGAGTTTTCTCTTGCTCAATCATTCACATAAATTTTTTGAAGAACAATGGCACTTCTTGATTCCAACTGGACAACCAACAAGCTTGAGGATGTTGTCGATAACAAGCTCGTACACATGGAGCAAGTCATCTCCATGGAAGGTATGATATGTCTTTATGTGTATACTAAAAGTTTAGCTTTAGTATAAGTGGGAGATTGTTGGTGTATACTGTAAAGCAAACTTTTGTTGGGCTTTTTTGGATATATTCGATTTCCTTATTATCTGAAATAAATGGTTTTTCACATTATTGCAATCTTATTAATTGCTTGTATTACTTGTATGTCTATTTATCTTATATTGTAGATAATGTGGTGAGTTTGTAGTCACACAGAAGATCACATTGTCAGTTCCTTATAAGATATAAACAGTATTCACAACTGAGATAGTTCTGGACATAACTATTGGTATAAGTTGTAGTATGAACTTGTTAGTGGCTTGTCTTGGCCATTAGTTCATACTAGTACGCTATGTTGTATTGAATGGATCACAGTTAAGACATGTTCTTCTATTCTGACTGTTATGAAGAACTAAAGGTCTTGGTGACTCTTGTAATTCTTAACCCTAATTGTGATATCTAGATATGTGGAGCGCTTGTTCACTACTTTGATTTACTATGGGTGAGAATCTTGTTAGATTCAACGCACTATGTATTTTGGGTAGTGACATCGTTTGCACGATGTCTATTTATTGACATTAAGGCACCATGTCCTGGTGATCCAGGTTGATGACGTCCCCTTGAGGAAACTCATAAAGGATTGTCGTATTAAACCCTGCAGGTGGATTATATCCGTACGACAACAAGGTTGAGTGGTACTACTCAAGGAATAATAGATGTTAATTAATTAAAGCGGTCAGGAGCTTTAATAATTAATGGACATGCGATATCTTTAACACGGGGAATTATAGAGTCTAATAGAAGCCCTGATTCGGTTCGGGATAGGATGGGAGTGCAATATTAATTCTCTAGTGGAATGAATTAATGTTCACGGGCCAAATAAATGTTCTGGGCTGAACATAAGAGTATTTGGGTCCGTGAGGAGCCCAAACCCTATACCTTCTAACAGATCCCTAGTCTGGCCCATGAAACTTAAGGAGTCTATATAAAGGCTTCAATTTCGTGTTTAAAACCCTAGCACTCTAAGATAAAACGTGCATCAGCTGAAATTCGTGAGTGGGGTTGAGAGGGAGACGAAATTGTGAGGTACTTTTCTCCACGTTCGCTAGTTCGCCGTCCACCCGGTGTACGAATGAGGTTGGGAGACAGACTAGAAGATCAGTAGTGGAATCAACGCCTCGGTCTTCAAGGGTAACGGATCTAAACTTGTTTTTAGATGCATGTTTAGGTCTTTAATTGTTTATACACGTTTGGTATCCCAACAACGATCTTGGGAACGGACCGCCTTCACCGGCGCGTTCCATCAAGGTACTTGTCTTACAGTGGAGGAAATCAAACCTGTTTTTAAGTGGATTTCCAAAGCTGGGTTGGAAATATATTTCACCACTTGTCCTATCTCCGTGCTTCCAAGAACGGTCATAGAAGCCTATTTCAACCTGTTCCTACGTAGGAGGGAACTCTTCACGAAGGTGACTGCACTCAAGCCGACGGGGGAGAAGGACGGCGACGGCGAACCTCTCTACAACTCAGAGGTGGTCACCATTGACCTTAGGAGGGCGGTCAAGGAGGTTTCTGGGTTGCCATCCTCAGGCATCAACCCAAGGTTCTACAAGGAGAACTCGGAGGGAGAACTCTTGGGTAAATGGACCAAGGCAGGATCGTCTGAGTTCAAGGCTCGTCAGAACAAGAATACTCTGAAACCTGAATACAGAGCTCTTGTGGACCTTGTGTCCAAGGTGGTGATGGGATCCACGGGATCTCATGAGCAATTGAGCCTGCCCAAGCTGAGGCTAATGGGAGCTATAGTTGATGGCGTGGAAGCAAACTGGGAGCAGTTCTTCCTGGATCAAAGGCTGGTCTGGACAAGCTAAAGTGGTATGAGGAAAAGAAGCACGTTTCTGTTAGTGCCATTCTGCCTTTTGGAACCAGACTTTCCATCCTGATTGCTCATGCTTGCCATGGGTACACCTTCGACTTCGAGGACAACCTTTCCTTAAAAAGGGTGATGTTTACCTCACTGAGTGATACCTACTCAATGCTAGGGCTGACTGATACCAATGCTAAGGCAAAGGGTAAGGCCAAAAAGCCAGCTGGTAAGGCCAAGAAGGTGGCTACCACTCTCATTGAAAGGGTAGATGACCTCTTTGAGAGGAGCAAGGAGATAGAGGAGGATGTGGCGTCTGAGAAGGAAGAAGAAGAAGAAGAAGAAGAAGAAGAAGAAGAAGAAGAAGAAGAAGAAGAAGAAGAAGAAGAAGAAGAAGAAGAAGAAGAAGAAGAAGAAGAAGAAGAAGAAGAAGAAGAAGAAGAAGAAGAAGAAGAAGAAGAAGAAGAAGAAGAAGAAGAAGAAGAAGAAGAAGAAGAAGAAGAAGAAGAAGAAGAAGAAGAAGAAGAAGAAGAAGAAGAAGAAGAAGAAGAAGAAGAAGAAGAAGAAGAAGAAGAAGAAGAAGAAGAAGAAGAAGAAGAAGAAGAAGAAGAAGAAGAAGAAGAAGAAGAAGAAGAAGAAGAAGAAGAAGAAGAAGAAGAAGAAGAAGAAGAAGAAGAAGAAGAAGAAGAAGAAGGGACCTAAAAAATCCCCTGCTAAGAGCCTGCCTGTACTGAGTGAGAGGGAGAAGTCAAGCTCTCCTAGAGCCTCTGACTTGGAGGTGAGAAAATCTATCGAGACGGCTGAGTTGTTGCAGCCTGAGATAGTACCCACACAATCACCCACTAACCCTGAAACCCACACTCAATCCAACCCTGATCCCTCACATCAACCCACCCAATCCCCCCAAACCTCAGAACCAAATATTCAAACGGAGTCAGTGCCATCAACCTCACCCACGAATGAGCCTGACCAATCACCTGAGCCAAACCTTCCCAATCCCACAGACTTTCCCTCTTACCCCAACCCCAAAGATTGCCCCAAATCCTTCCAAACTGAAGAGGATGATTTCCTTGTAATACAGGAGGAGGAGGAGCTGGATGAACATATGATGGGTGGTGTGCTGGAGAACACCCTTAGGGAAAACGCCACAGAATGGGCAGCTAAGTGCTGGCCCGGGCTGAACAAGTACAAGGAGCTGCTGGCTAATGTGGTTGAACTTAAAGTTTTGTTGGAGTTTAAACAATCCAACATGTAAGAACAACATTTGTTGGTGGATGCTCGTGGCTGGGAGCACTGGGAAACCGAGGAGGCCAGGTTATGCTCTTACTTCGGACTGACTAGCTGGCTCCAACTGCTCAATTTTGAAAATCTGAAGGAGCTAGTAAATGACTCGATGTCCAAGAGCAAGGCTGATATCCTCTCTGAGGATGAGGAGGATGAGGATAATGAAGATGCTCAGGGTGGAGCAATGGAGAAAGCCGTGGAGGAGACGGCAAGGGAAGTTGATGATATGATCTCTGAGCCTCAAGCTCAAGGGAAAGGTGTGAAGGACACTGGTGCCAAGGGTGGACCAGTGGCTGAGGATGTTTTGAACATCTCAGCCGCCGATGAGACATCTGTCGATGAAGGGATTCCCTGCCCTGAGACAAGGGAGAAAGATGTTGAGACGTCTAAGGAGACTCCCAGTTCCGAGGAACAAGTTCCTAAGGTTCGAGATGGCATGGTTGAGCCTGAGCAGGCGGCCATGACCACTCAACAACTGCCTTCAGTGCACCCTGAAGAGGGGACTGAAGATACAGGGGCTGATAAGGGAAAGCAGCCAATCACTGATGAGGCCGTTGATGGTGATGAGGATGTGATGATAACTGGGGTCTGCCGTGCTGAATTCACAAGCATTGTGGAGGTCAAGAAGGAGAAAACCACTGAAAATCTAGCTGAACTTCAAGAGGAAGTGATGAGGCTACGCGCTGAAAAGGAAGAAGACTCCAAGGCCCTGGCAAAACACATCAAGTGGACAAAGTCAGCTTACAACACCCTTGCCAACAGGGAGCTGTTTTTGTTAAAAAGGACGATGACTGACACGGTCAAGTCAGTGCGAAACGAAAGGAAGCGCACAAAGAAGATGCTGAGGAAGACTCTCAAGCAACTTGAGGAGAAGGATGCGATCAGGGATGACAAATTAAATCAGGCAGTGGATAGGCTTGCAGTTCAGACTGGGGCACTTGTCACTCAGGCCATGAAGGACTCAGCGACCAAACTAGAGCTGGAGTCAGGGAAGTTGGATCGAACCTCTCAGTCAGTTGCAGAAATTTTGGCTAAGGCCACTGAGGAGTCGGCAAAGATACTTACTGAAGCTAGCAGAGTCAGCGGTGAGTCCTTGAAGGTGGAGGAAAGGATCACCAAGGCTGAACAAAGACTCCAACTTTCTATGGAGGTCTTTGAGAAGAAAGTAAATACTGCTATCAGTTCAGTCTCGTTTGCAGGAACTGGAATCTCGATGGGAGTTGAGTTACTGAAGGAGGGAATCAATGATGTCCATTCCCTATCCTCTTTCGTAATTAACAGCGGATCTGACACATTCCCATCTGAGGCCAATGATGATGCCAAAAAGGGGGAAAAGAAGAAGAAAAGATCCCGCCCTGAGGCATCTGAGGCAGTCAACCAAGGCGAAACAATTTAAGCTGATCCTGAAGCCAATCCTGTAGGGAATGTGCTAAGGGTAAGGAAGTCAGCAAGGTTGGCGGCAGTAGAGAAGGAAGGAGAGGAGATTGTTGCCAGGCTGAAGGCGGAGGCAGCAAAGGCAAAGGCTGATGAACCTTCTAAGCAACCTGAGCCAGTTCAGAAGTCTTCTCCCATGAGCACAAGGAAGAACCCCATTCTTACTCGGCTGAGGCGGTGGCGGAGTTACGCGCTGAAGCATGGGGAGACCCTTCTGAGAAATCTGAGGCTGTGCGCAGAGCTGAAATTGCACAAAAGGAGAAAATGCGCATCTTGGAGAAGAGGGTTGAAAAGCTGACTGACATCACTGAGCTTCAACAAAGAGAACTCGATGATGCGATGATCAGTCTGCTGAGGAGAAAGAAGGCGAAGCCTGAGCCTAGGAAGTACAGAAAGAGGCCTACAACAAGAAAATCAACAATTCTTCAAGTCAGAAGGCCGAAATCAGGATTAAGGGAAGCATATGTCGACGAGTTCATCTCCGAGGCACTGAAGGAGTTCTGGGCTGACGCGAAGGATGAGTTTGTGAAATTGTGGTATGTTGTGAAGAAGTGGGGCGACACTGATGATATTAATGTTCACTTCACTGACTACATGATGGACAATCATCCTGAGCTGATCCAAAAGATCCTGGAGGAGGCTGAAGCAGCTCAAGTTCAGGTGAAGGCTCCTGAGTTCACGATTCAAGCTCCTCCCTTAGTTCCTGGAACTCAGAAGCACAATACAAAGGCCATTATGATGGAAGTTTTGAAGATTGCCAAGGCTGAATGGTACGTGAATCAACGTAGCGGAGTTGACGAGTTAAAGGCAAGAGTCTATGCAGGATATGGACTTGAACCTGAAATGAGATTAGTCTAGGTGTTCACAGCTTCTTTGTAATAGATTAGATTCATTGTGATCACTTCCACATATATCAATGATATCTATTACTTTTGCCCACAGACAAAAACTAATTGTCTTTTTGGCTGTTATTTAAATTCTACTTTATCAAGAATTGCTCTAACACTGCCTTATCTTATAGATAGGTTCTTATATTTCCTCTAAGTGTTTTGAGGATCTTTTTAGTGTTTTGGCATCATCAAAAAGGGGGAAATTGTCAGTTTTGATTAGGATCCCAAAGCCCCTGAAAAGATGATTTGCCCTTTTTTCTGTCTTTGTCAGGCTAGTCTTGGTTAGGTTTTATACTTAGTCATTTTACATTTCACAGGTACTCAGTAAGAGGAGCACTTACTGATGACGATCAAGACTTAGAGCCTGAAGACGGTTTACCATCCTGAACTTATGGCAGTCTTCTAAGCTGGCTGAGTAAGTCTCAGTGATGAAGAGTATGACCCTGAGGTCATTACTACTCAGTCCTGAAGGGAACATGATGATACTGAGTTTATGGGAAGACTTGGAGTAGAGCCAAGCAATGCAAAAGGAATGTCAGCATTAGGACAAGACCGGTGAGCTCAAGACAAAAAGAACTTAATAAGACAAGCCTGAAGCCAGGAATAAGTTCTGACATTCTCACCAACCTGATGACGTGGACCAATCCTGGAAGGACACGCACGTACGGAACCTGACAAGAAGACTAACTTCAGACTGTATTTTCAACGGGCAAGCATTTAATGTGCATTTAATGCGACTACCTAATTCCATGCAAAGGACGGCTGCTGCATGAAGATATGTCCGTTTGAAGCCACTCTACATAGATGACAAGAAAGGCTATCTCTCCAACGGATAGTTTTTCAAATCACCTATAAATACAAAAGGCCTTGAACCCATTCAAGGTTACGGGAAATTTCCAAGCCAAAAATTACTCAAACTCTCAAGCACTCAAAGCATTCAGACCTTAGAAGAAGCACTCGAAATCCTCTAAATTTCCCAAGTGTTTCTTAGCAACTGAGAGTTAATCTGTATTCCAAAGAGCATACAAGCAATATCTTAAGCTTAGAGAGATTATCCAACCCTTAGCATAGCTTTGTCTTGTAAGGATAATCTCAACCTAGTTGGAATCCAAACTGAAACCAAAACCCTAAGTTAGGTTTGTTGGGAGTAAGTCAGTTAGTGAGTTAGTAAGGAAGTTTGTATAGATCAGTGAGGTTAGCTGGTCTTGGTGCACCTTGGCATGTTAAAAACAAGAATCCCTTGAGTGGATTTCCTGTTATATCAGGTCGTGGACGTAGGAGCTTGTCTCTGAACCACGTTAAACTTGCTGTGTTCTTATTGCTTTGATATATTGCGCATACCTGTCATATTACTTGTTCATTCATAAGCATTTGGTTTATCAGGCCTGAACCAATCAGCCTGATCCTTTAAAAAGAGCACTGCCCTTACTAAACACTTTTCAGTGGAATAATCAGTTTTTCAGAAGCAAACTAATCAAGACTTTAAACTATCAGGGCTCACGCATTTCCGCACTGAACTTGAACTGATAGTTAGCCAACTGACCCTCACCCCTGTGTAGTCAGTAGGTGTATTATCAGCATTTAGTTCTTTATCACTCTGAGTGAAGGGGACTCAGTAAGGTTTTAAGTTTGAAAATTGGTATACGTGTATCCCCCCCATACACGTATTCCTCAGTCTTATACCGGGACCAACAAAGATCCTCAGGAAGGTTGGCTGCAAAGTCAACTGACGACTCAACAGAGGTACTTCCAACTCTCAATCCTGAACCTATCTCTTCTGAAGCCCCCAAGTCTGCACCTACAAAGGTCACTAAGCTCGCAGAGCTAATCAAAGAAGTTGGAGGCATGGACGAGAGAGCTCAAAGGCTAACTGCTCAACAGCAAGAGAGGAGAGATAAAGTTGTTGGAAAGATGGAGTCCATTGCAGAGTTCGCAGAAAGGAAGAGGAGAGAGAGACTAGCTACCTTTGACAAGACCACTTCCAAGAAGTTCAGGAATGGGTATCAAAGGTGGGCTACGAAGCTGAAGAAGGACAAGGTTGCACTTGCGAAGGCCAAATTCCCCCATATTGATACTTGGGTTCCCAAGAAGCTGAATGATGCTTGGGAAACTGCCAAGAGGGAGTTTGTGTACTCTTACTATGTCAGTGGAGAGTTGGGTAAAGAGAATGCTCAGGACTTATTCAATGATTGGCTATTTGAGTCATACCCAAAGCTCTATCCTGACATTAATGAAGCTTGGAATGTCAAATTTCCAGACCTTGCCTTAAAAGCTCCTGAACCTATTATCTACTGGCCTCCACAAGATGCAACAGGTGCAGTGGACAAAGAAAGAATCACAGATGAATGGGTATCCCTTTGTGAGCATTTGGGACTCAAGTGACATTCAAAGGAAGTGATGGAAAGGAAGAATGAACTGAAGATCCGAGTCTTCAAGCAATATGGACTTGAACCTTTGTTTGAATCCATCTGAGAAGGTTAAGTGTTTGTAATGGGCAATTGTTTATAAGTCCCAGTTGTTTTTGTTTAGAACTTCTTTTAACAGTAGACTTCATGTACTTGTACTCATCCTATTTCTTCATGAAATGAAACTCTACTGTCTTTTTGCCCAAGATAATATCTCATTATCATTTAGGCTTATGTACTTGAATGCTTTTACTTACAAAAATCCTTAAAATTTATGTAAACTGAATAACCTCATCTAAAGGAGAATATGTAATAAAATAGGTTTCGGCATAATCAAAAAGGGGGAAATTGTATAGACTTAAGTTTTTATTAAGATGCCAAAAGGTTTCCTCTAAGTCATTTGTAAGAAAAGTATTCAGTAGAGTTAGAGTTTAGATAATCAGTTCAAATGTTAAGGAACTGGAGTACAGTTAGTAATTTCTGGAGTGTATAGAAGAATGAAGTCCGCTGAAGACAAAGTCCGCTGAAGACAACTGATCTGAGAAATAGTCTAAGTCTTGAATGTTTTCTAAGTACATTCACACTAAGACTAAAACCATCAGGAGAGGACAAAGGTCCACTGATGTGAACTAACAAAGCACATTCAATGCTAAACACATTAAAAGCTGTTAGTTAATCTGGTTGGAATAAGGTAAAATGAATTTTAGTTAAGCTTACAATAAATGAAGGAATTAGAAGGTTCTCTAGTTCCACCTTAAATCAAGACAGGATTCTGAGCAACCAGACTGAGCGGCCCAATCAGAAGATGACACATAGGTGTACTCTACTGACAGCCGACCTGTCACAGACTGACAAGTACCAAAAGTCTTTCCCTAGCCTTCTACAGAAAGTTGGTGAACAGGCATGGTCTTTCAGCCATTTCTTGACAAGACTTAAAGCTTCAAATAGAGTCGTTTGAACCAATCAGATACAAGAAGACTTACTTGAGAAGATTCAAACTCCAACGGGAAGATTTTCAAGAAGGTCTATAAATACAGAAGGACGTGCTCATTTCTATGTACGGGAAACTCAAAAGATCAAAGATATCTCTACATTCATAACTTACTACGAAGCACTCAAAATTACCTTTGTTTCCCAAGTGTTTCACATTTTGTAGAGAGCATTCTAAGCTTTCTGTAATCGAGCTTAAAGCTATATCCAAACCTTAGAAAGAGATAATCCATCCTAAGCCTTGAGCTAAACTGTAAGGATTATCTCACAACAGTTGGAACCAAACCTACTCAAAACCCTACTCAGTTGTTAGGTTGAGAGTTAGTGTTAAAGTGGTGTTAGTAAGCTGATTGTTTGTATCAGTCTGAAAGCTGGTTTGTTTTGGGAACTAGGACCTGGAATTATCCTAGTGATCAATCATCATAAGAGAGGATTATTTGATCAGTACACCTTGGCACTATAACACAAGGAATTCCAAGAGAAAGGAATTCTCCTGTTTAATCAGGATAGTGGATGTAGGAGATTCATCTCTGAACCACTTTATATCTTGTGTACTTACATTCAATTATTTCCTTTAGTGTGTGTTATTCAAACAAGTTTTATCAAAGAAAAATGAGGTTTTCAAAAGGGCTCACTAATCTGTATCTGAAAGCTAATTAGATAGCAGTTCAACCGAAAGTCTTGAACTTTCAGTGGAGTTATTATCTCAGTAAGCTTTCACAAGTAATTTCTCAGCAGACTTCAAGTCCACTGACGAGTTACTGTCTTAAGTAACCTGATAAGTTTTAAGAAGTTTAAATTTATAACCTCGGGTGTATTCCCCCCACCCCATACACATGTTTACTCGTTTCGGGACCAACATTTTCACTGAAGGATAATAGTTTTTTGCACTAAAGCGTATTAGTTGTTCAGTGAAAACAAACTAAAACTCTTCAGTAAAATCAACTAATAATCTTCAGTGAAAATAATTAATACTCCCTCCGTCCCAATTTTATTTTCCCATTTGCCAAAAAGGTCTGTTCCAATTTTATTTTCCCATCCCTAAAATGGAAATAAAGTGATTCACTTTTATTAATTTAAATACTACTTTATTCACCATTCACCATTCTCAATACAACTTTATTCATTTAAATACTACTTTATTCACCATTCATCATTCCCAAAACTATTTTATTCATTTAAATACTAAAATTCTACTATCGCATTAAACTCCGCACACAGTCAAATGGGAAAACAAAATTGGGACGGAGGGAGTATTGTTTAGTAAAAACAACTAATACCCTTCAATGATTCATATATGAACCAATGTCACTTTATACATACTCAAATCAAAATTGAAGTCAAATTTAAGTTTAAAATTCAAGTGCATGTCATGCACTTGAGTAAATGCTAGAATTTGTGACATATGATATATATATATATATATATATATATATATATATATATATATATATATATATATTTTATATGAGAAGGTACTAAGAGAACGAAATTCAGGGTGAAACTATATTAGTAAATTACATCAAAGTGTATTGCACTAAATGTATTAGATTTACGTGGTATTTGTTGTTTTCATTAAAGGTATTAGCTAAAGCGGTTGCGAAAATTTATGTGTCCTAAAATAGAACCATTTAAGTAAATTTATATTGATGATCCAAAGACTAATTTTTATATTGTGATTATTATAATAATTGGTTGGTATTATAATAACAAAAATTTAAAATGCCATATTAGTATATTTAAATGCATAAAAATCAGTGAAGATTAATATTATGTTATTTAATTGACCCATTAAAATAAATATAGAAGTACGCTTAAGTTTTAATATTTAAATTTAAGGATCACAAATTTATGGATAGTGTTAAATAGATGCAGATTTTAATTCCTATAATACAAATTTCAATAATCACACTTTCCATATAATTAGGGTTTAAGTTTTAATTCCTATAATTACGATTTGATAATCAAACATTCCATTAAAAATTATATTGTTAAGTTAATAAATTAGTAAAATAGATAATAAAATAAAATTTAATTAAAAAATATTATTAAATTGGAAAAAATAAATATTACATGAATGAAGTTGGAAAACATGAAAAAAGTTACATGAAGTTGGAAAATAAAAGTGTTCCACAGACAGATAAATTTGTTACAAATCAAAATGCAAATTTATCTCTTATTATCTTGTATATATATTATTTTAAATAATTCTCTTCCATTTAAAATTAGATAATACAAAATATATTATACAATAGTATTATTCATTGACGTGTACTCTAAATAGTTAACTTGTTAATATATACTCCACTAATACTATAAATTAATTAATCAGGTAAAATCAATAGGAAAATAGTATATATTCAAATGAAACGAAGATTTTGAAAGATAAACACTAATAGGAGAACAATGTATTTTTAGCAATACCATTGTAATTATTATATTTCTTTATTACGAAGATCATATTTGCATAAATCATGCAATTATGTTAAAATAAAAAATTCATCTGTATTATTAGAAATTTAGTTATTCAATCATGAATGAAGAAAACACGAATTTTAGGTACACAAATGAGAACAATATTTGTGCATAAAAATATCATAAAATTTCGAATAAAATGAACATCTCTAATATCTTTGATGAATTTTATATCATTAGGAATGAACAATATATTGATGGTATTAGGACTTGCAAAATCATTATCCCTTAATTTAGCTCTCACATTTTACAATTAAAATGTGAAAAATGAGTTGTGAAATTACACCATAATTTATGGTACATTAAAGATTTTGTTGGATTTTAGAAGCACGAACACCATGTTCGGTGCAGCGGAAGAATACGATTCACCAACAACAAATCTGCATATGGTTGTATAACATAAAACAGAAAAGGATAAATAATAACATATAAATCCTTACAGCGATTTGTACGTGGAATCCTCCACTATGGTATCCACGTAACAGCTTTCTACCAACCCGCACCGATATGTCAGCGTTGAATCTCGAGACGAATTTGCTAGGAAAATTCCGACTGGAGATTTTATGGAGAAATTATATTTCTTGTGTGTTTTCGGAATTCCCATAGGATACATATTTATAGGGATTAACTTGGCTTAATTCCTAAACAAGATATCGGGCCTAGCCCGTAATATAATCTCTACTGATTATATTTCCCTAGATATGTTCCTACGAATAATATCTTTACCGTATCTATTATTCTTTTATAATAATATTCCAAATATTATTATTGGGATTTCATATTTAATTAAATAATAATAATAATAATTAATTCCAAATATAATTATTATTATATTCTCCATAAATTAAATATTATATCCAATATAATATTTAATCAACCAACTATAATTGGTAAATTGCCATTACTTGTTGTGTGACCTATAGGCCCTCGTATATCGAGCGATTAGTCAAACTAACGGTCTTAATTGAACCCTAGACAATAAATTAGACATTCTCAATATATGAGGTACGTTGCGAGGAAATCTGCAACTACCTGTAATATTGTGGGCTATCGTGATATCTTCCTTTCATTCGCGAATACCCGATTAAGTCTTGAACATGATGAAGTGTCTATTCAAATAACTTAATCATATTATCTCCAATCACTAATTGATCAAGTATATCAAACTTAGCCACAAAGTCTAAGTTGATGTGCATCGGCCGACGACTTAGATCCAATTATGATGAGAACACGAGTATTCTCTCTAAATCCACATTGAGGAATGAATCATATTCTTGACTCAACTACCATGCACATGTACTTCATGATGAACCCAATCCATGCCATATCTACCCGTGGAAAGGTACAAGCATCGGTCATGGTCAAAGTTCACCATTCCACACATGTCGTGCGTATTGACCTCAAGTCAGAGGAGTATCACATCGCTCCCACTAATCGAGACACCCGTAGACACATTATGTGGAATTACATCAAATAGTTTCTCGGATGGGTATACTAATACCCTCTAAGGTATCTGTGTGTCCATCATGAGATATCCGGTATCTCGTAGTAAGTGAGATCTTACTACACTCTCTAAGAGTATGATGCAGATCGCACACCAATCTCAATTGCATCATCAATATCTCATTCTTGATGATCCTTGATCGGGGCTATTTGAGAATCATACTTAAGTCATCTGAGTTCTCACTCGCTCAATGACAGTAGTGATTCATGGGAGCACAAATAAGAATATATGCAAACAATCAAACATCATATTCAGATAAGTGTAACGCCATACATTTAATATTAAACCAATAATAATATTAAACTAAATCTGAATATTATCTTAGTATTACGTCCTTTCGATGGATTGTCTCTAGGACACTAAGGGGCCGTTTGGTTTACGGGATATGATTGGATTAGTTAGAATTGAATTAGAATGATTATCGGAAAATGGATAGACTAGAACCAAAAAATTTGGACTAGAACTAAATTTTCTAGATCGAATAATACACGAGATAGTTGTTCTAGTCTATCCAGGGTCATGCTTATCTGCAATCCCTCAAATTAAACACGAGATTATCTAATATTATAAAAATAATCCCATGTAATCCCTCAAACCAAACGGCCCGTAACACTAACAATCTTTCACTTAGACTAGAGCCAATCACCTACATGTCTAACCCCTAGACCATCAAATGTCTAGTGTGTACATGAACAGTGAAAAGGATTTGCAAGATTATCCTTTATGGGAAATGTTTTAATTTTATTTCTCATATCGATATGATCTCTCGGATCAAATCATAACGCCTCGGTACATACTTATTTCTGTTATCAGATCTCGGTTCCTTTGCTCATGCAATCGCACCAATGTTATCACAATACAACTCTATTTGACAACTGGCACTCGGAACTACCCCTAGTTCTCTCAAGAACCATAAAATCCAGACAGCCTCAAAGGCTTCTGATACAACAATGTACTTAGCTTCGGTTGTTGAATCTGCAGTCATATCTTGCTTGGAACTATTCCAACTTACCGCCTCATCATTGAGATTGAAAATATAATTTGACTGTGATTTGTAATCTTCACGGTCTGACTGGAAACTCGCATCAGCATAGCCCGTATCGACTAGTTCTGACTGGATTCTGCTGGTATCCACCAGTGATGCTGACAGCGTAGGCCACATCTGGTATAGTGCAAGTCATGGCGTACATGATGGATCCAATTGCAGATGCATATGGAATGTCCTTCATGTGCTCAACATCAGCTTCGCTAGAAGGATAATACTTCTTCGACAACTTTATCCCATGATTTGCCGGTAGAGATCCTCTCTTAGAGTTCTTTATTGCAAAACGCTTCAACGCCTTATCTACATAGGTGGATTGTGACAGCCCTACCATCTTCTTGGATCTATCCCGATGGATCTTGATCCCTAAGATGTAGCATGCCTCACCAAGATCCTTCATCATGAAGGTCTTTGATAACCAATCTTTCACGGACTACATTGGTGGGATGTTATTTCCTATAATCAATATGTCATTGACATATACGACTATAAAGACAATACTTTTCCCGCTGCGTTTACGATAAACACAAGGATCTTCCAAATTTCAGATGAAGTCAAAGGATTTGACAGCTTCATCAAATTGGATATTCCAACTCCTAGAAGCTTGCTTTAATCCATAGATGGATCGTTTAAGCTTGCACACAAGATTAGACTTTGACTTAGATATTAAACCCTCCGGTTGAGTCACAAACACTTCCTTATCAATGTTACCATTGAGGAAAGCTGTTTTGACGTCTATCTACCAAAACTCATAATCGTGGTGTGCTGCTATCGCAAGTAAAATTCGAATGGACTTGATCTCAGCAACTGGCGAGAAAGTCTCATCATAGTCAATACCTCGTGTCGACTATAACCTTTCACCACCAACCTATCTTTATAGGTTTGTACTTTGCCATTTGCATCGGTCTTACGCCTGAAGACTCACTTGAAACCTATGGGTCTAACCCCTTTCTGGCAACTCAATTAAGTCCTAGACTTAATTGGTGTACATCGAGTCCATCTCGGATTTCATGGCTTCATGCCACTTCTCTGAGTCAACATCTAATGTTGCTTCAGTATAAGTTCTAGGTTCGTCTTTATCCGGGATCTCCACGTCATCATGTTCCTCCACGAGGATCCCATAATGCCTAGTGGGTGGATTACGATTCCTAGTCAACTTAAGGAGTTGTGGTTGTTCAGGCTGTACATTCTGATCATGAAAATTTTTTGTGGTGCAGCGACTTCATCGTTGACCGAAGAGTCCTCAAGAGTGACACTTTCAAATGCCTCTTGGGTGGGAGTTTGAACTGTGTTATTCTCATTCAGCCCACTTGGAGGTTGTTGCGAAGGCAATGCAACTCCAATTACGCTCCCACTGGCTGAAAGAGGATCACCTAGTGATAAACTTCCACCATGAGAGTCGCTGAATGCTCCCACTGATTCTTTGTCATGTTGCTTTGACAAATCATCAGTCTCTATGTTAATTTGTGGTTCTTGAATCTCTTCAAGTTCTATCTTCTTACGGTTTTGTTCCTTATAGACGTACTCGTCTTCTAGGAACTTTGCTTGCCTAGAAACAATCACTGTTTATTTCTCCGGTAGATAGAAATGATATCCTCTTGTCTCCTTAGGACATCCCAAAAAATAATCATTTTCACATTTGGATTCCAACTTATCAGTTAGCATTTTCTTCACAACTGCGGGGCAACCCCACATTCTAATGTGTAGAGAAGATGGCATCTTGCCGTGCCATAGCTCGTATGGAGTCTGCTCAACTGATTTGGATGGAATCTTATTCAGAATGTAGATTGAGGTTTGTAATGCGTATTCCCATAAGAATGTTGGAAGAGAGGAAAAACTCATCATGGACCCTACCATGTCTAACAAGATTCGGTTTCTTCTTTCGGACTCACCGTCCATCTGAGGTATTCCGGGAGGAGTCCATTGTGACTGGATCCGATGAAGCTTCAAGTAATCCATGAATATGGCTAAGGTACTCACCTCTTTGATCCAATCGAAGTGTCTTGATACTCTTACCAAGTTGTTTCTCTACTTTGTATATTAAGAACATAATGTTCATAACTCAACAAATACCTAGCAATTTGAACTATTAGTGAACATGTTCATCTTAACAACAACCATACTTGTTCTGGCAGCTGAAACACCTTGTGTTTTCTTCTCGGTTGCTAGAACCTTATAGTCCTTCTTCCAATACCCCTTTCAATTGCAGTGGGGCAGACATCCTTATCAACCTACTCTTACTTTTGAACTCCACCTTTTACCTTCAGGAAGTTGGGCTTGGAGCCCTCTTAGCCTTATTTCTTTGCTTCTTCTCGCCTTGCAGGTCAGAAGAAGTAGAAGCATTCACCATGAGCACCGGCTTTTCCTTAGCATTGGAAGACTCAAAAGTCTTAAGCATGTTATGAGGCTCCGGCATCGTCGCTTCTGTCTTCTTCATATTAAATTTACTGTAAAACTAGAATATGAATCGGGAAGCGACTTGAGGATATCACATGATGTGAAATCTTCTCTCCTTTTGCTAATCGGCATTTGAATAGATCTCTCATCACTTCATAAATCTCAAACGAGATCTAGAATCAAAGAGATCCTTCAAACGCTTAAGCATCTCGAAGGGATCCATATTCTCATGTTTGCCATTGCAATTTGGAAGTCATGCCGAGCAATCATAACATAGAGTCTGGGAAGCATTAACTTAATGCTTCTTTTGAGTTGTAACGTCAAACGATGCAGCCTCAACTGAACCAGCCTCAGGGGTAAAGGGATTATCGTATCTAACACGTACTCAATCTCTTCCTGCCTTAGCACCAAACTCACGTTTCAGTGCCGTCCAGAAAATTTGGCCCAGCCAATTTGTTTATTTCCAGAATATTTTTCAATGACAAGTTATTCATTTCAACAATTTTAGAGAAATAAACTAAAACGGGAATTAAACACATAACTCCTATGATCAATATTCAGCAATCAAAATAAACATGGCCTTTTAATTTATTTTGTCTCCATTATTTTCACATACTCAACGACCTCATCGGAAGAGTACGAATTTATATCTAATATAAATTGTAATGGACTAGGATCCACATTCCTACTATTACAGTGACTGCTTGGGCTGAACAATGCAACAGCAGAACAGGTAGGTCTCTAAACCAGTTACCTCACGCAATTCCTAGTTGATTGAACCTAGTTCAATCGGATGTCACCTAATTCTCGTTTCCCTGCTTGGGCTAGTGAAACAGAATTAAGTTGGTTTACAACCAATAAGCGGCGACAAACATGTCTCTATAAAAGTTCCGTTAGATGTAGATTCGAGCAAAAAAAAAACTTGGGCCTTAAATACTCATTGGAACGAAATCTCCGATTTACTTTTAATTTTAATAGAAGACATCATTCAGTTTAATGAAAAACCATATTTTAGTGTGGATCATTTTTAAACGCGGGGTATTAATTGCTTAATCGAGATCCAACATGATAACTACGTCACATTTGAGCAATTATTGGGAGCCACCTACCCAAACATGACATGTGCGGACAAACATATATTGGGCGCCGTCTACCCAAACATATAATACGGTCCGACAAATATTGGGCGCCGCCTACCCAAACAATTTAATGCGGACAATATAACTAACAATGTAAATATCGATTCACATAAGCAGTTATGCAAGTGGGGAGCAACTAATCAAGTTTTCATGTTTTATTTCAAAAATAAAATTTGCATAAATAAAGCATATAATAAATATTTAGCACATAAATCAAATAAACATGCAAAATATTTAATATTTATAAATAACACGTAAATCAAATAAACGTGATTAACAATTAATTATTTGTAGGTAAAATATTGCTAAAATTAGAAACACCAGCAATCTCCAAGCTCTCGATCAATTTCTAAAGTCCGTTTCAAAATTATTTTGCCCAAAATATTATTTTATTAAAATTTACGAATTTGGTCCAACCAAACAGTCCCTTATTTTATAATTTTCCAAAATCTAAAATTCGAGATGAAACAAACAGACCTTAGCCAATTTTCAGATTTTAGCAAATTAAGTTATACCAAACATGGCCTTAAGATTTTTTTTTTTTTTTTATAATGATAAGGGGCTGGATTATTTAATAAAATTAATATCTCCTTAAATGGGCCTGATTGTCAAAACAGGCCCAATTCCTTTTTCAAGCCCAGTAATCCAATAGCATATATTATTTCATAATTAAACCTCTTGCCTTTGATGGTCAATAATCGGAAAAAAAATATATAAAACTTTGATTTAAAACAAAATTTTCAATTGACCACTCAGCCTTGACCACCATGTTCAAGATATTAAATCGCACCCAGTGCGTAGGCAATAAAATAAGCAAGTTTAACAAATAAGGGCAAAACTAATTTCGAAAAATACGCACATAATTTACTACGAATAATTCACAAATAGTTATACCACCAATAAATTGAGTTTAAGCTCTGATACCACAGTTGGATTTTAGAGGCACGAACACCATATTCGGCGCATAGGAAGAATACGATTCACCAACAACGAATCTGCATATAGTTGTATAACATAAAACAGAAAAGGATAAATAATAACATATAAATCATTACAGCGATTTGTACGCGGAATCCTCTACTATGGTATCCACGTAACAGCTTTCTACCAACCCAATTCCGACTGGAGATTTTATGGAGAAATTATATTTCTTGTGTGTTTTCGGAATTCCCATAGGACACATATTTATAGGGATTAACTTGGCTTAATTCCTAAGCAAGATATCGGGCCTAGCCCGTAATATAATCTCTACGGATTATATTTCCCTAGATATGTTCCTACGAACAATATCTTTACCGTATCTATTATTCTTGTATAATAATATTCCAAATATTATTAAATAATAATAATAATAATAATTAATTCCAAATATAATTATTATTATATTCTCCATAAATTAAATATTATATCCAATACAATATTTAATCAACCAACTATAATTGGTAAATTGTCATTACTTGTTGTGTGACCCTTAGGCCCTCGTATATCGAGCGATTAGTCAAACTAACGGTCTTAATTGAACCCTAGACAATAAATCAGACATTCTCAATATATGAGGTACGTTGCGAGGAAATCTGCAACTACCTGTAACATTGTGGGCTATTGTGATATCTTCCTTTCATTCGCGAATACCCGATTAAGTCTTGAATATGATGAAGTGTCTATTCAAATAACTTAATCATATTATCTCCAATCACTAATTGATCAAGTATATCACACTTAGCCACAAAGTCTAAGTTGATGTGCATCGGCCGATAACTTAGATCCAATTATGATGAGAACACGAGTATTCTCTCTAAATCCACATTGAGGAATGAATCATATTCTTGGCTCAACTACCACGCACATGTACTTCATGATGAACCCAATCAATGCCATATCTACCCGTGGAAGGGTGCAAGTATCGGTCATGGTCAAAGTTCACCATTCCACACATGTCGTGCGTATTGACCTCAAGTCAGAGGAGTATCACATCGCTCCCACTAATCGAGACACCCGTAGACACATTATGTGGAATTACATCAAACGGTTTCTCGGATGGGTATACCAATACCCTCTAAGGTATCTGTGCATCCATCATGAGATACCCGGTTTCTCGTAGTAAGTGAGATCTTACTACACTCTCTAAGAGTATGATGCAGATCGCACATCAATCTAAATTACATCATCAATATCCCATTCTTGATAATCCTTGATCGGGGCTATTTGAGAATCATACTTAAGTTATCTGAGTTCTCACTCACTCAATGACAGTAGTGATTCATGGGAACACAAATAAGAATATATGCAAACAATCAAACATCATATTCAGATAAGTGTAACGCCATACATTTAATATTAAACCAATAATAATATTAAACTAAATCTGAATATTATCTTAGTATTATGTCCTTTCGATAGATTGTCTGTAGGACACTAACACTAACAAATTTATTATCCCATAATTTATATCTCATAATTGTACACTTAGAATGTGTGAATTGAGTTATAAAATTACACCATAATTTACGTTACATTAAATAATCATTATAACATAATAAATATACAAAAATATTATTTATCCATACAATAAATATATATAAATAAGAAAAGTATTTTAAAATATATACAGTATCCACGTGATATGATTACACTACATGTTAAGTTTGACTTTACCCATTTTTAATTTAATTATAGCAGTAAATTATAAAAAAAAAAATCTTTTTATTTTGACCAAGTTTATAAAATAAGAAATTGTTATGCAATTACTTTTAAATAAATTTAAAATGAATCTACGTGTTTGGGAATTTAGTTATTAAAACTTTAAATAATTCAAATAGTAATCTTTTGTGAAGATTAGTATAATTAAGAAAAAGCAATTATTCAGTTGTATTTAAATAATTTATGGAACATAAATTATTGCTTATGTGTCAATGTTTTTGTGTTTTATTGACACATGTCGTCTCATTATGAAGTCAATACACATATTTTTGCATACATGGCAATTATATATTGATTTTTTTTTTCTGAGTGTATGAAGTGGTTAGTGTCATCTTAACATTAGATACTAATTTTTCTAAAAAAATGTATTGGTAAGGACTCGAAACTTGGACCTCTTTCATAATTCATAAAGAATAATAAACTTACCAACTAAACCAATACATAACTTCTTACATATTTTGGAATACTATTATATTTAACATTTATCTATCAAAGTGTATTAGATGTTTTTCCATGTGCTCTATATAATAATTAACATACTTACCAAGTAACCAATACATAACTACCTACATATTTTAGAAAATTATTTTATTTAACTTTTGTCTATGTATTGCAAAATGACGGGTGAAGACTTTCTAGGAGAATTTTAAAATTATCTCTGATGTTTTTATTTTATTATATTTCGATTGAATCCTATTTTTTAAAAGAAATTGTATTATATAACATTATAATATTGAATAATGTGATGATGTGTTAATAAAATATTAATTTTTGTATTAATTTTGCGAACAACCCGCGTTTTTACGCGGGATACTTATCTAGTTAAGTTGATAATAATAAGTTAATAAAAAATATGGTAACATATATTGCAAAACATCAAGAATTTGATGGATTATAAATTTGATTAGTTGAATACTTATGAAATTCACTCATAGTTTTAAAAGGAAAAGTACTAATCAAGCCAATACACTACCGCATAATAGAAAATGTAATTAGAGATTTATATGCAAATATATAAATTTCAAATTTACAAAAAATTACTTATCTGTAAATTGAGATTTGGAAAATCTATATCATTATGCTCTCGACACAAACAATTTTATCAATACCAAATTGAACGTCCTGCTAAAAAGTGTGGAATCAGAGTTCATACAACGATTCCAACGGATGAGGGGCGGCCATTGACAGAGGTAGATGACAATCCAATAGTATAAATAAAAGAAAAAAAATTGTGTATATCAAACTTTTACTATACCTTCAAAACTTTTTATGTGAAGTGGGAACCTTAGCTCTTAAATTTTTTGAATGTCTTTAAATCTTCGAGTAATTCTTCAAAATTCAGAAGAACAATTCTCTGATAATAGTCTTGAAATCTACGACGAATATCCTCAACAATTACAAATTCAATTAAAAATATACATCCTTTCAACAAAAAAATTCTACAAAATAACAAATGCAAATTCAATGACATAAGAAAGATAAATCACTCTATACATTTCGGAGGAAAATATAAAAACTAAATACATTGATTGTGAAGTTCATGGTTCAAGAGTATAAATAGATCACAAATAATTATAATGATTCCTAATTTGTAGCAAATCAAAAATAAATTATATTATGATTTACCATAATTATTAGGAAAATGAAATGGACGGTTAAGATCAATTCATGAAAGTATGATCAAGGGCCAAAATTTTTTTCCTCCAAAACTAAATATAGAAGGTCTAGTGCTATTATATATTATTATAGATATAGATAGAGAGTTTTTCATGCTTACGTGTCGTCATGAGGTTCATTTGACTTATGTGTCGTCGTGAGATTCATTTCATTTATGTGTAATGCTAATGTTAATTTTTTTATTTCGCTTATGTGTCGTTGTGTGGTTCACTTCGCTTATGTGTCTTTCTAAAGTTAATTTCATGGAAGTCATACATGCCAATTTTATGAATCATATGTGTCATTTATGTGGTCTTATTGTATAATAAGGAGTCTAATAAAAAAAATCTACTCACAAGGATTTGAACCCTATACCTCATAGGAACATTCATGATATTTATCAATTAAGCCATATTATTAACATTTTTAAAGTTTAAATACTATTGTACTCCCTCCGTCCTCAAAATATAGGTTTGGTTGCCTTATTGGTCCGTCCACGAAAAATAATCTTGTTGCCTAAAATGGAAAGATTAAACTTTATCTACATTTTCAACATACACACATAACATTTTTAAAATAATTTATTTTGTACTTGATTTGACACAATATTCTTACATTTTACATATTATATCAATTTTCTTAATAACTGTGATAAAAGTAACAAGCCCAATTTTCATGGACGGAGGGAGTATATAACTTGAGTTTACAAAAGTATTTTATAAATTTATTGTGATTATACCAATTTACGTTTTGTTTAGACAAAGTATAGAGTAAAAATGGTTCATACATGAATCAAGGGTGTCAGTTGTTTTCGCTAAAGAGTATTAATTATTATTACTGAAGGGTATTAATTATTTTCACTGAAGAGTATTAGTTGTTTACTAAAAACAAACTAAGACACTTCAGTGAAAATAAGTAATACTCTTCAATAAAAATAACTAATACTTTTTAGCGAAAACAACTAATACCCTTCAATAATTCATGTATGAACAAATTTCACTCTTTACGTACTCTTTTATTTAACTATATTTAGAATATCCTATGTATAAAAAATCTTAATGTGTTTGTAATCCAACTAAGCATTTAAGTATATTTAATTATACTTACTATTGCTAAATTGATTAAATAAATTTAAAAAATTCTAATTTTGTGAAATTTTCATTTTTGACTGAGTTTTTTTATTGTCTCACTATATTTGAAGATTTTCTATTTAAAAATCATAATTTGTGAAAAAAAAAATGGAATTAAGTATATTAAATCATTGAGCAACTCTCTTGTGCACTTGATGTATGATGCACTTACTCAACAACTGAGACCATTTATACTGAAAGTATAAAATGACTACACTGAAAAGTGTGGTTAAATTACACTAAAAAGTTTACACTAAAAATCAGGTTTCAATGTAAACTTTTCAGTGTAATCTAACTATACTCTTCAGTGTAATTAATCTATACTGAAAATAACAGCAACTATTGAGTGAGTGCATCATGCAACAGGTGCATATGAGAGTTTCTCTAAATCATTTTAATTTATACTATCGATTAAATATTAGTAATTATTTTTAAAAAAATATCTAATTGTCTTAAATTTTAACATTTAACAAACAAATTCTTATTACCTAGAAAATACAGTAAACCAAAATTATAATTATTGATCCTTTTTAATCTTAAATTAAACTTGATATATCATTTTTAACTTAAATTTATTTAATATGTGACATTATGTTTGTGTTGAAATGCAATCACATGAATTTGAACCTTGCACACATATATAATTTTTTATATTTTGAATATCAATTTTATTTTTACACAATTTTTATATATTTTTAAATTAAAAGTTGTATTAAAAACCCACTAATGATTTATATTTTTAATATTTTTTAAATGCTTGATAGTTTACTTTATATTATATAATTTAAATTACATATATATAAATTATATATTTTATACATGTGCAATGAATTGCATATTTTGTATCGTATAATATATTATTTAAATAACTTATAGATTTAACATATTTGAAAAAAAATTAAATACAATATCAAAAAAATTAATAACTTTAGAATTAATTATATATCAATTCACAATATTTAGGCTTAATCTTAATTTAATCACAACTTTCAATAATTTTATGAAAATTCACATCTTTAATTGTTTCAATCTGATATTCAACTTGCACTTTTAGAAGAAGAAAAAAAGATGTAAGAGACTGCATTAGTGCTTGGATTAAAGATCTCTCTACATTGAGGAAATCATCTTAGGAAGATAAAGAGAAGTGTTTGACGCGTAGTTGAGAAAATTATATCATAATTGAAAAGTATATACAAAATTAAAACAAAATTACATAATTTTTTATAAGAATATTGAAAATTGTAATTAAATTAAGATTGAGTCTAAAAGTCGTACATTAATAAAAAGTTATCCCATAATTTTATAAATACATATTATTTGAATATATTTATTATATAATATAATTATGTTATTTTATGGAGAACAAATTTATTTAAATATATATAACACATATATAATTGACTTTTACAAAAAATCCCGCGTAATACGCAGGAACTCATCTAGTTAAATAATAAAAGTAAGTTTGTACACTAATATTATCATCCAATTCAAATTTGTAGTCCCTCCATCCCAGTTTTCATTTTCCCATTGAACTTTACACGTAGTTTAATGCAAGAGTTTAATTGTACTCTCTCCGTTCCTCAATAATATTCACACTTTGTTGGGCACATATTTTAAGAAAAAATTATTTTATTGACTTTTTGACCAAATATTAAAGATGAAAGCCAAAGAGTTCACTTTATGTTTAAAGTTAATGACTCCCACCAAATACAAAGAAATAATGTATCAAAATACAAACATTGTTCATACATACAAATTAATACTGCATATATAAAAAATTATCATTGTTCATAAATACAAATATTTATTGTTCATACAGGGCAAAAAATATATTGTTCATAAATACACATTTTACATAAACTGTTCATACAGCCCAAAAAAATACAAACACCAATACAGCCCATGCCTTCAGCCCAAAAAATAAACATTAATAAGCTGAAACTTTCCCAAAATTTTCAAACAAATTCAAAGCTCCCACCAAATTGTTTTTGGCCAAATCAAGTGTCATATCAATACTAAATACAGCCCAAAATGCAGTTCCCTCCTGTTTCAAGACATTAAATCAGGCTTCATTAGTGAAATTGAATGCAGCATTCAATACTCTACCTAACAACACAAAATGAGACAAAAAAAAAAGATCTCACCTTAGATGAGAAGAACCTAGTTGCACAATTCCTTATTTCAAACAGTAAAAATGGGAAGGTGCTTCATGGAAAGGTCAAGGAAGCTGCTCAATGTTTGGGATTACAAGAAGGGGAGTGTAGTACATATGGACAGTTGCGAAAAGTCAAATGTTAGAAGGTAATCCAGTTCAAATAAAGGGCAACAAAAAGGGGCAAACAAAGAAGAAGCATTTACATTTTGATGTTGAAATTTTCAAGGCCATTCCATTACATCGAAGAGGCATGAGGAGTGTTGCCAGGGAGTTGGGGGTAAGCAAAACACAAGTTTGGAGATGGATTAAGTCAGGGAAGATCAGGAAACATTCAAATGCAATTAAACAACTCTCACAGAAAAGAACAAGCTTGACAGGATCAAGTTCAGTTTGAATGCATTGGTTCTTGATAGTATTGACAATACAATTAAACTTTTAGGTATGTTCCATACACATAGATGAAAAATATTTCTACATGTCAAGAACAACTGAGGATTTTTACTTAGCAGAAGGGGAGGAAGAATCTTACAGGTCATGCAAGTCAAAAAGGTATATCCCCAAGGTTATGTTCATGTGTGTTGTTGCTAGGCCACAAAATGCATCTGCCGGACAGCATGCATTTGATGGGAAAATAGGCATTTGGCCATTCACAAAACTAGAACCAGTACAAAGGAACTCAAAGAATAAAGTAAGGGGGACCGTGGTTACTAAACCAATAGATTCAATCACAAAGGAAGTCACAAAAGCATACCTATTGAATCAGGTAATTAAATTCAGCATGCTTATTGTTTTCATACATTGCACATTTCACCATATAAGGGACTGTCAGATGGAATATCATCAGCATACAGTATAAAGAAGCATAGTTAAGTCTCCATAATAGGTTGTGTAGGCCTATTGGTGACATTAAAATGCTTATTGTTTTCATACATTGCATATAAGATCATATAAGGGACTGTCAGTATATAAATCATCAACATACAATATAAATAAGCATAGTTAAGTCTCCATAATAGGTTGTGTAGGCTATTTGTGACATTAAAATGCTTATTATTTTCATACATTGCATATAAGCTCATATAAGGGACAATTAGTACATAAATCATCATCATACAATACAAGGAAGCATAGTTAAGTCTCCATGATAGGTTGTGTAGGCCTATTGGTGACATTAACATGTTTATTGTTTTGAATTTTTCAGGTTATACCAACTATCAAGGCTAAATGGCCTCCTAATGCAAGCAAGAACATCATTATTCAACAAGATAATGTCAAACCACATATAAGCAACAATGATGAAGACTTTAGGGCAGCTGCAACCTCAGATGGATTTAACATCATACTTGCATGTCAACCCCCAAACTCACCCGATACAAACATTCTAGACTTGGATTTTTTTAGGGAAATTCAATCATTACAAGTGGACACTACTAGTTACACAATTGATGAGTTGGTTACAAATGTGTTTCAGTCATTTGAGAGAATGACTACAGTTTCACTGAACAATTTCTTTCTCAGCCTACAGAGTTGTCTAGTGGAAATCATGAAGTGCAAGGGACACAACAAATACAAAGTGTCACATATGAACAAAGAAAGACTCATAAGAGAAGGTAGACTGTCAATAAGCCTAGAAGTAGATGAAGATGTTGTAAGGGGCTGTATAGACTTCTTGATTGAAGCTGAGGAGATGGATGGACTGATAAATGAAGGAGGTCTATTAACAGATCTAGGATACTAATGATAGATTAAGGGGGAGGTAGTTTTTTTTCTCACTTATTGAAGTTTACATCTTAAACACATTTAGATTTGTAAGTCTTTTTGACAAAATAAGAGGTGTTTAAGTTGTAAACAAACTTTTGTGTACAAGATCAATCAATATAATTGGGTTGATAGTTTGTGTTTAATCCCACTTGCCCTCAGAAAGATATCATCATAGGGCAAGGAGACTCCTAGTGACTCTAATGCATAAATACAATTGCATATGGTCTCCTAATCTAGGAACAATGCCTAGTGGTGACTCCAATGCATCATACAATTGCACATGGTCTCCTAAACTAGTAACAATAGTTGTGAGTCTAATGTTAATACAAGGACTGGTATTGACCAACTCCTGCATAAATATCAGCTGTCAACCAACTAACTTACACATTTTGACTGATTTTCATCATATAAGCTCATGCTCATCACTGGGACAGTATATAATCATCACAAATAGGCACATATAAGGGCATATAAGCTCATGCTCATCACAAATCAACTCTGGGACAGGATATTAGATCAAATCAAGACTGGGACAGTATATAATCATGACTAAAAGGCACATACAAGGGCATATAAGCTCAAGCTCATCATAAATAGGCACATACTTCATCATATAAGCTCATGTTCATCACAAATAAATACTGGGACATGATATTAGATCAAATCAAGACTGAGACAGTATATAATCATGACTAAAAGGCACATACAAGGGCATATAAGCTCATGCTCATCCTAAATAGGCACATACTTCATCATATAAGCTCATGCTCATCATAAATAGGCAAATACTTCATCATATAAGCTCATGCTCATCATAAATAGGCACATACTTCATCATATAAGCTCATGCTCATCATAAATAGGCAAATACTTCATCATATAAGCTCATGCTCATCCAAAATAGGCACATATTTCATCATATAAGCTCATGCTCATCACAAATCAACACTGGGACAGGATATTAGATCCAATCAAGACTGGGACAGTATATAATCATGACTAAAAGGCACATACAATGGCATATAAGCTCATGCTCATCCTAAATTAGCACATACAAGGGCATATAAGCCATACTCATCCTAAATTGGCACATACTTCATCATATAAGCTCATGCTCATCATAAATAGGCAAATACTTCACCATATAAGCTCATGCTCATCATAAATAGGCACATACTTCATCATATAAGTTCATGCTCATCATAAATAGGCATATACAAGGGCATATAAGCTCATGCTCAACACAAATCACAGGATATTGGATCAAATTTACACTGGGACAGAATAATCATCACAAATCATCACATACAAGGGCATATAAGCTCATGTTCAACACAAATAGGCATATACAAGGGTATAAGCTCATGCTCAACACAAATAGGTATATACAAGGTCATATAAGCTCATGCTCAACACAAATCACAAGATATTTGATCAAATCTACACTGGGACAGGATAATCACCACATACAAGGGCATATAAGCTCATGCTCAAAACAAATAGGCATATACAAGGGCATATAAGCTCAAGCTCATCATAAATAGGCACATACTTCATCATATAAGCTCATGTTCATCACAAATAAATACTGGGACATGATATTAGATCAAATCAAGACTGAGACAGTATATAATCATGACTAAAAGGCACATACAAGGGCATATAAGCTCATGCTCATCCTAAATAGGCACATACTTCATCATATAAGCTCATGCTCATCATAAATAGGCAAATACTTCATCATATAAGCTCATGTTCATCATAAATAGGCACATACTTCATCATATAAGCTCATGCTCATCATAAATAGGCAAATACTTCATCATATAAGCTCATGCTCATCCAAAATAGGCACATATTTCATCATATAAGCTCATGCTCATCACAAATCAACACTGGGACAGGATATTAGATCCAATCAAGACTGGGACAGTATATAATCATGACTAAAAGGCACATACAAGGGCATATAAGCTCATGCTCATCCTAAATTAGCACATACAAGGGCATATAAGCCATACTCATCCTAAATTGGCACATACTTCATCATATAAGCTCATGCTCATCATAAATAGGCAAATACTTCACCATATAAGCTCATGCTCATCATAAATAGGCACATACTTCATCATATAAGTTCATGCTCATCATAAATAGGCATATACAAGGGCATATAAGCTCATGCTCAATACAAATCACAGGATATTGGATCAAATTTACACTGGGACAGAATAATCATCACAAATCATCACATACAAGGGCATATAAGCTCATGTTCAACACAAATAGGCATATACAAGGGTATAAGCTCATGCTCAACACAAATAGGTATATACAAGGTCATATAAGCTCATGCTCAACACAAATCACAAGATATTTGATCAAATCTACACTGGGACAGGATAATCACCACATACAAGGGCATATAAGCTCATGCTCAAAACAAATAGGCATATACAAGGGCATATAAGCTCATGCTCAACACAAATCACAGGTATTGGATCAAATCTACACTGGAACAGGATAATCATCGCAAATCATCACATACAAAGGCATATAAGCTCATGCTCAACACAAATAGACATATATGATTAGGCGTGAAATTGTCATGATTCGTAGCTAGAAATACCCCAATCTTGGTCGAGTTTATATAGTATTTAGAGTCAATTGAGCATTATTTCTACACGTTGATGAATTTGTCTCTTTGATGCTCATAGGTGAATAGAGGACGAAAAACGGAGTTCGTAGGACTTTGAATCGACTCAAACGGATGCCCGGATGAGAAGATATTGAAGAAATACGATTGGTATTAGTGCGGACGAGGAAAAGTATCACTTGGGAGGAGTTAGAAGTCACTCGAGTGACTAGGTCGAGCGCCCCCGCTCGAGCGCATTGCTCGAGCGCTTAAACTTACAGAACTATTCTTGCGCTCGAGCAGCTCGAGCGCCACCGCTCGAGCGAATTGCTCGAGCGCCCAAAACATGCAGAGAGATTTCAGCGCTCGACCGGCTCGAGCGGAACCGCTCGAGCGATTGTGTCATTCGAGCTACACTGCTCGAGCGGGACCGCTCGAGCGTTTTGCTCGAGCGCCCATGGATTTTTGCCTCCGGATGCGTATTTTCGGCCCATTAACTCCCGTTTCGACCCGGTGCCTATATATACCTCTTCCAAACACGTTTTGAAGGATTCCCCGACTTTTTAGAAATAATTTTAGACTTAGTTTTTGAAGAGGAGAAGAAGGAGCAAGCTTTACTTTTACGTTGTTGAGGTTTTTCATACGAATTTTAGTTTCTTTTCAATTCGTAGTTTCTTTTCATTAGCTTGATTACTTTAAATGCTTTTAATTTCGTTTTAGTTAATTCAATTTCAGTTCTTCGTATTTATTTTCTTTAAACCCTAGTTCATGTTTCGTATTTTCTTCGTGCAATTCATTATGTTTATGTTCGTCGTTTCTTCTATTGCTTTTATTTTTGTTAAAACCATGTCCGGCTAAAACCCTTGCATGCTTAGGGTAGGATGAACTCGTAGAAGTAGGATGTGGGTACGTAATTAGAGTAATTCGTGACGTTAGTTTTAATTCTCTTAATTAATGAATTCGTATAATTAATCTTAACTTTACCTTTGAATTTAGTACGAAAGTGTTAGAGAGAGGACGACCGCATCACTCAATAACAATTAGTAGTCTTAACGAGAAGGTTTAGGAAAGGTTAATTCATCTACAGGTTTAGCGAAGGAGGACGACCGCATCATCTTAGTTAAATTAGGGTCTCATTAATTGAGCACAATCCATTAACTTGTTAGTGGATTAGTGAAGTCGAGTGTTAGGGTAAAGTATTAGGGTTTAGAATCTTGAGCTTTCACCTTGCATTCTTATACTTAGGTTAATTCTTGTTTGTCACGATTACTTTGATTATGTACCTGCTCCGTTAGTATACGTAGGGATTCCTATCTTAAGCATCACCATCTCCCATTAGAAAACAACCTTAGTTAATTCGTTTCTTACGTTCTTTAGTTTAATTAGTTTACTTTAGTTGCTCTTAATTAATTCTTTCAAAAAACCCAAAAACATTACACTCATATTAACTACGACGCGTAGATCTTCAGGGATCTATTCGCATATACACCATCCCTTGGGTTCGATAATACTTGGTCCCTATACTTGCCCATACTACAGTGAACCCGTACTCTTGCGGGGTAGCTACTAATAGAAGCTAGTGTAGTTCGCTTCAAGTCAATATACAAGGGCATATAAGCTTATGCTCAACACAAATCACAGGATATTGGATCAAATCTACACTGTGACAGGATAATCATCACAAATCATCACATACAAAGGCATATAAGCTCATACTCAACATAAATCAACACCGAGACGATTTATAATCATCACAAATCATCACATACAAGGGCACATAAGCTCAGACTCAACATAAATCAACACTGGGTAGTTTATTTTCACAAATCAACACTGGGACAGTTTATAATCAACACAAATCATCACATACAAGGACATATAAGCTTATACTCAACATAAATCAGCACTTGGGCAGTTTATTTTCACAAATCAAAACTGGGACAGTTTATAATCATCACAAATCATCACATACAAGGGCATATAAGCTCATACTCAATATAAATCAACATTTGGGCAGTTTATTTTCACAAATCAACATTGGGACAGTTAATAGTCATCACAAATCATCACATACAAGGGCATATAAGCTCATACTCAACATAAATCAACACTGGGGCAGTTTATTTTCACAAATCAACATTGGGACAGTAAATAATCATCACAAATCAATAAAATTGAACTCAGTTGCACCAAGAAGGGCAGAATAAATATACCTCAACACTGGGACAATATATTTTCACCATAGTTTGGAGGAACGCCTTAAAATTATCACTTTTGGGCTTAGGTCCTTCATAAAAAGGGCTGGAAGTCAGAACCGGGCACATCTAGCCAAATTATTCTGGATGGTGGGGCATAAAACGAAGGTAGCTCAGAGGGATCGGGAAAATAGAACTTCGAGTTCTTATAACAGGGTAAATCAAACATGCTTGGCTCAGAATCGAGCATGGAGGCCTCAACTAGGACATCATCGGCCATCGGAGGACGGGATCGGACATCATCAGGCACGGGGGCCTCACATCGGACATCATCGGCCATCGAAATCACAAAATTGGACATGAGGGGCTCAGATTCGGCTTGAGAGTGGACCGAATCGAGGACGGGGGCCTCCAAAATCAACGAATCGATGGTGGCCTCCAAAATCTCAGAATCGGACATGGTGGCCTCCGAAATCTCAGAATTGGACATGGTGGCCAAATAAAAAAATGAATCAGACATAGTGGCTTCAGATATAAGCAAATCAAACGTGGAAACGTTTGATTTTATGGTGGCCGAAGACTCGGCATGGGGAAAATTGAGCACGGGACTTTCCGGAACGATGAAGTCGTCGTCGTCGTCGGAATCAGCCACCACCATGGATTCCAGCTCAATCACATGGTTGGAGGAAGTCATTGGACGGCTAGGGTTAGTGTATGGCGGGGAGGAAGAGGAAGGGGGAGGGAGAGGAGGAAGGGGAGGGAGAGAGAGAGAGAGAGAGAGTGAATGTAGAAGGATCCAGATAATTGGGTATAGGAAGGTATTGGGTTGGGTATAGGGTATGTATTGGGTTGGATATTTTAATTGTATTGGGTTGGGTATTGTGTGTATTGGGTTTGGGTATTGTATTTAGTTGGGTATTTTATGTGTATTGGATTTGGGGTGTTAATTGGGTTGGATTGTTTTAATTGTGTTTAAGTAATTTAAGATGAAGAATTAAGTTGATAATGTGGGTCAACACAATGGCAAAATTGAAAATAAATTAATGTTGTAAGGGTATTTAGATTTTGAAAACTTTCCTTTTTTTGGGTATTTAGAAGTGTGAATATTATTGTGGGACGTCCCGAATAGGAACGTGCGAATATTAATAGGGGGCGGAGGGAGTAGTATTTAAATGAATAAAATATTTTTTTTGTAAGGTGAAGTTTAAAAAAGTGAATACACTTTATTTTTTTTTTTTGGAAAATGGAAAAATAAAATTGGGACGGTCCTTTTTAGCAAATGGAAAAATAAAACTAAAATAGTAGTATTAGTTTTTTTACTTTTTTTTATTAACATTATTTTATACTCCCTCCGTCCAATATTAGTAGTCCTACTTTTCAGGCTATTATTTTTTGTTGTAAGTTGGTTGGTATTACGAGGTATTGTGAGGTCAATTTATGAAAAAAGTGATTGCTTATGAAAAATATGATACTTATATTTTCCATAAACAATAAATTTATTGATAAATGGACTTCACAATACCTCATAAAACCCTCCAACTTTTGACAAAAAATAACAGCCCAAAAAGTAGGACTACTAATATTGGACGGAGGGAGTATTAAAATAATATATTTTGATGAAAAAATTAATATTATTAAAAATTATCAATTAATTTTCCGTACATACTTAGCCAAATAACAAATTATGTTTGAAAATATGTGGTGGTACAAAAACTGCGAAGACAAAAAGAAAACGTAAATTGAAGACAGTCGAAGGGGGTGGGCGAGTTGGAAAAAAAATGGAGTGGAAGCCTTATTTAAAACGAATCGTAAAACTCACTAAAAAAGCAAAGGACAACCCAAGATAAATTGCATGTTTCCTGAGCTTTACCAACTCAATCCAAAATATAAATCCTTATTTCAGAGCAAATTTAGTAGAAAAAATCATGAATAAGAGTGCAACGTTACATGAATTATGGGATGAACTAAAATTAAATGCAACATCTACGCACTTCCCTAAATTTTTTTGATAATTTGGATTTTCCTCTATCTCGTTATACAAATCAGATTCACAAGAATAGTCCCAACTTAGTACAGGCAGCATTGCTTCTGGATAGCAGAATAATATTACACTTGCAACTGTGTTGACATACAGAAAACCGTACCCATTACCAAATGCTTCAGAGAAGCGACTAATTTCCAAAACCAAGGTTAAATGCGGCCACGTCTCCAATACAGCATAAGAAAAATCGCTATGCCTCGGCTGCAAGATTTATCCGCTGGTAATGCTCGACAACTTTGTAATCAACAATCTCGTTGAATAGAGTGGAGTCGAGAACACAGTCAGGGCGTCCATATACGGCTGCTTGAACACTTGCCATCAGCTTTGCAATTTCTCGGCCAGAGAAGCCTTGTGTCCTTCGGGCAGCTTCTTGTAATACATCATCAGTGAGATCTTCTTTTATGGTTATCTTTTGTGATTTATTCTTAATGAAGCTCCCCCATCTCGACTCATCTTCACCACAGAGATACTTCTTCAAGTAGAGCTTGAGCAGTTTGAAGCGCTCGTCTTGTTGGGGAAGTGGAAACTCAATCACTTCATCAATGCGATCGGTGACAGCACTATCAAGATCCCCTGGCCTGTTTGTCGCAAGAACAAGAACAATGTCTCTAGATTGGTCTCCAGTCCTGAACAGCAACGCATTCAGGGCACTGCGCTGAGCTTCGCTCATGTGCTTGCTATTACGCCTGAAATATATCAAGTAAAAAAAAAATCTTGAAGAATTATAGTCCCATATTTAGAAATTTATCATCCTACTTCAGTGTTTCAGCTTGTTGAAGAATTTCAAAACCACAAAAATGAGGGCAGTTACTGAAATTATTAGCTCCAAAATGCCTAGTTTCAAGTTGGAAACAAATACTTACTCGCATAAGAAAGCATCAGCCTCATCAATAAATAAGAGTAGACCTTTTTTTGACTTTTTGGCCCAATCAAATATTTCATGTATTTTAGTAACAGCTTGGGGTCCGAGGGGTGCAACATCTCCTCCAGTCATCATGGCATAATCCAACCCCTGCAAAAACCAATTCAAATATTTTTAATAAAAATAATTAGAGAGAACAAGGATCAAAACAATGGCCAGACGACCATCTTTCCAGAAAATTGCAGCAAAAGTTAATTCCTAGAAGTCTAGCACGGAATAGCAAACATATGCCTACGTGAAATTAAGCATTGTAAAGAAGAGGTGCTGAGGAATCAGCATTTTACTGGTTTGAAATAAAATAAAATATACTGAAAATGTGAATATCATTACCGATTTTTTAGCTATTTCCTTAGCGACCAAAGTTTTTCCAGTACCAGGACGGCCATAAAACAGCAGGTTGCGGAATGGGGCCAGATTGCTCTTAGTGTTTGATGTAGCCCGAGCAATTTGCTCTATTCTTTTTTGCAGTGAAGGATGCAGGACCACATCACTTAGAGCAGCCTTAGCTGCAGTATTGTTGTTAAAAACCTTATTGGCTACTTCAGACCATGGAAATTTTGTCATTGATGATTCTCGAATCAGAGAAGGCTGACCAAGAATCCTATTGATATATCCCCACATTACTCTTGCACCTTCCCTGTTAGTCAACACAAAAAATTATTTGGTACTATATCACTTTTTCTTTACACACAGCCAAGATTGTAATATACACATTTTACAAATGACATGGGATAACTAACTGCTCCAGATTTGAGAAATGTGCTTTAATAGAGAAATAAGATTTTCATTTATCTGAAAAATGAAACATTCACAAAATCTGAAAAGATGGTCATTAGTGACTTAATGTGAATAATAGAATAATGCAAACACGTGCACCAACACCAAGAAGCAAAATCATTTGTTTAACACACCACCTTTTTTTTATAGGCTAATACAATAAAATGAACAGCAAAACACAGACCTAGTGGTATAAACTCCAGCAGCTAATGCAGTAGCTCCTCCAACAGTCATCACCAACTTACTTCTGTCGGTCAATAAAATCCGAAACCCCCCTGCATAACAATACAGTTTTAATTAAACAGAGCCATATAATTTACTACAATACTTTGAGTAGAAAACAACTAGTTGGGCAGCAAATATCCAAACAACTTTGGCCACGCAACAAAAATGATAGTTCTGGATGTAACTACTAGAATGCATGATGGTAGCTGCTAGCATTCCTGATGGTATCCTTTTTTTCTTTTCTTCATGTGATAAGAAACAGAAGATATTATACAAGTAGAAAATATTTGGGAGATGAAAAATCCCTTGCACAATTTACAAACAAAAGATCTTACAGAAGTTACAGCATTGCTTATAAAGCTTAGCGCCTGGCGCTAAGCCAAACTCCTAATGACCTTGTGCTGGATTCTACCAAGCATTCACCATCAAGACCATACATGTAAATTGGCTTTAAAAAATAAAAATAAAGGGTAGAGGTGCTAACAATTATAACCTTGTGTACATCTGCAAAAATATAGGTTAATACTCCCTCCATCCCAGAGTAGACTTCTCATCTTTCCAAATTGGGTGCCCACAATAAGTTTCTCATACCATTTTTGGAAACTCCACTACCCAACTTCTACTTTTTTTTATTCCCACACTTCACTTTATCATCTCTATTCAATAACATCACTTACTCTATTCTCTCTACTCAATCACATCATTTGTACTACACTCTATTTTATATTAATACTCCTTAATCTCCATGAAAAAGATCCATGGGAAGCTTATTCTAGCACGGAGGATAATCCTTTGCTTGCCTGACAGGGTTTCCCACTAACATCGTCAATATATTAGTTCAACTATCAAACATGTAAACCTCACAATGCAATTTGACACTTTTCCACCATTAACCGACGGTCCTCCATATACCATCATATGCATAGAAGATTTTATATGCTGGAATAACTTATTTGTACAGTTAGTAATTTAATCTCTAGCATTCAAATTGAAAACATAAACCCTTTTACTAGTGTTTTAACCAGTTCTCTTACTTCCTCAACTTCTGCTTGGAAGACTTTTGGCTTTACTGGTAAGAGTCCTACCACGAACAAAAAGAGAGGAAAAAAAAAACTCCTCTTCTGAAATCTGAATCAACATGCTTTGTCTTCATAGGATTATCAACTAACTAAACAACACCTATACTCAGTTCAGATGGTCAAGCTCAATACCGAATTATTTCATATTGTCGGGGTCAAACAATATCTTACATCGGTTTGTGGGCTCGAGACCAAAGCAGACAAAATAGCATACCAATGCGGAGATCGGGGGCCATCCCGAGGGCCCTAACATTGATATCAGAGCCATGGTCCCAGACGAATTGATGTGGAGGAGCTCCCTGATGACGAAAAAAAAAAAAGATGTGAGCCTCGTGAAACAATGATGTCTCAGCAGACTAGCCGGGGGTTGACCTAGATGGAGCGGGGTTGTTCGAGAGGAGGTAGTCTTTGTTTGAGGGGAGGATTGTTGGGGTCAAAAAAATCCCACATCGGATTGACATAGGATCATGGGCTTTGTAAGGATGGACATGTATCTCCATTTGTATGAGGCCTTTTGGGCGAAACCCAAAAAACAAATTCGTGTGGGTTCGGCCCAAAGCGAACAATATCATACTGATGCAGAGATCAAGGTCCATCCTGGGGTCCCAACACATATTAACCAAAACAACCATGTCTCGGGTATGTCATCTCTTTTTTCTTTTAACCACAAGTATCCCCAAGTATGCATTTGAAAACATCCTAATACAATCATCCATGAATACCAATCAAAATTATATATATATATATATATATATATATATATATATATATATATATATAAATATATATATATATATATATATATTTTTTTTTTTTTTTTTATTAAAGAAGTAGATAGTACAAAGGGAACAATTATCCTCGCATTACATAATATTAATTAATTTATAAAAGATAACTCCATTCTGTCTACGATTTGAAATCCACAAAGCAACACTAAAATTAATCCTATCCATACCTCCTCCAGAGAATCCACAATTCTCAAAATTCTTTTATTTTGGTCCAACACAAAGCTGGGACAATCAACACATAGAATTTGACCACTTTTACTTGTATAACCACTAAGATTGGATGTAAGTTTATCAGTAATCTATGTGGCAAACTCAAAACTAAGTCCAGCTCCTCCAATAGAGACACTCTTATCCTCAAATTATAATAAGAAAAGGGAATGTGCAGAAAAAAGATCTTCCTGACCTTCGGAACTACAACAAAAAACTTGACACTTTTTAGTCGCAGAGATCATCTAAACAGATTTGAAAATTAGAGGGAGCTATTGGTAAAATGGAAAACGATAATGATTTGAATGAGAATTTTCCTGATGAGTCAATTTTCCCACCTCCTAACATCCTCTGAATCCTCAATTAACCTCGCACTATCCAGTTGACCAACTCATGTGCTTTAGATTGTTTATGACTATGTGGAAAGAGAGAGAATAGGCATAGCAATAGCATGAAACAGAATAGAATGAAACAAAAGGCCTGATAGGTTTGTTATGAAGAGAGATGATGTAGGAAAGTATACAAATGAGCAATAGGATGACCCCCATAACTAAAAACCATACTGCACAAAGATCAAGGGTTGTATTTAAATTTAGAAGCATAGTCATAAACAATTAGTACTGCACTAGAGCTAAAATGTACACTATATACCCCCCATAACCCAAAACTATACCTGACCACATCATTCTTGTTGCAACTTGACTAGTCCACTTCTTGCAAGTTCAGAATATTCAAACGCTTTAAATAAAGAATTAGTACTGCATTAGAGCTAAAATGTACACTATATACCATAGTTTTTAAAGACGCACCAAGGCGCAGGAGGGTTCCTAGCATCCGATCCTTTTTCACTAAAACATCATTTATACATTAATATAGCATATTTGACACAAATAAAGTTCAGTACCACATAAAATCACATAATTAAAACTTAAAAGACAACTGATGAGCATTAGAACATAATGTAAACATGTATAATAAACATTAAAGTTGTGAAGTAAGATTCCATAAACACACAAAAACACAGCAATATAGCAAAGGCAGCAATTAATCAAAAGTCTAGTTCTCATTCTTATCATACGTAAAAACTACAACAATAGACATAAGATTCAAAAAGAAAACCTACAGCCTCGAGCCCCTAGCGCCTTTCAAAACTATGTTATATACTGAGTTCGAAGCAGGTAACTCCGTAACTGGAAGCAAAAATTTGATGTGGTTCTAGGGAGTGAGTGTCTGAGTGACCCAAGTACTGTGCTTTTTTTTTCCTAAACATCATTTTATATTCCTAAAAGGCTATAACACGCATATTGACCTACAACACTAAAGCTTAGTACAACATAATACTACCAAAAAAAAAATCAATAATTAAAAATTAGAACATAATGTAAACATAAAATTAATACCAAGGTTGTGAAGTTAGGCTTCATTCATCACACAAAGACCATAATAAGTTAAAAAAACAGTACTTAAATTGTCCATTAGTCTAGTTGACTAGTCCTCATTCTCATCCAAAATCAAAGTCCACCTCCTCATCACAAAATTGCTCCTCATCATCAATGATTCTTCTTCCTCTTCCTCTTCATGTTCCTCAAATTCATATTCATCTTTATCTGTCTAAAAGATGAGCCTTTTATACTCTCTCTCGTCCACTTGTTTGCCTTACCTTTAGCTGGCTTAGCATTATACTACCTACACTCAATGGTGATTTCTTCCCTCTAGCTCGATATGCAGGCTTATCAAGTCCAAAAGCATCACCAACCACACTCCAAGTCAAGAGAATTTCTCTTCTAAAACCCTAGTTATGAATAACCTTGTATAAATTTTTTATTCTAGCCCTTAACAACATCAAGAAAACGTGTACGGGAATAGGAGTAAAAGTGTTAGTATCTTTTTAAAAAATGACCCAAAAATGAATAGAAATTGTTGTGAACATTTTGATTAAGAGGCGCGCCTTGGTCGACTAAACCGAGGCGCGTAATGCACAAATTGGTGAGGGCCTGTGAATCTACACCTGAACAAACACAAAAGAGGTGCACACCTACAGCCTCAAGCGCCTTGCATTAGGCACACCTTTCAAAACTATGACACTACCATGACCAATGTGCAACATGTAGACCATAAGGTAGATACATACCTTCAATATGACTGAAAGTTGTATTTATCGCTGCAAGCCACTTGTCTCTTTCACCATTTATCCTCTCAAGAAGCATCCTCCTATTATGATCCTCAGTCAGTTTGGCTTCGTGAGCCCGTCCTTCTGCTTCAGCCATAGCCTTCACCCTTATAGTTTCTCGTTCTATTTCAGCTCTCTCTTTCTCCGTCTGTCGCTGCTGAGCCTGTATTTGTTCTTCAGTAGCTCGTCTTGCCTGTTCTTTTCTTATGGATGATGACTCTTGCATTTGAACCAATTCAGCATTATGGCGTCTCTGGGCTTCGTGGTCTGTCTGAAATTATGCCAGAAAATAAATTTAAGTGTGCAAGTAATATTTTTAGAATTATGTGGTTTAAAAGTAAGAATGAGAATTTGAAGGCTAGAGATACAGGGATAGAGGTGAAAGTCAGTGAACTGACTAAAAGGCTCCTCAATATATATTTCATGTCATTCTATAAGATTAAAACAGACCAGAGGATGGAAAAAAGAGACTGTTCTCACACCTGCATTCTTTTACGAGCTAATTCATCTTCGAATCTCAGCATTTGTGCCTTGGCCTGAGCTTGCTGCTGATAAAGATCCCTCTGGTCCTCTGACCACTTTCGCTGCTTTTCCTGCAGACGCAAGTCATCATCCACATTATAACTAGACCAACTGGTTCAAAGAAAAACAAATTTGGTTCCAGAATCAGGTCATTTGAGTGATAATCAATAAGCTTCACAACCAAGCGCATTATACTGGACAATGATGCACACGAATTTCAACATGAATCAGGTGTGTCACATATTTTAAGAAGTCGAAGGAAACCTTTCTTTCAGCCATAGTTTTGAAAGGCGCGCCTAAGGCGCCAGATTCTCAAGGCTAAAGGTTGAGCGCCTCTTTTGTGTAAAATCGGGCGCAAGCCTCACTGCCTCAGTGCGCCTCAGTGACTATCCAGTTCTTGTTCACCCCAAAACGTGTTTGTGTAAAAATTTTGAAATAAAAAACCATTTTGGACAAAAAGTAACTCAAAAGAAAACAAAGGCGAATCATAAACTAGGAAATGATGTTGAATTTAGGCCTAGAGTTTAAAAAAAAAAATGGTAAAGAAAGAAGAAACCAAGAAACAACACCTATACACTTGGTTCTTTTCTCCCTATTTTCTTAGTGAATCATATGTCTATTGATGTAGTTTTTACGTATGATAAGAATGAGAACCAGACTTCTGATTAATGGCTGCCTTTGCTACATGTGATGTGTTTATGGAATCTAACTTCACAACTTTATTGGTTATTACATGTTTACATTATGTTCTAATGTTCATTAGTTGTCTTTAAAGGTATTATTATCTGATTTCATGTGGTAGTGAACTTTATTTGTGTCAAATATGTTATATTATTAATATATAAATGACGCTAGTGAAAAAGGACAAGAGGTACGCACGGGCTCTAGGACCCCTCTTGCGCCTTGGTGCGCCATGCGCCTTTAAAAACTACGTTTTCAAGCATAAGCAGTCATATTAGGTGATTAGAATCTACCAATGCAAAAATAACTTCAGGATCAGTATCTTGAGTGTTTTGGAACGTTTTAGACACGGACTTTAAAGTAAGCAACAAAAACAAATTCTTCTAATAGGCATAGGAAGCTGCCACCCCCAGTTATGAGAAGATGAGGATGACAAAAACAGATAAATGAGGGCACGAGACTCGGAAAAGATTTATGATTAAAGGAAACAATAATAAGTGGATTATTGTATGTTAATCTTGCTGAGAAGACCTAAAGAACACAGGAATTAGAAAGGACAGTACAAATTTAGAGCTACCAATTACATTATTGACATAATTAGCACAAATTTCTTACAAACCTTATAGGCCTTCCCATTTCATTACAAGAGAACTGAAAAGATCTCTGATAATATACAACTACTTAAGATTGATTCTATAATGATCCATGGCTCAAATGACAATGAAAAGCTAACAATTTCATTCAGATACCTAAACAATGTTTATTATTCAAATAAATTAATACCAAATTGCTATTCAATTTCTTAAATATATCCAAGCTGCTGTTATAAATGAGAGAGTTGTCCATCTTAAATGGGAAATGGGAAACAAGAAATGTATATAGATATAGCTACTGGAATTGCAATACGGGATGGAAAGCGAACAATATTCAATACTTTTAACAAAAAAAAAGTAGCACTTACAATATCATTATGAGCTTGAATAGCCTCAAAGTTAGCCTTCTCAGCATCCAACTCCGCCAACCGGGACTGCTCCTGCTTCCTCATCACCTCAAAAACCTTCACCAGAATTGTTTCTAAGATAACCAATTTTCAATCACGGAAAGAAGAGGAATAAATAACAGACAGTTATTGTTATTCCAAAATAACTAACCTGTTTGGCATGAGGAGAGCTATTAATTTCTCTAAGCGCCTTGGCGCCCCTCTCCAACGATTCCGGGTCGAACTCGCGTTTAGAGACTTCAACTGCAGGCTGAGGATCCGGACCCGAACTTTCCGTCGGCGGAGCTTCTGGAGGGGCCGAAGAGGAGAACGGTGAAAACCGGAACGGCGAATCTGCGTACGCGGAGTTGGTGGCGGAATACGAGGCCGCCGCCGCCGCCGCCGCCACAACCAGTGATGAGAGACGCGAGGCCGCCATTTCAGAAAAAAAAAAAAATTACTCAATTAATACCAAAGCTAACTTTATCTAGGATGTTGAAGAAGGGTTTAAGGGAGTGGCGTCATGAAATACTCCAGTAGTCCAGTTTTCTAAAACCCTTCTTTTCGACTAGGGCTTAAAATAATCGGTGGACCATAACCCAATAACATGTGGAAGATATTCGTAAATTTGGAAATGTAAACGTTTTCTTGCACGAGGAGCAAGCACCAAAATATTTTTTTTGGTTCCATACGACATATACTATTTTAGAATGAGTTACTTTTGGTCCCACTAGTAACGGTACTTCGCTCATAATTGTATAATTAATTTAGAGTATGTATAGAATGAAATTGGTTTATATATGAATCACTAAAGGGTATTAGTTGTTTTCACTGAATAGTATTAGTTGTTTTTACTGAAGAGTATTACTGGTTTACACTGAAGAGTCTTAGTTCATTTTCACTTAACAAGTAGGACTCTTTAGTATAAATCAATAATACATTTCAGTAAATACAACTAATAATCTTCAATGAAAACAACTAATACACTTCCATGATTCATGTATAAATCAGTTTTACTCTATACCTTGTCATTAATTTATGAATCCTCAAATTATATAGAAGTTTGTTTGTTTGTATTTGAGAGTATTTATTACTCACTCCGTCCATGAAATATAGTCATGTTACTTTATGCGCGGTTATTAAGAAAGTTGATATAATATGTAAAAAGTAAGAATATCGTGTCACATCAAGTACAAAATAAATTATTTTAAAAATGTTATGTGTGTATGTTGAAAAGTGTAGATAAAGTTTATTATTTCCATTTTAGGCAACAAGACTATTTTTCGTGGACAGCCAAACCCAGACTATATTTCATGGACGGGGGGTAGTATTTCTATTAATGTATTTTTCATTTCAAACATATAATATTATTATTCATTTATTTGAAGGTTTATTTTTAAAAAGGAAAAAAATAATGTAAATGTCGGTTAACTTTTTGTAAAAACAAAGTGTAATAGTATGTTTTATTCTTAAGAGACAATCTTAATATTTGTCTTTCACCGTATAATTTTTTTTATGATTTATGTAGTAAGAAAATTTTGGTAATAACTACAAATCAACATTAAATAGAATGTAAAAAAAAATACTATAGATTCAACATCTCTAAATGATCGTCAGTCACCAAATTATTGAGATTGGTGACTCTTAAAACATCCACGTACGACTGGCTGTGACTGAAAACTGAATTCCTTAGGAATATGCTAACATTAGCGAGCATTTGTAATTGATTCTTATTAATTAACATTTCATATGAGACTTAACAAATGTGATATGTCTCTTCTGAAACTTGAGCAGAAGTCTTAGGTCGATTGAAGTAAGTGAAATTTTAGGGATCGACACCATCTCAACTGAATTACTTCTAGTTATGATTGTACCTTCCAAAACACTGTCAATTAGTCTTATTATGACCAATCTAGCTAGTTCTGTTGCACAATCATCTTGAATGATCTATATTTTTTAGTAACATAATTGGAGTCTCAACTTTCATATTTAAACCATGATTCAACACATCATAACACTTAAAATTATTCAATAGTAGGTGCAAGTATGACTATGTCCTTCAAATAATTCAGATAATACTCTATGTAACTTCAACTAATATTTTTCAATGAAAACAACTAATACCCTTCAGTAAAAATAATTAATACTCTTCTAAGTAATTAATCTAGATAATCTATTTCTTCTACAAAAAGATTAATAGTATGTATAAAGTAAAATTGGTTCTTACATAAACCATTTTCAAATACTTTTTAGTATAACCAACCAATACCCTTTAATGTAATCAACTAATACCCTTTAGTTAAACAATTAATAGCCTTCGACTAATACCCTTTAGTGAAAACAATTAATACCCTTCAGTAAAACCAACTAATATCCTCCAGAATTAATACCCTTCAGTGAAAACAATTAATATACTTTAGTAAGAACAACTAATACACTTCAAATGGTTCATGCATGAACCATTTGCACACTATACTTTGCCAAATATTAAAGAGTGGCCTTATTCTTTCTTTTTTTAGGGTTAATAAATATTTATTTTAACAATACTACAAATTATATATTCAACATATTTTTATATTATTTCTCAATATTTATTATAAATTATATTTCAATAATATATTCAATATATTTTGTAATCAATTATTTGTTAATATTTATAATAAAATATGGTTCATGTATGAACCATTTTCACTCTATATTTTGCCAAAAAATAAAGAGTGGTAATTTTTCTTCCAGGTTAACAAATATTTATTTTAATAATTTATACAAATTATATATTTAACATACTTTTATAATATTTTTCAATATTTATTATAAATTATATTTTAAAAATATATACAATATATGTTTGTAATCAATCATTTGTTAATCTATAATATATAATACAGAAATAAAAGAAGGACTAAAAAATATTTCTCTCTCTAAGAAAATACGCTCTGCCCTTTCTCTAGATTTTTCAAAACCCTACGATTTCTGCATGGCGGCCGAAGACACTGACGTGGATAGAGACACAAATTTTTTGAGTCATTTTTGGCGTGTATTATGGAATAAATTGGGAACTAAACTTCTATTTTCTAATACATGTCATCCACAAACGGATGGACAAACTGAAGTTGTTAATAGAACTTTGTCTCAATTGCTTAGCGTGTGTTTACTTCAACCGATAAAGGTCATTTACTAAATTAATATGCCCTTATAACCTGTTTACTTTGCATGTTGGTAAAACCGGGTAAACGGCCAAACCCGGAACAAACCAACCTTAACTACGTGTTTTTAATCCACTCAACTTGGGCGGATATTTTTTTGGCTTGAGATTGGGGGAGATGAAAGGACCAAATTAACCCTCATTTGACCTAATCATTTGTGTTTAGAACCTTTTCCATTTCAGGAGATCGCGACGTACGAATTGGAGAGAAGGGGACGGCGACCTCATCACGATATTTTTTTTTGTTTCAATTTTTTTGGTGTCTTGAATCTCCTCCTAAATTGACCGATATCCATTCGTTTAGGTTGGATCGAAGGGGGTAAAATCGATAGCTATTCTTCGATACTCAGTGTGTTCGTAGTTTCTGAGGGAAGACGACCAGTGTATGAAATATCCTCGAGGTGAAGTCTCTTGTTGCGGTGGAAAGGTATGGTCGATTTTACATTTGTTTGACGCCATATTCTTCGATTCATTCTATGCCGGAAAACCCCTCTCCCAACATTCATAAAATTCCACTTGTTGACATACCTTTATTTTTGGGTATTTGGAATTTTGAGCAGAATTTAAATCCATTGTTAATAGATCGAAAGTTTCATAAAAATTTCCTTTTTGAAAATTCCACTTCTTGAGATAAAATGGAACAAACTTTAGCTATACTTTTGATTCTGTTGCAACTGTTAATGATAATTATGTTCATTTTATTATTAAGATAATTTTGCATATATTTTATTATTCTTTACTGATTTCATTTGCTTCGTGTGTTTATGTGTACTGGTAATCATATTTAAGCACATTTTTTATTTTTACTATTAACTTGGCCTACTTTTTTTAGTGATATTTCACACGTTTTGACTACATATATATTAGAAATTGGACTTTAGTTGAAGAAGCTATTGTTTTTTAATGTATTTTGGATTACATTGAGAACAAATAGGTGTAGATTTTTTCTAATATGCAGGCAGGGGTTTCTGGCCTCCCATTGTTATAGAGGATCTGGTCTTTGATTTGTAGGAGTATATATATAGTTCAAGCCTATATATAATACACTCTAGGATTTGGCGTTAACAAAATGTTGTTTTTTTTCCTTTAGTGTGTGTTGACTCTTTTGGAACATTATTATGCATGTGTGGTGTGTGGTGTAGGAACAAGAACATGAAGAGAATGAGATTGTTGCAGTGTCATTTAACTGCATGTCTTTTCTTTAATGGACCATATTTGTGGGTATTTTAGATGAATCCATGAATTACATTGATTTGTAATTCTGTTTTTTATACTATATTTTAAAGAGAAAGTTATGGCCAAAAAAATAAAATATAATTGCTAGATACCCTATTTTTTTAAAATAATTATTTTATTATAGATGCCACAATTAAAATTAGAGGAATGTTGATTCAGATGAACTGTATAAAATTTAACTTTCTTTTATCGTAGGATGGATGGCAACCAACGTGCTGAAATTTCTGTTGATGAACGAGTTTTCATTGTATTAAATGAAATACTTAGTGCGTGTGTTGGTTTCCTGTCAATGGTCTGTCTCTATTACGTTCATACAAGAGAAACTATGTCAATAAATGACCGAGCACGATTTCGTAGACAATATAGCCTCATCACTAGGATACCACAGCAAATACATTTTTTGCGACGCATAACAGTGGTGTCCGAGTCTACTTGTATAGAAAATCTAAGGATGTCTAGGGGTGCATTTTCAAGGTTGTGTCATCTTTTAGAACAAATGGTGGTCTTTCTTCTACTCGTAATAGTAGTGTTCCTAAACAAGTGGCTATGTTTCTATCATTCTTGGACATCACACAAAGAATCGCATTGTAAAGAGAGACTACACTAGATCAGGGCGTACTGTTAGCAAACACTTCCACAAAGTTCTTAATTCCATCCTTAGAGTACATGAGTTGTTGTTAGTCAGGCCGGAGCCCATTGATGATGATTGCACAAACAATAGATGGACTCCTTTTAAGGTATTGAGACAGTAAAAAATTTCTTCATTTGTGATGTGTATAATATTCCAATATTACTACTAGACACATTTGTAATAAGAAACTGCCTCTTTTATCATGCAAATATTGTAGGGGTATTTGTGTGCATTGGATGGATCATACATCCAAGTCACTGTACCTAGAACAGATCAAGCTCGATACTGCACTAGAAAAGGTCAGGTCTCAGTAAATGTGTTAGTGGTTTGTGACATTAACATGAACTTTATCTATGTCCTCACTGGTTGGGAAGGTAGTGCTAATGATTCTCGGGTGTTGCGAGATGCACTCACACGAAACCCTGGTTTTCGTGTCCCACATGGTATTCATCTAAATTTTTCCCTTCCAACTCATTATGTTTTTGAATTAGAGTGTCAATGACCCTATAAAATAATTCAATCCTAAGAGTTTCACTCTTCATATAGGAAATTACTACTTGTGCGATGGTGGATATGCAAATGGTGAAGGGTTTCTTGCTCCTTACCGAGGTGTCCATTACCATTTATGGGAATGGGGAACGGGTAATAATGTTCCAAGAAATAAAGAGGAGTTCTTCAACATGAAACACGCTAGGGCCCGCAACGTGATAGAGAGAGCATTTGGTGTATTGAAGAAAAGATGGGCCATTCTTCGCAGCCCGTCTTTTTACCCGATTAGAGTCCAAAATCGTATCATCCTTGCCTGTTGTTTACTTCATAACTTTATTCGGACCAATATGGCCTTTGATCCTATGGAGGATGAAGTTCCAATTAATGCACATAATCCTAACCCTAACCCTGACGCTGATGACTATATACCACAAGTCGATAATCCTCAACAATGGAGTAATTGGAAGGATGAGTTAGCTGATTCGATGTACAATGAGTGGAGATGATAGAGCAAAAGAACTCAAACTAGTTGCTTTGTTATGATATTAATTTTGTAATCCGACGTGTTTAAAACTCAGTTGTTAGTAATATTCCAGACTTTAAGACATGTAATTCAACATTGTAGCTGTTTTTTCTAATTGTATGCTTATGACTTTGTGGAATATTTTGATATTGATTTGTCAATGTAATTTAATGCTGATGAATGTTGTAACCGTAGTTGCTGATTTTAATGTTATGTGCCTCTATCCTTCGACTTGATTTTAATATAATAAACTTAGTTGCTGATTTTTGTGCATTTTATCCCTTGCAGGGATAATGGAGGCAGATAGCAGTAGCATTGGTTCTGAAAGAGGAGCAACATCCATCCCCAATCATCGTCGGCGTGTATGGACATCGTCAAACGAAACTGCACTACTAAAGGCCTTCAACATAATAATAAAAGATGGGATGAAAGCTGAAAATGGATTCAAAGTTGGCTATCTTGTAGCCCTTGAGAAGGAGATTCGGAAAATGATCCCTGATACCGATTTGCGGGCTGAGCCCCATATCCAGTCCAAAGTTACCAACTGGAAAAAAAAAACCAAGCTTCTCTCCAGACCATGATGGGCATTTCTGGATTTTCATGGGACAATACCACCCACCAAATCATTGTGGAGGACGAGAAGGTTTGGGGGGAATTTGCTAAGGTAACACTTTTGTGGCTATTTTTTTAATGGTGCTGTTAGTTTAATTTTATGTCCCTGATCCTTAATAACTGTTTATCTTGTGCAGACAGATGATTGGGGAAGAAAAATGCGGTTCAAGAGATACCATATGTACAACGTATGGTGTGAACTTTTTGGGATGGATAGAGCAAGAAGGGACAAGGCTGAAGACTGCAATGTGGCTGATCGAACTCAACTGGATGAAGAAACGAGTGATCATATGCCAGTGGAAAATGAATCTCAGGAGCCTACTATCAACGCTGAAGAAACAATACATGTTCAATCAAATTTATCTAGTTCAAGCAAAGGAAAACGGGGAAAACGTAAAGCTATGGAAGTCAGTACTGAGCAAATTGTTAATTTGATGGGGAAGTTTTGTGATACCACTAGTGAGAGGTTGGGGCAGGTAGCTGAGAACATTGGATATTGTTGACGATCAGTTTTAATCTTGAAGATTAATGGCTGTTTTAGATGGTTAATTGATCATCAAATAATTACGTGTGATTGATCACTAACGTAATTAGTGAATACGGATTTTTGGGTTTAGGTGGATTAGAGTCGTATAAAAGCTTACGTGTTTAAGTTCGATTGTAAGTTAATCGAGCTACTTTAGATTCGTAATCGAAGTTCGGACGTGTATAATAATTTGTGCTTGCTTTATTTGCTGAAAAAATCTAAGTATTTATAGACAATTGCCTAGCAGGAGGTGTCGTGACTTTTGGTCTACCGGGCTTGCATGCTCGACACCTGGCCTTTGACTAATTTGACCTTATCTTAACTAAATTCTATCCTTATCTTGATGGACTTGCTCGCAGTCAAGAGCTGCTCGTCATATTGGATTTGTCCTGGAGGAGTCTTTAGTTTGATTTTGTTGGTCTCTTGTCTTACTTGGTTGCTATCTTGGCATTGTAGTCGGATCTGGTCGGCGTGACGCTAATTGAGCTCATCATGTAGCTTTTGATCTGATTCTGTTCGCCTATCCGTCTTGATGTAGTGTGCAGATTCTGCTCGCCAGATATCTTAGGTGAACCTTAAAGCTAAAGTTGTTCGCCCAGTTAGTCTTGCTTAGCGTGCAGGTTCTGCTCGTCAGATACCTTATTTCATCTCGGTTTAACTTTGTCTTAACCGTGGGTGTTTTGAGCTAATCCTAACTGCCCAGATGACGATTTTGCTCGCTTATCAACAATTGCCCCCTTGTCGATCAATAAATTGTGAGAATGACGAACGAGCAATTCTTGAGTTGGCAACCTTCAAGTGTCATTGGGGCGAGCAAGGTCATCAGGGGGCGAGCAACTTTTGATGGGCGGACAACATTGGTCGAGCAGGCTTGGGCCAGTGACGGTTGGGATCCCAAAGTCTGGGTACGGCTCGAGGTGTGACGTGGGCGGAATGATTGCTGCCGCCCACGCGCATACGATCCCGAGGTGACGCGCCTTCTCGCTTTGTCGGGTAGGTGCTGCACGCGCCCATAATTTGCACTTTAGTCCTTCGATTTCTCAACTTGCTCGCCCGGTACCCCGTTTTTCCAGAGAGTATTTAAGGAAAAAATTCGCGATTTTTATCATTTTTACTGTATATCAAGCGCGAATCTCTCCTTCTTTCCTCTTTCAAATTTCCGGCGATCGATACCGGTTTCCGGCGACCTTCAAACGACGTCAAGGTAGTTTCCTCTCTGCTTTCTTCTTCTCTTTCTTCTTCTCTTGCGTTGTGTGCGTTCCAGACTCACCAAAATCCCTACTCCGCCGCGGATAGTTCTGAACCGCCGTGATTCCCCTTGCCGGAATCTGTTAACATTCAAAACTTTTCCCTTAACTTATAGGATGGCGTCGCACTCTGAGACCGGTTCTTTTCCTCCCTGGAATCCTGAAAAATGGCACGTCGAAGAGAATCTTCCCATAGTCAACCTGGAATCTGATCCCGAGGCGGCTTCGGTTGCACGTTCGGTCAATTCTGGAGCTCATCCCTCCGGAGAAAGAGAGGAGCGAGCAAATTCTGCTCGCCAGCTCTAGGAGGAAACGAGCTCGGACCTACACGAAGACGAGGACGAAGAGGTCGAGGTACTTCAGCCGGTGAACCTTGACGAACTAACTTGGGCCTATCTAAAAGACATCAACTTCCCTGCGCCCAGACTGATCGAGCATCGGGTTCCAGTCGCGGTTGCTCGCCGTGTTGACTGGAATGAGTACGAAAAGGAGCACTCCAATCGATTTGTCATTCCTGCTCACGGAGTACGGAAGCTTAAAGCGACCGAGTTCGCAGCGAGCTGTATCGTGTCCGCCATTACCGAGGAGGACTTGGCCGGGATTCGGAGGGATTACAAGATTCCCTTTGACATCCCGATGTATGCTCCTTTGGTGGACGACAGAGCTGATCGCCCACCACGTGGATTGACGGCGATCAACCTCGCCACCCTAAATGCTGGAGTTTCTTTGACGTTGCATCCTTTGGTCGGCCAATTCCTACAAGACGTGAACTTGGCTATCACCCAACTTACTCCCATTGGGTGGATAAATCTGATGGCTCTGATGGTGATGTTCGCCCTGGAGGGGTATCCCAATAGGCTGTCCGCCGAAGAAGTTGGCTACCTGATGACGATGACCGGCTGCACCGGGGAAGAGGCGGGCTGGTACTATCTGAAGGCGCGACCAGGCCAGAAACTGGTTGAGGACATCCCTGGGAAGGTGCGAGACTGGAAGCATGACTGGTTCTGGGTCGGAGGCGACTGGCGTGCTTCTGCTCGCACTTCAGGGGGTCCTGAACGAATTGAGATCCCGACGGAGTTTAGGGAATTAAAGCGTGAGTCTTACCTCTTCTATAAATTTGAATTGGTTAGACTAATTTTAATTCTCTTTTTCCTTTGTTTCAGGTCCCAAAAACTTGGGGTGGCGAACTGTGAAGAACAGCATCAGCGATCTATTCCTGTTCGTTGCGTGTTTGATCGCCCTCCGTCGTCGAGAAGATCGCAGCATTGGCCATCTTTTCTCCGAGGACACATTGTGAGTTGCCCATCTCACAACTTATCCTCACCATCTCGAGGCTCTAGCTCGTATCCCAGAGGGTAAGTATCTTTCCTCGTTGGGCGAACAAATCTGATCGGCATTAAACTTAATGTTAACTTGTTTTTTATGTCCTTTACAGATCAGCTCGCCACAGTTGCGCTTCACCCCTCCTTCCTAGAGCTCGATAACCGTGTTTGGGAGATGCCGACTAAAAAAGGACGCAAGAAGTCGGATCCCCTCTCGAAGATCATCGCCCTTGCGGCCAAGGGTGGAAAAGGCGACCCAAGGCAAGCTGGAGGGTCGAGCTCGGCACAGCCTCTTGCCCCAGTGGCGAGTCCGCCCAAGACACTGGTCCCGAGGACGAAGAGGCTTCTTCACGGAGATGGCACTCCCGTCTCTGACGCTGAAAAGGCAGCCAAACGAGCAAAGACTGCTCAAGAAAAAGTAACCGTGGCTGTCCGACCATCCGAAGGCGACAGCGAGCAAACTCCTTCCGTGGAGCGCCCCGGTGAGCAAGCTCTGGTCGTCACTACCTGTGAAGGATCTGGTCCTTCATCCGACCCCACCTACCTTGGCTGGGACAAGGGTCGTCTTGACAGGTACAACTCTGCTCGTCCAAGACACTTAGCCTTTTCTTTTTCATCTCATTTTTTTTACTAACTGAATATTTCTTTTCAGCTACTCGCCCGAGCAGTACCCAGGGCGGTCTAACTTGGTGTACCGCTTTGCCTGCTCGAAGGTGCCGACCAACCTTCGTGAGATCCCGAACTCTTTTGTCTGCCGCGCTTCCGAGGTCGTTGCTCGTAGCTGGACTAAGGAGCTAAACGAGACCGTCAAGACATAGGCGCCTCGTGATAATGGCCGTCTGTGTCTTATTGAGGCAGGCAATACCCTGGCGGCCGTCCAGCGTTTGGTCGACCAGGTTGAGGACCTCGAGAAGGACTCACGTCAGCATGCGGCCACTGTCAGCCGTATTACTAAGGAGCGCGATGATGCTAAGGCAGAGGCGAAGAAGATTATCGCCGACCTCGAGAACAAAGCCAAAGCTCATCAAGTTAGCGAGCAGCGTGCTCTGGACCTGCACATCAAAGTCTCCGAAGAGCTGAAGGTCAAAATGGCCGAAGTCGAGCAGATGCGAGCAGATCTTGCTCGCGCTCAGCAGCAGAAGGAGGTCGCCGAGAAATTCGCGACCGAGGCAACAACTAAGATCGCCGACCTCGAAGCCCAGCTCGCCAACTCCATTACTCAAGATGAACTTATTCCTAAAATGGAGGTGAGCTCAATTCTGGGTTATGTGACTGGCTATGCGGAGAGCATCCGTATCGCACATGAGTTTAAAGTTGCTGCAGTCGTCGAAGAGATCGGCAAGGAGTTGTGCAACTTTGTCGAATCGAACCCTCCTGCTCCGGGCACAACTCTGCAGATTGGCGACCTGCCTGAATATGGGGTCAAGCTTGACTTCATCGGTCCGGTGATAATTATTACAAGTCCTCTAGAGGACGAGGCGGGTGAGGAGGGCGATGCTGCCGAGGGCGAGCAAATCCTGCCGGCTTGTCAAAATGAAAGAGCTCTCAGAGAGCAAGCTGACACCGAGGGATTAATCGCCGAGCTAACCCAAGTGGTTCCAGTTGACCCTGCCCTCGAAGGCTCTCCTCTTGAAGATCCCAAAGATGACAACATCTCTCCACCTGCCGGGCAAGGATCTTAGCGGACAGGATTAGCTAGGGACTTGTACTCTTTCACTTCTTTTTTGTTGTTGTAGTTGTTCGTCTTTATTGTAATTTTTGGGCGATAAAGCCTTATCTCTAATGAATATATTTTGCTCAATTGCTCGTCTTTTATCTTACATTAATTGTTCTTTGCATTTTTATCTGTGCTTCAACAATCTTAATGTAGTTGGGCCTTGTTCCTTAAGAACATCTTTGGCCTTAGGATTTAATGGGCTTTTGGCCTTAGGCTATGTCCATTTAAAAACGAACAACCTTTAAAGGGCTTGGTTGTATAATCAACTTGCGCCTTAAGCTTGCATTTCTGTTTGAACGAACAACTTAACATTGAACAAATATTAAAAATTACAAGTATCAAACGCGACCAAGAATGTAAACCTGTACTAACTAGGTTGGACCTGCTCGACAGAAACAATGTCAAACCTCCAACTATTAAAAAACATAATTTACATCAGGAGTAAAAGTTGCTCGACTACTATACAATTTGTCAAGGCATCTTTAAACTCTCAAGAGGAAATAAAAACATATAAGATATCGGTACTTCAGTACACGACCAGACTTGACCCAATTCAACCTTGTTCGACCATTTATCCTTGGTGAAAATTTTAAAAAATTAGGCAAGTTTTTGGATCCATCTCGTATCTCTGTCGTTCCAGTTCGCCCAATGGACCTAGCAGCTCGCCCAATTCAACTTCATTCTTTCATGAGGCAAAACTGGTCGCCTACTGAAAGTATTTTCTTAGGTTAGCTGCATTCCAGGAATATTGGGCCGAGTTGCCATTTAAGTCCTCTATGTCATATGCTCCATTGGGTAACCTGTTTGTTACCCTGTATGGGCCCTCCCAAGTCGGGCCAAATATGCCTGGAGGTGGGGCAAGTTTTTTTCTTAGAACAAGGTCACCAACCTCGAACTTTCTTATCTTGACTTGGGAATTATAATAACGCTCTGCTCTTTTCTTGTACGTGGCATTCTTTAGCTCAGCATGTAATCTTCTTTCTTCGAGCAAATCTGTTTCTGTGGCCAAAGCAGAATGATTTACTTGTTCATCAAAGCTGGTCGTCCTGACTGTGTTAGTTTTTAATTCAATTGGTATCACCGCCTCTGTTCCGAAGGCCATTGCAAAAGGTGTTTCTCCGGTGTTTGACCTGGGAGAAACCCTATATGCCCACATGACTTCCGGGAGTTTTTCTGACCAGCTACTTTTGCTTTCTGCCAAGCGTATTTTCAATGTATGCTTGATGATCTTATTTACAGCTTCAACCTGCCCGTTTGACTGGGGATGATAGGGAGTTGAATAGTGTTTCCTGATCCCCCACTTTGTACAGAAGTCTCTCAACTCCTTTCCGTCAAACTGCGGGCCATTATTTGTCACGATTGTTCGTGGAATTCCAAAGCGACAGATGATGTTCTGCCATATGAAGTTGATCATGTTTTGTTGTGTAATTTTCACCATGGCCTTCACTTCTGCCCACTTTGTATAATAATCGACTGCTATGACGGCAAATCGAACATTTCCCACTCCTGCTGGGAAAGGACCAATAATGTCAACTCCCCATCTTGCAAATGGCCATGGACTATAAACCGATACAAGCTCCTGGGCCGGGGCATGGATACTTGGAGCAAAAACTTGACATTGGTGGCAAGCCTTGGCTAACTGGATTGCATCTTTCCGTAAGGTTGGCCAATAATAACCCTGCATTACAGTTTTGTAGGCTAAAGCTTGCCCCCCAGTGTGATTTCCACAAAATCCAGAGTGTATATCCTCCAGGATTGTCCTTCCTTGCCCCCTAGTCAAACACTTGAGTAGCGGGAGTGAAAAACCTCTTTTGTAAAGCTGTTCATCTACCAGAGTATATCTGGTTGCTTGTTTCTTGATTCTTTCAGATTCAAACGAGTTACTTGGTAACTCCTCGTCTTTCAAGTATTTGGCTATAGGAGTTCTCCAATCTTCATCGTTGTTGTGTTTGACTACTTGGTTTACCTCGTAGTCCATTGTTGATGGTTGGACTTTTCTGGTAATGACAATGTCCGTCAGATCTGCTGACCCATCGCTTGTTGCTAATCTTGCTAGGGCGTCAGCTTGTGTGTTGCTCGTTCGTGGTATCTGCTGGATAAACACTTGGTCTAACAGGGATACTAAGTGAGCAACTATTCGTTGGTACTCGATCATTTGCTCGTCTCTGGCCTTATATTCACCTCGTACTTGGCTTACAATGAGTTGGGAGTCTCCAAAAATCTGGAGTTCTCTTACTCCAACAGCTAGTGACAAGTGAAGACCTGCAATGAGGGCCTCGTACTCAGCTTCATTGTTGGTGGCCATGAATTTAAATCTGACTGCTGAAGTGAATATTTGTCGGTCGGGACTGATGAGCACTATTCCTGCCCCCGAGGCCAGATTCGTTGACGAACCATCCACGTAAAGATGCCATGGGTGATCCAGTCCTCTCGTTGGATTTTGAGGGAAGGTTAGCTCAACTATAAAGTCGGCTAACGCTTGTCCCTTAATCGCGGTTCGAGGTGCATAAGTCATGCCAAACTGGCTTATCTCTATGGACCATTTCAAAAGACGGCCAGCGGTGTCGGGTCGGTGTAATATTTGTCTGAGTGGGAAAGTTGTCAATACTTCGACTTGATGATCGAAAAAGTATGGTCTTAACTTCCTGACACTCATGACAAGAGCATATGCCAGCTTTTCAGTTGGTGAGTACTTCACCTCAGCATCATGCAGAGCCTGGCTAACATAGTAGATTGGCAGGTGAAATTTGCCATCCGCCTGAATTAACACCGAACTTATGGCCGTGTCAGACGCTGCCAGGTATAGATATAACTTTTCACCGGGGATTGGTTTTGACAGAATTTTTACATCTCCCAGATATTCTTTCAATTGATCAAAGGCTTTCTGGCAGCTTTCCGTCCAGGCAAAGTTGCCTTTTTTGACGGCCTCAAAGAATGGACGACACTTGTCTCCCGATCGTGATATGAACCTGTTTAAAGCGGCTAGGCATCCGGTCAACCTTTGCACCTCTTTAACAGAACGTGGCGGCTCCATATCGACGATTGCCTTTACCTTTGTTGGATTAGCTTCGATTTCGCGTTTGCTGACCAGATGGCCCAAGAATTTCCCAGAATGTACTCCAAAACTACTTTTCTTTGGATTTAACTTCATATTGTATTTTCGGAGTATGTCGAATACCTGGGAAAGATGATGGAGGTGATCTTCCTTCTGTGTACTCTTGACGACTATGTCGTCGACGTACACTTCCACCATTTCCCCAATATGTTCATCAAATATCTTGTTGACCAGCCTCTGGTAGGTGGCTCCAGCATTGATTAGACCAAACGGCATCCTCTTCCAGCATAACAAATTTGTGTTAGTATAAAAGACCGTATTTTCTTGGTCGTCCGGGTGCATTGGAATCTGGTGGTATCCTGCGAAGGTATCCATGAATGTGAACATTTCGTGACCGGCAGTACTGTCCACCAGTTGATCGATGTGCGGGAGCGGAAAGTTATCCTTCGGGCATGCTGCATTAAGATCTGTAAAATCTATGCATAGCCTCCAGGTTCCGTTCGACTTTCGTACCAGGACAGGATTTGCAACCCACTGTGGACATAACGCTTGTTTAATTAAATCGTTGTCCAGCAACTTTTTAACTTCTTCGTTTAGAGCTTGATACTTGTCTGGTCCATATTTTCGTCGTTTTTGGTGGACAGGTTTTCGGGTTGGGTTGATAATCAACCTGTGACAAGCATCTTTCGGATCGATTCCCACCATATCAGCATGGGACCATGCGAAGACGTCTAAGTTAGCCTTCAGAAAGTCCATCATGCGGGTTCTGTAAGGCTCGGGGAGTTCAGACCCGATGTAAAGTTCAAGACCATCACGCTCGAAATCAATCTTGATGGCCTCCAATTCTTCAACTGGAGTTGCCCATCGTTTTTGCCCCTTCCATCGAGGGTCAACTATTGGTCCTTCCGGACTTAGCTCATCCTTGATGTCCATGGGTTCAACACCCAACCGGGGGTCAAAATCGTCTGCGGGTTCTGGGTTAGACTTGGCCACCAAGGTCAGACTTCCCTGGCTATCATTTGGGCACAAGCCGTCGGCCACGGGGAGTATCATTGCTTCTGGCAGATTTTGCTCGCCGCCCTGCAGCATTCGGTCGCCCGTGGGCGAAGATTGGTCGTCAATGTCCATCTTATCATTTTGAGCTCCAAGAATGTCCTCCAAGATTGAGGGTTCATTTTCACGTTGACTGAATTTGCAGAAGACATTCTCGAGCTTTTTTCTGGTCTACTTTCACCGTGCCAACTCCACTTGCTGTTGGGAATTTTATGCAATAATGGTAAGTTGAACATGCGGCCCCGAATTCGTTTAAGAAAGGTCGACCCAGGAATCCGTTGTATGTTGACTCTTGATCAACGACCAAGAAATCCACCATTCTTGCGATATTCTTCTCAGGTTCTTTGACCGTCACAAGTTGCACAGTGAAAGTTATTATTCCCAACGGGATCGTCACAGCATTTCCGAACCCCAGAATACGGTGGTTTGTGTCTCTGATGTAGCCTGCATAATCTCCCATTTGATCAAGCGTCTTTTTGAAAAGGACATTAGTGTAGGCTCCAGTATCCACCAGCAATCTATGCACCCTCGTTTCCATAATTTTGGCACATATCACAAGCGAATCGTTGTGAGGGCTCAGTACTCCTTCCAAATCTCTGTCGGTAAAAGTTAATTCCGGTGTTTGCATGGTAGGTGGAATGATCCCCATTTCTTGTACATGACCAATCGCTCGTAATTCTGCCTTTCTTTTTCGATTAGAAATTGGTGGTCGCCCATCAGAATAACCAACTAGGGGCCCTGCAGGCTCCATCATCTGGATGTCTTGAACTGGTCCTCCGGCTGGCGCTTGAGCTGGTCGCCCAGCCCGATTCCGATGAGGTGCCTGTTCCTGGTCTTCTTCATCAGAATCTTCGTCTCTGGTTCTTTTGCCAGGCTGTCTTTTTACGAACTCGGATAGCTTTCCCTCTTCGTAAAAATGCCATAACTGCTTCAGCAAGTCACGATATTCACTTGTAAAGTGTCCCACGCTCTGGTGGTAGGCACAATATTTATTCTGGTTCAGCTTGCTTGTATCCTGACGTATTTTACGGGGAGGTGTGAGCAATTCTTTGTCTCGAACGTTATTGTAAACCGTATCGATTGATACGGTAAGAATGTGGTTAAGTTTATCTTTCAGCTCCGTTCCTTCAGTAAACGCCTTCATGTTTTTGGGAGCTCGATAACTAGTTCCAGGCTTCTTCGCACCTTCTTTCTGTTCTCCTTTGTCTTCCATGTCCTTTTGCAGGGCTTCATGCATGGAGACAAAGACACCTGCCCGATCTCGAAATTTGGCATATGTCTTCGGGCATCTTAGGTGTACGTCTTTCCAAATTTCAGTGCCCTTTTTGAGCCCAGCTAAGACGGCCACAATCTTGGTATCTTCACTGACAGACTCCCCTTCTAACAAGACCTTGTCGAATCTTTCCAGATACGATCGGTCCGACTCATCGTTAGTTTGTTTCAACTCGGATAACCGATGTCTCTGGGATAGATAAGACCCGGCCGTAGAGAAATGGGACAAGAATTCCTTGCCCAACTGGGCAAACGAATGAATCGAAGCCCGCGGCAGGGCTGAAAACCATTTATGGACACGATCCCCCAGAGTCAAAGGAAAGTTACGACATTGTGTTGCATCACTTGCCCCCATTGATACCATATAATTGGTATACTTCATCAGATGCACCCGGGGATCCGCCGTGCCCTCATATTGGATACTTGCTGGAAACTAGATCTTTTGCTGAATTGGAGCCTTCAGAATCACCATAGATAGAGGTGAGACTGGAAGAGTTGTGTTCCCATATCCTCTCTGTTGATCTAGCTGGCCCTGCATGCTCTCTATGGCATTTTTCATGGAGGCGAGCTCTTCCAAGGATCCCCCCTGACTCTGAGGCTGTCCGGCGAGTAGAGGCGCACAACCGTCTGTTTGCTCCAGCCCCTCATTGGGAGCGGGAACCCCCTGGATTGGCCTCCTAGGATTGGGCTCTGCATTTGGGCCAAGGCGACCAAAAACTGACCTAGTCAGCCTGTCATGGACTGATTGGCGAACAGGTACTACACCTGGGCGAGCTGCTCCAGTAGTGGGATGGACTTCCATGATTCCCCGGCCTCGACGACCCAATCTTTCAAGAGCACTTTGACGTGTGCCCTGACTCCCTGCCATAGCCGGATTCTGAGTTGAACCTCCCTGACTGGCGGCCTCAACGTTCAATTTTTCTTTGCCTTTGGCCTTACGAGCTTGGGCACTATCAGCCTCATTCACATGATCCCCCCTTGCCTTTTCATGTTTGCGAGTCTTTGTGGGGCTACACCTTGCTCGCACATATGAAGGGCCAGGTTGGGCTTGTTGTCTTTGTAAAGCCTGGAGCATGGCAATTGTGCGCGCCAATTCGTCGGGGTTGCGGGCAATGGCGTCCAACTCCGGTGGTATTAACTGGTGTGCAACATTAGTTTGATTTTCTTGGTTGTTTCTGCTCGCCCCTGCTCGCCCACCAGCTTGGGACATTCGGGAGTGTGAATCCCGGGTTATATGTTGTGAACGTTGTGTCTCTCGTGATTGAGGCATGTTCACAGAAGATATCAAGTATTGTTCTTGATGTTCTTGAATTTTTCTTCAAAAGTTCAAATCTTGTTCTTTAATCTTGGGGTAATCTTCCCGTACTCAACGATTCGAAGGTTCGAACCCTCCTTCTAGCGTCGATTTGTTGACGATCAGTTTTAATCTTGAAGATTAATGGCTGTTTTAGATGGTTAATTGATCATCAAACAATTACGTGTGATCGATCACTAACGTAATTAGTGAATACGGATTTTCGGGTTTAGGTGGATTAGAGTTTAAAAGCTTATGTGTTTAAGTTCGATTGTAAGTTAATCGAGCTGCTTTAGATTCGTAATCGAAGTTCGGACGTGTATAATAATTTGTGCTTGTTTTATTTGCTGGAAAAATCTAAGTATTTATAGACAATTGCCTAGCAGGAGGTGTCGTGACTTTTGGCCTACCAGGCTTGCATGCTCGACACCTGGCCTTTGACTAATTTGACCTTATCTTAACTAAATTCTATCCTTATCTTGATGGACTTGCTCGCAGTCAAGAGCTGCTCGTCATATTGGACTTGTCCTGGAGGAGTCTTTAGTTTGATTTTGTTGGTCTCTTGTCTTACTTGGTTGCTATCTTGGCATTGTAGTCGGATCTGGTCGGCGTGACGCTAATTGAGCTCATCATGTAGCTTTTGATCTGATTCTGTTCGCCTATCCGTCTTGATGTAGTGTGCAGATTCTGCTCGCCAGATATCTTAGGTGAACCTTAAAGCTAAAGTTGCTCGCCCAGTTAGTCTTGCTTAGCGTGCAGGTTCTGCTCGTCAGATACCTTATTTCATCCCGGTTTAACTTTGTCTTAACCGTGGGTGTTTTGAGCTAATCCTAACCGCCCAGATGACGATTTTGCTCGATTATCAACAGATATGAAATCAAAATGAGCAAAAAAAAAATAGATGATCCGTGAAGAGTTGGGCAAGGTGCCGGGATTAGACGCAGAGAACCAAGTTGCAGTTGCCAAAATCCTTGTCAGTAGTGATAAAGATCTAGAACTTTTTTTTAGTCTCCCTCCCGATGAGAAAGTTGTTATGGTGGGTATGGTGATTAATGGACGTCTGTAAAAACTAAGGTATGGAAATAATTATTACAAATTAGACCCACGTAGCAGTCTTTCTTATTACAAATTGTTATAGGGTTAAATAACATCTATATATTTTACAGGAGTATCGAAGCTTCACCACGATAATTGAGCGTGGAATTCCACAATACTCATTTTGCAGTGAAATGTTTGGTGCAATTAGGGCACGCCACAACGTAGTGTGGCCTCCGAATAATAATTAACCTGAGGAGCAACACACTTTCATTTTGTCCTCGAAATGTAATTTTGTTAACGTATTTTTCATTATGTTCCATTAGTGTAAGATACGGGTTTTAATATTTACGTAATATTTTATTCACATCTCAAAACAGAATTTGGAAAATAATTTCTTGATTAACAAAAAGATTATAAGTGAGAGGAAAATTAGACAGTTTGATATGGTCAATAACACATGATAGAGATACACTAATTATTATGGTGATTTTAAAGATAAACAAATGCGACAATTGAAATTACAAACACTCATCACACGAGAAATTACTGCTAACTTAAAAAAAATTCCACTTCTAGAAAATGCATATGTTTTAAAGGACGCATAGACTTACATTTCTCTGGTAAAAAAATACCTAAATGGTGACCATGATGCAATTGAGCTAGACCCCGCACCACGACGAGCACGATATTTTCCAGTTTGCTGCGGGTTCAGGGGTTGGATTGGTGAGTTGGTCGATTGTGCTGGTGAACGTTCCTCACCCGCTATTGCTCATGTACCATGTGAAATGTGTATGATATTGGTCAACCATGCATGCTCATTCCAGAATGCGTCATCAGTTTGCATCGATGATTCTTCAGTAAAATAGGATAAGTTTGATGAGTATGAAATTTGACGTATTAGGTTCGGATTATTAATGATCTCAACAGAATGAGATCGTTCAGTGTCACTAGAAATCTCGATTACTGAATAAGAATGAGTACTAGGGGGAGGTATGTATTCCTCATCAAATAGTCTCCTTAATTCATGAGATGATTGCTCTCCTTCGCGATAATAAGCGGCAGCCAACTGTTGTTGCTGATAAAAAAATGCATTAACACAGACACTGATAATGGATTAACATTGAGCAATACAAAAATAAATATTAGCAAATTACATAGATTGACTTACAGATATGATATTTTTCCAAGTGGCGTCATCCGCACGAACACGATTGGTTGTGGCCTCGTAGTTGGCATATGGAAGATTTATAAGCCACTTCCAAACTTTGTAATGTTTGTGTAACTTTTTTGTTTGAATCTTGCATAACTCGTAGTTAACACCAATTCTAGTAAAATAATTCAAGTCGTGCGATGAGAATCTAATTGCGCGCTCATTTTTGTCGCCTACAATCCACGCACTCGACTCGAGATGGTCAATTAATAGAGAGATAAATTACCTATCTACTGCGCGTGTCCATTGCGGAGTAAAAAATACATTATCTTGATTTAAAGCTTGTTTAGGAACACCTTTTGGAGCCATTTTTTGGTGAGAAAAGTTTGGTAGGGAGAAGGGAACTAAATACACTATTGTTATAAAGAAAACTTAAAGCATTGGATGTTTTTACTTGGGAAGGAGTTGAACTATGTTTTATAGGGCCGAAGCACGGTCATTACAATTATTGGCAATGTGAGATGGACCCAACAACTTTAATAATACACCAACTATGTGAAAAAATAAAGCATTGAGGACAATAACATGTGAACATTGACAGACAATAATGGGCCATAGAAAACGTAGCAGATCAACAAAAGTAGACAATCCCAATGACATTAGATATAAAGTGCAGATGGACAAAAATTTAGTACCCCACATGTTACTGCCTACCAAATTTACATCAGTACTAATTAAGAATACTTCCTCAAACATAACTACTACTAAATTTGGTCCTATAACTACGGGAGTAATTGGGGATAGGATTTTTGGCCTCCACCAAGTCGTGTAAGTAGAAGAAGCACGATAAATGCATGAATTGATGAATGGGGAAGGGGGCATGATGAACACATAAGAAAGTTAACAAGTTAATAAGAACCACTGAGGCTTATCACAGTCCTTCCCCTACCTAAAGCCCACTGCACCTAGTTTCATCTCCACATCCACATAAATAATAAAAGGAGAATTTATAATTTGCAATTCGGCATGTTCCAAGGCTCACAAAAGTGATGAACAAAATAATAATTAAAATGCTAGTATCTATTTATATTCAATTATACCTCAAGTCCTTGACAGTACATAAATACACATCACTTGCATGTATCTTTTTCTTCAATTTCATTTTCATTTTTAAAGCAGTTGGGGCAAGGCCGATCATGTCAAAATTCAAAATTACGGATAATGATTTAAATTAGCACATAATCATATCATACAACTTGATACAAACTAAATAAAAAATGTTTATTTAGCATTCTAATCAAGTTATAATTACAATTAAATTTGTGGCATCATGGATTTTAGATTTACTAAACATAATCTGGATTTAACCTAAGTGATCATATGCATGTATGTATATGCGTCCATATGCAATGTATGTATATTATTATAAATTTAATATTTTCAGGTGGAAGGATAGGTGTTTTGTTTCAGGTAGAGGGTGAAAGCATTCAAAGTGATACATTTGCATCAACCATCCCCCACTTTCAATGCTATCACTCATCATTCTTACTCAACCAACTAAACTCCACCATTTGTTCATTCCCACATTTCCAAACATTAGCAGCTACTCAAGACATTGCAAGAAATAACCAAAATGGTCCAAAAAATTAAAAAAAACAAGCAAATCAACACACTGGATTCTTACTAGTTATACAGAAATTTGCAGTCGGACACTTCTTTCTTTGTTATTTACCACCACATATATTTTCAGTCAGTGATGCCTGATACAGAAATTAAGAAATTGCCAATTAACAAACAGTTCAACATAGCTTTACAAATTGCAGTTAAAACAAAAGTATTAATGCCAAATGATGTCAATTTTCCATGAATAAAAAAAATTAGAGAATTTAGACGGATATGAATGAACAATAGATCCCAAATCGAACTCAATCGTATATTACCTGTCGTTAGTGATGACGTTTTTTTTCTCAATCGTGTGTCGCCGTTCCAATTAATTGAAGAAGGGCGAGATAGAAACGGGTAGGCAACGAATGATCATGCGGTAAAGGAAGGGCTTATCGACGAACACCTTTGAATGGAAATATGAGATTAATTGGAGATTGAGTTGAGGAAGACGATGAGTGGCCTGATTTTGGAGCAATCAGTCGTCCGTGCGGTGGGGGTTCTTTCGCGGCCGTCCATGCGGTGGAGGTTCTTTCGCGGCCGGATTGGAAGAATTGAGGTAGGATTTCCTAATTTTGGGTGTAATAAGAATGAGGGGTATAAAAGTAAAATTAATATCTAAGCTAAAATCAAAAACTTGGAAAGTAAACCATTTACTAATATTTTAAACTCAACTCAAATCTTTTAAAGTAAACTGTTGATATTTCTTGATAACTGGAGAAGTCCGACTATTTTAATTTAAACATGACAATCTAGACTGGCAAAGTAAACACAGACTTAGAGTTTTGATTCAAAAGAACTTGAAGAATTGGGAAGATTGTTTGTAATTTGCTGAATTTGCATATAATAGGAGTGTTCATTCTGCTACTAATCATTCTCATTTTGAGGTTTTTTATAGCTTTAATTCTTTGAGTCCCCTTGATCTTGTACCAATACCTATTGAAGAAAGTACGAGTCTTGATGGTAAAGCAAAAGCCGAGATAATTAAGAAGTTGCATGAAAGAGTAAGACTCAATATTGAGAAGAGGACCGAGTAATATGTCAAACAAGCCAACAAGGTTCGAAAGCAGGTCATCTTTGAACCCGGAAATTGGGTATGGTTACACATGAGAAAGGAAAGGTTTCCAAGTAAGAGGAAGTCCATATTGCAGCCAAGAGGAGATGGACCATTTCAAGTGATTTCGCGAATCAATGACAATGCTTATGAACTTGACCTTTCAGGTGCGTATAATGTAAGTGCAACTTTTAATGTTGCTGATCTTTCTCCTTATTTTGGTGATGCAGATTCGAGGTCGAATCCTTTTGAAGAGGAAGGGAATGATGTAAATGCGTCCATGCAAAGCCATGTAAGAAAGGTAGATCCTTTAATAGTTCAAGATGAACCAATTACAAGGGCAAGAGCTAAGAAGATAAAAGAAGTTATGATGATTCTTGTAGCTGAAATCAAAGACAAAGCCCAAGTTGATTCTTCATTTGACCAAATGGTGAATATTATTCAAGTTGATGGGCTGGTTATACCATGAAGAGTTGGGCTTACATCATATCAAAATTGAAGGTCCAACATGGGGGAAAATAAGTCAATTTTCGTCATTATGCTCAAGGCCTAAAATAATGACCTTTTATTTTGGTCAATATAAGTTATTTAGGTGTTTAAAAAGTCCAGAGTCATTACCTACCATCAAGTGTCCTTATGGGGGTTATATTCTTATTTTAAATATTTTTTTCCATATGTTGTAGGTTACTAGATGTTACAATAGGTTACCAGTCTATTGTCTTTAAGTGTATTCAAAAGGCCAATTAAGTGTCGTGAAGGTGGCAGCCACCTTAAGAGTCAATTGTAGGCTATAAATAGGCCATTTTGATCACTTTGTAAACACACCTTTGATTGCATACGAAATTAAATATATTATTTGTGTTTTGAGATACTCTTATTGTGAGTGTATCAAATATTCAAGAACTTATCAAGATTTTGAGCACGGTCTTGTGGCGTTCAATTGTACCGAGGTTCTTGGCTCATTCTATAGCCAACGGGTCGAGGTTTTCTAGCTCTAAGTAAGATCAAACCAGATATACGATTTGAGTAGATCTTCTGCTTATTTATACGTTGGGTTCTTAGATTAATATATCTAACGGGCCCTTCGTCTCTATCCACATGAGTTTGGTATCAGAGCAATCTGGTATTGATCTGATTATATTTATATTCATTGTTTTCTTCTTCGTTCTAAAAAAAATTGTACCAAGAGAAAAAAAAATCAAAGGTACAAAAAAAGTGTCAAAAAAAAGTCGTACCAAGAAAAAAAATACCAAAGGTACAAAAATAAATATATATTAAAAAAAAGAGGAAAACATTCTTTTGTGTTGTTTTAAAAGTTATAAGAATTCTTCGTCTCTTCTTCCTTTTAAAAGGACTAAGGGGTAGTTGATCGCTACTTGAAATTGTTAGGCTTGGTTAGTACTTGAATTTGAGTGGTAAAAGGCTAGAGTGGTGAGTTCATTAGAGGGGAGGTAAAAGCCAAACGAGTTATACACGAGAGAATTGTGAGAAATATTTTATTTTGAGTGATACACGAGTGATCGTGAGGAACATGGAAGAAAAAAATAAGAAGCTTTCACTTTACAAACCATGCAACAACAATTTGTAAGGTTTGGAGCGGTTCTTCAAGCCATCACAAATCGGTTGGACATATTGGAACAACCTACTCCAACTGAAGGAAGAAACCTTATTTCCAATCGACATAATGCGGAGGTGGAATCGGAAGAGTGCGATGATGATTTGGTGGCTCATCACCAAGTTGATGAAGGAGATGTAGGAGGCAAATTGATGAAGTGGATCGAAATTTGGGGAGCATCAAAATGCACATCCCTTCGTTCCAAGGAAGGAGTGATCCAGAGGCTTATTTGGAGTGGAAAAGAAGGTATATTGTATCTTTGATTGTCATAACTACTCGGAGGAAAAGAAAGTTAAGCCTGCGGCTGTTGAGTTCATCGATTATGCTATAGTTTGGTGGGATCAACTCATTACAAATCGGAGGCGTAACGAAGAAAAACCGATTGCTACATGGGCTGAAATGAAAGCAATCATGCGTAAGAGATTTGTACCCTCTCATTACTTTCGTGAATTATATCAAAAACTTCAATCTATGATTCAAGATACTAAATCCGTAGATGAGTACTATAAGGAGATGGAGATTGTCATGATTAGAGTAAATGTTGAGGAAGATCGGGACGCAACCATGGCTCGTTTCTAAAATGGGATAAATAGATAGATTGCTAACATTGTGGAGCTTCACCATTATGTGGAGCTTGAAGACATGGTACATACAACCATCAAAGTGGAGAGACAACCAAAGAGGAAGGGTTCGTTTCAAAGAAGTTACCCTCATAACTTTCAATCTTCAAACAAGGTGAAAGATGGGACATCCAAGGCGTCTTTTGGAAGTTCTTCAAAGTTACAAGGTGAGGTGTCAAATGCCAAGACTAGTGAGGTTGACAAGGGAAAAGGTATTATCTCCACACCTTCTTGAAGTCGTGATATCAAATGCTTCCGTTGTCATGGATATGGACATATTGCATCTGAATGTCCAAACAAGAAAGTGATGATTTTAAGAGATAATGGGGAGATTGAGTCGGAAGGTGAGAGTGATGAAGATAGTGAAGAGCAAGTTGAGACTTTCCCCGTTGAGTCAAGTGAATTTTTGGGAGAACTTTTGGTGGTGAGAAGAGCTTTAAACATGCAAGCAAAGATGGATGAAGTGGAACAACAGCGGGAAAATATATTCCACACAAGGTGTTTGGTTCGAGAAAAGGTATGCATGTTAATTATTGATGGTGGTAGTTGTGCTAATGTTGCTAGTACGTAAATGGTGGAGAAACTTGGTTTAATTATCTCAAAACATTCTAATCCATATAAGCTTCAATGGCTTAATGAATGTGGAGAAATTCGAGTGACTAAACAAGTTTTGGTGTCCTTTTCTATTGGAAAATACAATGATGAAGTTTTATGTGATGTGGTACTCATGCATGCAAGTCATATTCTGTTGGGAAGACCATGTCAATTTAATAGGCGAGTGGTGTATGATGGATAATCAGTTTACCTTGAAGCATCAAAATAAGATCATCATGCTTGTACCTTAAACTCCACGACAGGTTCTTGATGATCAAATCAAGATGTCTCAAGCAAGGAGAGCACGTGAGGTTGAGGGAAAAAAATGAAAATGTGCAACAAAATGTGAGCAAAAAAAAAAGAGTGGAGAGAAAAATAAGAGGGTTGATTTGAGTGTTTCCGAGGGAGAAAAAAAATTGGATGGAAGTGAGAACACAAAAAGAGTGAATTTATTTGCAAGTGGAGGTGAAATAAAGAGAGCTATTTTTGAAAACAAAAGTGTATTGGTGATGGTACTTAAGGAATCCTTCTTGAACACTAACGACCTAACACCTTCTTTGCCTAGTTCTTTTGTATCTCTTTTGTAGGTATATGATGATGTCTTTCCGGAGGAAGAACCACATGGTTTACCACCGTTAAGAGGCATTGAACATCAAATTGATTTCACTCCGGGAGCAACGCTTCCAGACCGACCAGCTTATAGAACTAATCCGGAGGAAACAAAAGAAATTCAAAGACAAGTGGAGGAGTTGATGACTAAAGGCAAGGTTCGAGAAAGCATGAGTCCTTGCGCTATTTCGGTGATCTTGGTTCCAAAGAAGGATGGAACATGGAGAATGTGCACATATTGTCGTACCATCAATAAAATCACGATGAAGTATCGTTATCCCATTCCTAGGTTAGATGATATGCTTGATGAATTGTATGGTGATGTGTTGTTTTCTAAAATTGATTTGAAAAGTGGTTATCATCAAATAAGGATCAAAGAAGGAGACGAATGGAAAACTGCTTTCAAAATAAAATATGGTTTATATGAGTGGTTGGTATTGTCATTTGGCTTAACCAATGCACCAAGTACTTTCATGAGATTAATGAACCATGTTTTGTGGGATTTCATAAGAAAGTTTGCTATTGTCTACTTTGATGATATCCTTATTTATAGCAAAAGCATGGAAAAACATCTTGATCATGTGCGAATTGTGTTAGATACTTTAAGGAAAGAATCTTTGTATGCTAATCTTAAGAAGTGTTCTTTTTGCATGGATAAAGTTGTTTTTCTTGGTTTTCTTGTTAGTGCCAATGGGATTGAAATGAATAAGGATAAAGTCCAAGCTATTTTAGATTGGCCGGTTCCTACTAACATTGCACAAGTAAGAAGTTTTCATGGTCTTGCTAGTTTCTATCGAAGATTTGTTAGAGACTTTAGCACCATTGCTGCACCATTAAATGAAATTTTGAAAAAGGATGTGGGTTTTCATTGGGAAGAAAAGCAAGAACATGCATTCAATCTTTTGAAAGAAAAACTCACTACTGCTCCAATTCTTGCATTACCTAACTTTAACAAAAATTTTGAACTTGAATGTGATGCATCTGGAGTAGGTATAGGAGCTATTTTGATGCAGGATGGAAAACCAATTGCATACTTTAGTGAGAAGTTGAAGGGAGTTCAATTGAACTATCCAATGTACGACAAGGAGTTGTATGCTTTGGTGAGAGCATTAGAAACGTGGCTGTTGATGGGCGAACATCAATCACTATTTGGCGAACAGTAATTAAAGCCCAAATGAAGATTACAAAGTGTCATACCCAAATTAGAAATGATTAACGAAGAAAATCAAAGGGGAGTGCATAAATTAATCCAGGGGGTGTATTAAATGACGAACAACTCCCTCGACGAACAACATACTGGCGAACAGGTCCTGGGGCCAGAAGCCAAATATGGACCCTACATTGAGTCATTGATGACGAGCAACATTGTCAAAAGAGGTGCATTTACCAGCCTAAGAGGTGTCTGTTGACGAACAAAGAACCCAGGTCCCGAAGCCTACCAACACGGAATATAAAGGCGAGCAGCTTCCGAACCATAACCTCAAGAGGTGAACAACTTTTACCCAAAAGACCAATCTGGACCAACCAAGCCCATCAAGACGAACAACAATGAGTCCGAGATAAGGCCAAAGAAGACTTTGTAACTAAGTTTTAGCTTAGATAAGGTCAAATGACACTTGTCTTACATGCAAGCTAGGAAGTCCAAGAGTTTTGTACACCACCTACTTGGTGGTCTCTATAAATAGTTGTTCTCCAGCTAAGAAATATAAGTTCAAATACACAAATACTCCCAAAGCACACACAAACACACCTAAACGTGCACATACACGAAATAAATACGAATTTGACTCTCGTATTTACGATTTTATAACCCAAACCTTCGATTTTATCATTTACGGTGATAATCAATCATACGTTATTGTTTGGTGATCCTAAACCGAGTTAAAACAGCTATTAATCCTTACGATTAAATTTGATCACCAACAAATTGACGCTAGAAGGAGGGTTCGAACCTTCAGTTGAAGTGTGATTATCAAGAACTTCAAGTTAAAACCTGAAGATTTGAAGAAATCCTCAAGAAATTCTTGAAGATTCAAACAAAAGTGTTCTTGGTGTTCTTTAATATTAAATTTGAAGATTCAAAGATTGAGAAGATAATTCAAATCAGGATGCCTCAATCCAAGGAAACAAGAATTTCACATCCCTCGATGGGAGTCTCCCCAACTCGGGTCTCGTCCACTGATCGCTAGGACCGTGACCCACGACATGCGAACAAAGTTCAATCTTCAGTTGCAGCTCGTGTAATGCCTCCAGACTTAGAGGCATTGGCCAAAGACCCCCAGGAATTGGTCAAAACCATAGCTGCTCTCCAGGCAATTCAAAAGCAACAACAACAGCAACATAGACCTTCACAAGCAAGGTCTAAATCCCGCAACCTGGAAGTAGTGAGAGCAAGGTCCACTCGCGACGAGCAACATGAAGTTTAATAGTGCCCAGAATCGAGGGGACAAGGGCAAGGCAAAGATGGTCGATCAAGTAGAAGGTCAGGCTGAGTCTGCACATGGGCGAACAACAATGTCCAGCCACAGAAAAACTCGTTCCAGTGCACAGGACAGACTTGGCCAACCTCAACTTCAGAAAGAAGTTGCTCGCCAGGAAGTAGGAGATGGGCGAACAACTTTTGAGCAGGCTCGTCCATCAGTGCATGAAAGACTATCTCAGTCAGCCTTTAGGCGCCTAGGGCCAAATGCAAACAACTTCAAGAAATGCCCGCTCCAAGTGAGGGACTGCGACGAGCAGAAATGCCAGTATTTTTGCTCGCCGGACAGCCTCCAAGTCAGGGGGCATCTCTTGAGGAATTATCTAGCCTAAGAAAGGTTGTGGAGAGCATGCAGGGGCAACTTGACCAACAAAGAGGGATGGGGACGACCAGCATGCCATCCTTCCCTTTGTCATCCATCATACTGAAGGCCCCAATCCAGAAGAAGATACAATTTCCGGCAAGCATACAATACGAAGGCATTGCTGATCCCCGAGTCCATTTAACCAGGGGCGGATTTATTAGTGAGCTGCACTGGGCTTCAACCCAGTGCAAGCATCCCCTAGAGTCCATAAAGTATATGTATATGTTTGACAAATAAGCCCACAACTTATCCTTATCAAATAATTCAGCCCACCCCAATAAAAAGGACAATTAAATTCCACGATCCCACCCCATTCCAATGTTATGCGGATGGTACATGTCATCCTTATTTAAATTATTTATTTATATTGTCTTGCGTTCAAAAATTAAAAACCCTGTTTCTCTCTCAATTGTTATTTAGAACAGGGATTACGTAAGGAGTTTTAGGCATAGGACATTGGATAGATTATTTTATTTTTCAACATTTATTTTATTTTTTATTCCCCCAAAACATTTTTTTTCCTCAATTTTTTTTAAGCGATGCAAAACTTCTAAATTTCTAAAATTCTTTAGTCAGACCAACTACTTACTCAAAGAGGAAATTGAAGGACTGTGTATTATTCACTAGATTGATTCGTCTTATTTTAGCATTGTCTATTTCTAATTTTAACAATTGATGAATTTTATGTTTTGAAAATATTTTATTTTATACTTCCTCCACTTCAAAATAAGTGTTGATTTAACTATTTTTTATATTTTTTTCTAATTTATCCCGAATTTGGAAATCAAGATATAAGTGATCTTTTAGAGATTATAATAATATATAATATCTATTATAAAATTATCAAAATATAATACTCCATCCGTCCCATAGGAATTTGTACACCTCCGTGAACACATTTTTTTTAAAGAAAGAATCACTTTTTGAATAAAATAGTGATATATGGATAAATATGTTAATATTCTTTTCAGAGTGCATGCAAATCATTATTTCCTTTTATGGAGTGTGCAAATTCTTTTGGGACAGACCAAGTAAGAAAGTGTGCATTTCAGAACGGAGGGAGTAGACCTTTTAGAGATTTATGAGTATGTATAGAGTAAAGTTGGTTTATTCATGCATTATTAAAAGATATTAGTTGTTTTCATTAGAGTATTAGTTGTTTCCATTGAAGAGTATTAGTTGTTTTCACTGTAAAGTCTTAGTTTTTTTTTAATAAACAACTAATTTTAATACTCTTCAGTGAAAACAACTAATATTCTTCAGTGAAAATATCTAATACTCTATAGTAAAAATAACTAATATTCTTCAATGTCACTTTATACCTTGTTGAGAATTATATGAGGTATATATGTTGAAATTTTTTTATTCTTAATTTGATACATAATCTCTAGAACGACACTGATTTTGAAACATGAAAATTATAAAATATTTGACCTAAATTTTTTCCTTCATAGCCCACCCCATTATTAATTCCTGGATCCGCCACTGCATTTAACGAAGTATTCAGATTACATGATTTCTATGGGAGCCAGTGATGCCACCCAATGCCGGAATTTCCCCTTGACTTTGGGGGACAGAGTACACAAGTGGTTTTCTGCGATGCCACCAGCATCAATCCACTCGTTTGTTCAACTAAGTCGAGAGTTCCTCTCCCACTTCTCGACTGCTGGGTCGTATTTATCTCAAAAATACCGGTTATCGGACTTAAAGCAAAATGACGACGAGTCAGACCGGGCGTTTATGGAAAGATTTGACAAAGTGCTGTTAGAAGGGGAGCAAGTTAGCGAAGACACGAAAATCGTAGCCGTCATGGCCGGGTTAAAGAAACGATCTGAATTGTGGAAGAAGGTACGTCTGAAGTGCCCCAAAAGCTATGCCGAATTTAGAAACCAAGCCGGCATATTCGTTTCCATGCACGAAGCCCTGCAAGCAAACTTGGGAGACAACAAGGCTGATCCCAAGAAGAACAATAAGAAACCCGACGGAACAGGCTATCGGGTCCCTAAAAACATGAAGGCATTTACCGAAGGGACGGAGCTGAAGGAAAAGCTAAATCAAGTGCTAACAGTATCCATCGATACTGTGTACGACAATGTAAAGGAGAAAGAGTTGCTCTCCCCTCCCCGAAGGATCCGTCAAGAAACTGGCAAACTCAACCCTAACAAGTATTGTGCCTACCATCAAAGTGTGGGCCATTTTACTAGTGAGTGTAGAGATTTGCTTAAGCAACTCTGGCGATTCTACGAGGAGGGAAAGCTCTCTGACTTCGTCAAAAGGAAACCTGGAAAGAGAGGCAGGGAGAGCAGCCCGGGGGATGAAATTGACGATCAACCTCCACGAAACAATAAACCCGGGCGACCAGTTCCTGTCGTTGCTGCTCGTCCATTAGAGGATCTATACATGATGGAACCCTCAGGACCTGCGGGAGGATGCTCTGATGGACGACCACCAATTTCCAACCGAAAATGAAAAGCCGAATTACGAGCGATCGACCAAGTAAAAGAAATGAGGATCAATTCATCTGTCCTACAAGCATCTGAACTAGTCTTCACAGAGAAGGACTTGGATGGGATTTTGACTCCCCACAATGATTCGCTTGTAATTTATGCAAAGATCATGGGGACCAGAGTACATAGATTGTTGGTGGACACCGGAGCCTACACCAACAACCTTTTCAAAAAGACGCTCGACCAACTTGGAGATTATTCGGGCTACATACGAGATTCAAATCATAGAATCTTAGGCTTCGGAAATGCTGGAACAGTCCCGTTAGGGGAGATTAGGTTATCCATTCAGCTTGTAACGGTCGAGGAACCCGAGAAAAATATTACAAGAATGGTAGATTTCTTGGTAGTAGATCAAGAATCGACTTACAACGGGTTTCTTGGTCGACCTTTTTTAAATGAATTTAAAGCTGCATGTTCAACTTACCACTATTGCATAAAGTTCCCAACAGCAAGTGGAGCAGGCTCAATAAAGGGAGACCAAAGAAAAGCTCGTGAATGTCTCCTACAATTGCAAGCAAAACAGGCACAAGTATCCATGATGGAAGCCACCACCAGCTACCCAGTTGATGAATCATCAGTGCTGGAGAACATGATGGACATGGAGGAGGACCATATGGATACTGTCGAGCAGTCTCCTGACGAGCAAGTGTTGGACGAATAACTCTTCACCACCCGTGGGGAACTCCAATTTGACGAACAACATAGGAGTGGTGACGAGCAACATACAACAAGTAGCTTGGAGGGCCAGATGTTGACTAACAACAACGGGTCAGGGCCAACAGATGATCTAGAACCCCACCTGGGAGCAGAGCCCATGAATATCGAAAATGATTTCAACCCTGAGGGACCAATACTTGATCCTCGTTGGAAAGGACAAAAATGACGAGTAACTCCAGTTGAAGAACTGGAGGCGTTCAAAGTTAATCCTGGGAACGAAGATCTTGAATTGTACATAGGATCTGAGCTCCCCGAGCCTTACAGATCCCGAATGAAAGAGTTCCTCAGTAAGAACCTATATGTTTTTGCTTGGTCTCATGCAGATATTGTGGGAATAGATCCAAAGCATGCTTGCCACAAGCTTAATATCAATCAATCAAAAAGGCCAGTCCATAAAAAACGAAGGAAGTATGGTCCAGACAAGTATTAAGCTTTGAATGAAGAGGTGAAGAAGTTGTTAGACAATGATTTAATCCGTCAGGCACTTTGTCCACAATGGGTAGCAAACTCAGTCCTTGTGCGAAAGCCAAACAGAACCTGGAGGCTATGCATAGATTTTACAGATCTGAATGCAGCATGCCCGAAGGACAACTTTCCTCTCCCCCATATTGATCAATTGGTGGACAACACTGCGGGTCACGAGATGCTAACATTTATGGATGCCTTTGCCGGATACCATTAAATCCCAATGCATCCAGACGATCAAGAAAACACAGCATTTTATACAAACAAAAACTTGCTGTGTTGGAAAAGAATGCCATTCGGCCTCATCAACGCAGGAGCAATGTATCAAAGGTTGGTGAACAAGATGTTCGATGAAAAAATTGGAGATACCGTAGAAGTCTACGTAGACGACTGACTTGAAGTGAAAATACTAGCTTTCTACTAGTAGCTTCCTCGCAATCGTACGAGTTCACTGTAGTATGAGCAAGTATAATGACCAAGTATATCGAACCCAAGGGATAAAGTGTATGCAAATAGATCCCTGAAGATCTACGCATCGTAGTTAATATGAGTGAAATGTTTTTGGATTTTGAGAGAATTATTTAAAATAAACTAAACTATCCTACAAATGCAAACAAAAAATTAAACTAAAAATTTAAGTTGTGTTTTCAAATAAGAGATGGTGATGCTCAGGATAGGAATCCCTACGTATACTAACGGAGCAGGTACATAATCAAAATAACCGTGACGCGCAAGAAATAACCTAAGTAAAAGAATGCAAGATGAAAGCTCAAGATTCTAAACCCTAATACTTTACCCTAACACTCGACTTCACTAATCCACTAACAAGTTAATAGATTGTGCTTAATTAATGAGACTCTAATTTAACTAAGGTGATGCGGTCGTCCTTCTTCGCTAAACTGGTAGATGAATTAACCCTTTCTAAACCCTCTAGTTAAGTCTACTCGTTGTTAAAGAGTGATAAAGTCATCCTCTCTCTAACACTTTTCGAACAAAATTCAAAAGAAAAGTTAAGATTAATTTTAAGAATTCATTAATTAAGAGAATTAAAACCTAATGTCACGAATTACCCTAATTACGTACCCACAACCTACTTCTACGAGTTCATCCTACCCCAAGCATGCAAGGGTTTTAGCCGGACATGGTTATAACGATAACAAAAGCAATTGACGAAGTAACGAACATAAACATGATGAATTGAAGTGAAAAACTAAAAAGCTTGAACTAGGGTTTTGAAAGAAAATAATTCTAAGAACTGAAATTAGATTAATAAAACGAAGTCTAAAGTGTTTAATAACAAAGATCTGAAGAAACAAAACTAAAAAGTAAAACCGTGATGTGAATTCGTAAAGAAAACCTCGAAACGTAAAAGTAAAGCTTGCTCGTTCCTTCTTCTCCAAAAACTAACTCTAAAACGATCTCGTATCAAGTGGTGGTAAGTGGTTCTCCAAAAACGAACTTGGGACAAATATATATTAGCGTCGGGCCGAATCTGACTTGCATGGGCCAAAATTCCCATCAAGCTCGAGTAGTGCTCGAGTAGAAAGTACTCGAGCAAGTTTTGCTCGAATAGTCAAAACTTACAGAACCCAAAAAGTACTCGAGCTCCTTAGCTCGAGTAGTACTACTCGACCAGCCTCAGCTCGAGTACTCTACTCGAGTGCTCGAGTAGTAGCTACTCGACCAGCCTCAGCTCGAGTGCTCTACTCGAGTGCTCGAGTAGTAGCTACTCGACCAGGCTTGGCTCGAGTGCTCTACTCGAGTGCTTGAGTAGTCAGTACTCGAGCTCCTCCAGCTTGAGTACTTCAATGACACTTTTGCTCGCTCGAACTAGTACTTCTCGTATTTCTTCCATATCTTCTCATTCGGGCATCTGTTTGAGTCGATTCAAAGTCCTACGAGCTCCTCTTTTCGCCCTCTATCCATCTATAAGCATCAAAGAAACAAATTTATTATTTTATGAAAATGATACTCGAATGACTCTAAATACTTATATAAATTAATCAAAACAAGGGCATTTCGAGCGACGAATCATGACAATTTCACGCCTAATCAACGACATCGTGGTCAAAAGTCCCCGAAAGGAAGATCATCTCCAACATTTAACCCAGGTGTTTGAAACCCTTCGACACTATATAATGAAGTTGAATCCAAAGAAAAACAGCTTTGGAGTTCATTCGGGGACCTGGGACATCTTGTTAGTCAATGTGGAATTGAGGCCAATCCGACAAAAGTCAAAGCCATCGTGGATATGCAATCGTCACGTTCAGTAAAAGAGGTGCAAAGGCTTACAGGATGCCTAGCAACTTTAAACCGGTTCATATCCCGATCAGGAGACAAGTGTCGTCCATTCTTCGAGGCCATCAAGAAAGGAAAGTTTATGTGGACTAACAACTGCCAAAAGGCATTCGACCAACTTAAAGACTGCCTGGGAGATGTTAAAATTCTATCAAAGTCTATCCTAGGTGAAAAACTCTATTTGTATTTGGCAGCGTCAGAAGTGGCAATCAGCTCTGTTCTGGTACGGGAGGACGACAAATTTCATCAACCAATCTACTACATCAGCCAAGCTTTACACGAGGCGGAGATCAAATATTCCCCAACTGAAAAGCTGGTGTATGCACTTGTTATGAGTGTGAGAAAGTTACGACCATACTTTTTCGACCATCAAGTTGAGGTGCTAATAACCTTCCCACTTAGAAAAATTCTCCATCGCCCCGACACAGCTGCTCGTCTATTAAGATGGTCACTAGAGATTAGCCTGTTTAGGGTTACCTATGCTCCTTGAACAACGATCAAAGGGCAAGCTTTAGCCAATTTTATTATCGAACTAACTTTTCCACCAGATCCAACGAGAGGACTAGATCATCCCTGACATCTCTATGTCGATGGATCTTCAACCAACATGGCCTCGGGGGCAGGAGTAGTCCTAATTAGCCCTAACAGAGAAGTGTTCACCTCGGCAATCAAATTTGGTTTCATGGCTACCAACAACGAAGCTGAATATGAAGCTTTTATTGCTGGTCTCCACTTATCCCTTGCAGTTGGTGTCAGGCATTTGCAAATATTCGGCGACTCACAATTGATCGTGAATCAAGTCCGAGGTGAATATGAAGTGAAAGACGATCACATGATCGAGTATCAGCGGATTGTTGCTCACCTAATGTCCCTACTGGATCAAGTCTTCATTGAACAAATTCCAAGGACAAGCAACACTCAGGCAGATGCATTGGCCAAACTAGCAACAAGCGAAGGGCCTGCAGAGTTAGCAGATATTATAATCACAAAGATGAACGACCCGTCTACGATAAGTTATAATGTCAACCAACTAGACGAACAATCAAGTGAAGAAGAAGATTGGAGAACAAACATAGTCAAATACTTGAAAAGTGGAGAAAAACCAAACAGCTATTTTGAAGCTGCAAAGCTAACAAAGCAAGCTGCCAGATATACTCTGGTAGGCGAGCAGCTTTACAAAAGGGGAATATCAATTCCACTTCTCAAATATTTACCTAGGGGGCAAGGACGAGCAATACTCGAAGAAATACATGCCGGAGTATGTGGAAATCAGGGGCAAGCTTTGGCGTACAAAGCTATCAGACAAGGTTATTATTGGCCAACTTTACGTCAGGACGCAATCAAGAAAGCAAAAACTTGTCATCAATATCAGATTTTTACCCCGAACATTCATACCCCGGCTCAGGAGCTCGTATCAGTTTACAGCCCACCATTTGCAAGATGGGGGATGGACATTATTGGTCCCTTTCCAGCAGGAGTTGGAAATGTTTGATTCACCGTCGTGGCAGTCGATTATTATACAAAGTGGGCAGAAGCAGAGGCCATGGTGAAAATTACGCAATAAAAGATGATCAACTTCATATGGAAGAACATTGTCTGTCATTTTGGTGTTCCACAAACCATTGTGACAGACAATGGTTCGCACTTTGATGGGAAAGAGTTTAGAGATTTCTGTATGAAAGTGGGGGGATCAAAAAATACTATTCTACTCCCTATCATCCCCAATCAAATGTACAAGTCGAAGCTGTTAATAAGATTATCAAGCATACGTTAAAAGTACGATTGGCGGAGATCAAAAGTAGTTGGTCTGAAGAACTCCCGAAAGTCTTGTGGGCGTATAGAGTTTCTCCCAGGTCAAGCACCGGAGAAACACCTTTTGTAATGGCTTTCAGAACATAAGCTGTGATACCAATTAAATTAAAGACCAACACAATCAGGACGACCAACTTTGATGAACAACCGAACAACTCTGCTCTACTTACTAAAATGGACTTGCTCGAAGAAAAAAGATTAAATGCCGAGCTAAAAATGCTACGTATAAACAGCGAGCAGATCGCTACTATAATTCCCATGTTAAAATCAGGGAATTCAGAGTTGGAGATTTAGTTCTAAAAAAGTTACTCGCCCAAACCTCAGGTGTATTGGGACCAACTTGGGAGGGCCCGTATCGTATAATGGACAAATTCCTTAATGGTGTTTACGAATATCGAAGATATGGAAGGCAAGCTGGCCCAATACTCCTGGAATGTTGTACATCTGAAGAAGTACTATCAATAAGTCGAACAAGTTCAATTGTTAAGTTAGATTGTTGGGTGAACAAATGTCTTTGGGGGGGGGGGGGGGCAAGTGAGCCAAATGAATAAAAAATTGCCTAATTTTTTGAAAATTTTGTTAAGTATAGAACGAAAGGTTGTTCGGCACATTGTATAGTCGTGCTACTTCCTCTTTTGATTTTAGATAGAGTTGCTCGGCAAAAAATATTATAAGCGAGCATGTTTTAGTTGGTGTTCAAAGTTGTTCGTCAGATTGTATATGTTAATGATGAACAAGCTTACAACACTTGTAATTTTTCACGATGTAAATATAGTTGTTCGTTGAAAGAAAAATCCAAAGCTCAAGGTACAAGTCCATTTTCAAGGACCAAGACCACTTAAAGGTTGTTCATTTTTTAAGATGAACAATGCCTAAGGCTAAACCCATATTCTATTAAAAGACAAAGTTCAAATCGAACAAAGCCCAACATTATATGTTATAATTGCAAAAGCATTGAACAAAAATATAAAGGCAATTAACATATAAAAAGAAGATGAGCGAACAAAAAAGATATTCATTAATAAAAGACTTTGAGCCTAAAAAATAGTACATAGTGTGGAAAGAAAATGTACTACAAAAAGGACGAGCAACTGTTACAAGAGGAGATATTAAGAAATTCTAAGTCTTAATCCTGTTGTTGCTCGCCCTGAGGAAGATCTGGAGTTTGGTCGGCAGGAGGATCAAAGATCGTATCTCTGGTCAGGTCCTCGACAGCTTTTTATTCTTGCTCTTTGACAGCCTGCTCGTCGTTGGCGTTTTGTTCATCCTGGGCAACTTGCTCGTCTTCCTCGGTTGGGGCTGAGGACGGGTAACAATGATACTGGGGTCAAGGTGGTCAATCGTAACACCATAATCAACCATCTCTCCGACCAATTCAGATTGTTCGTATGCATGTGCAAGACGAATACAGTAGGCGTAGGCACATATGTACCCAAGATTGGTGATGGGTCCGGATCGACTTTGCAGCTCGATTTCCATTTGCTCTTGAGTGAGCATTCCCCCCATTACCTCATTAAGCCGTGCAACTTCAGCCTCGACCTCAGCCAATTTTTGCTCGGCAGCAGCCACCCTTTTCTTCTGCTCTTCGAGCGCGAGATCCTTACTCTTGAGCTCGGTCGACAACTGTTGATAATCTTCGATATGTTTTTTCTCAATGTCATCGGCATGTTTAAGCTGGTTGTTGAGGCGAGCAAGTTTGGCCTCGTACTGGTTGACTAGACCATCTTTTTCTTCAGTCAACTGCCTAGCAGTATTGGCGTAACGACGAACAGCTTCCTCCAGATCGGCAAGCTGGGCCATCCCCTTTTGGGCCATGACAAGAGCGTTGGCATGCTGCATCATGGAGAGATGAAAGTTGTCCGCCACTCCCTGCATGGAGATAGTTTTCTCCATGGGCCTGGTCCATTCACGGACGATCAGCTCGGTGGCCCTGCGGACATGTTCGCTCGGGATCTCCCTGATGTTCACCGGAGTTTTGGAGCATGCATACTGGTGAACAGGGTTTGCTCGCCCTGGATAGTCCTCGACCCGGTATCTGCGAACAAGTATATCAGAAACAGTTAGAAATATTTTGTAGAATGACAAAACATGTTCGGCAGAGGCAGGAAGAACTTACTCTAGGAATTTTTTCTCATCCCAGCTGAGGTGGGTAATGTCTTCTGGGCTGCGGGTGGGGCCTTGCTCGCCTTTTCAACAGGCTCGATAGAAGTGTGGCGAGCAGCTTCTTCTTCAGAGTGGGGTTGAGCATGACTTTTTCCCACCTTCTCTTTTCCCTTATTGCCGGTAGGAACCGGTTGCGCCACATAAGACCTATCACCCTTCTTAAGGCGTTTGGCTCCTCGAGGTGATGGGGCAGGAGGAGGAGATGATGGAAGATTGGAAGGGGGCGCAGCCTGGCGAGCAACTTTTGCCCCCTCAGATTTGTTCGTCATCGCCAACACTTTGGAAGACGAATCTCCTTTCATTTTCCGTCCTTTGGAGGCGGCATCTCGTGGACTCTTTGCTTAAGGAGACCGAAACAAGGAGGTACGACGACAGTAACTTGCTCGGCTAAAAAAAATAAAAATAATAAAGTGTGTTGGACGAGCAAGTTTAGAGAGCAAATGAAAAACACGGTTATGAGGGAAGGTTAGGAATTTTTATACCTGGGGGCACCTCAACTTGAGCTTCCAGGTAGTGGGGGTACGTGAACAGACGAGCAACTTTTTTGCACTTCTCTCTTTTCACGTACTCAATGGTCCTCTCAGCTCTGTCTCGTAGGGCGACCAAACACGAAGTGAAGAGGAATTCAGAGCCAATCTCCTCTTCCTCTAAGTTCCACTTGAGCAACTGGGGACCTTCAAGCAAACAAGAAAAGTTAAATTAGAACTTAATCCAAATACGAACAAGTACAAGCTTATGTTTGATCTTTCCATAAGTGGTGGGAGAGTATATGCGCCCAGTACCACCGTGTGGGTCAGAGGATGCTCGCCAATCGCCCCCGATGAAGAAGAAGAAGTGTTATTTCCAGTTTCCGATTTTGTTCGGCACCCCTTCAACGAGTTTGAGTCCAGTCCGGGCCTTCAAATAGTAATAGCCCTCCTCGCCCCTTGGACACTTTGTGATCGTCATCAGGTAGTTAACCTCTTCAGCAGTAATGCGGTCAACGTATCCCTCCAAGGCAAATAAACCCATAATGCCGAGCAGGTTCATCCACCCTATTGGTGTTATCTGGGTGATGGCCAAGTTGGTCGCCTCCAGAAAACGACCAACAACTGGGGGCAACGACAGCCTTAGCCCAGCGATGAGGGTGTCAATGCTAATCGTTGTACATCCTGGTGGAGGCCGATCAACCCTTTCTTTTCTCTTCAGGGCCCACATATGTATATCATACGGGATTTGATACGCCTCCCGGATAAGATTGAGTTCATCCTTGCGAACAACACTCCGGATCCTGGTCGCCTGATAGTCGGTCTTTACCAAGTCCAATACTTGACGTCGGGAGCAGGGAAAGTTGTTCTCGTGTTCAGCGGAATATGCTCGCCATTCGAATGGGCGAGCAACACCCGAGAGGATCTCATTTTTTAGCATTTTAGGGCCTGGGAATCCTATCCCCTCCAGGAATTCACGGGAGAGCTCGTCAAACTCCGGATCTTCCTCAGATTCTGAAGTTGAGGACTCCTCGTCCGAAGTAGTGCTCGTGGCCTCCTCAACTTCTTCGCCGGATAGACAAGCACCAGTATCTTCCACCGATCAAACCACGGAGTCTACGTCAGGGTGCGTTTTCGAGGAAACCTCAAATGGCGGCTGCCCCTCAAATGGAACGATCGGAAAGAGGGGGTCCAAACTCTCCTCGGAATTTTGATTTCTCGAATGAGAGGACATGGGTTTAGAGGAGGAGAATTTGGATTTTAGGAATGGATTTAAGGTTTCCGATGGCAGTATGACGGATGATGGCGGCGCAGATTCTCACACGGTGGTGGTGAGGCAGATTTTATAAGAAAAGAAGAAAATAAGAGACAAGAAGGAAGAAATAAAAAAAATAACTACCTTGGAAGGAGATTTGAAGCCAAACTTTGAAGAATCGCGATCGAGGAGTCGAGGTCTCTTCCCAACACATGGCTTTCCAACTCAATTCACCACACAATAACACATTCAACTCAAATGCACCCCATAATCACTTTTTGCATCAATTTTTGGAAAAATTGACCCAAAATTTTTCATATAACACATGAATATAGTGCACAACTTGTTAAGTACGAAGACAACCACTCCCCCCAAACTTTTTCTTGCTAAGCAATAATAAAGTTTAAGAAATAAGTACGTACAAGGACGTGCACTAATCACACCATACTCAATCACCCATCAATGCACAATATATAACTTAACTCAACACTCAATAGCACATAAACAATGAATGAGAGGGTGTGCGTCTATGCAATATATCTATTAAACCTCTCAAGTGCGTCGGTGCATATGTACAGCCGTAAAACATGTAAAACACTCCACCCCCCAAACTTAGACTCTGTGAAGCGGTCTAAATTTGGGGTTCTGGATTATCTCATGCGCATATTTTCCGGTTGACACTTCACGATCTAGCATGCCCTTTTTGTTCCCTTGAATTGCTCAACACTATCACTCCCTCGTAACTTCTTGCACCCTCAATACAATCCTACAGTCAAAACACTCAACACAAGATCAAGCAACACATGATCACACAAACGATTAAAAGAAAAACAAAACACACGAAAGCAAGTAAAAATGGGTTGTCTTCCATTCAACGCTATTTTTAAGGTCCTAATGGCTGACCGAGCTCAAAAGAGCTCACAACTCATGAGGCTTAAAGTTACCTCCTTTAATCTCATAAGAGCGGTTGTAGAATTTCTTTACTCGATGCCCATTCACCATAAACACCTTTCCATCCTCTTTCTCAACCTCTAGGAATCCACTCTTGAACATATTTTTCACCACATACGGACCATTCCACTTAGATTTCAGCTTTCCCCCGAACAACTTCATCCTCGAATTGAATACAAGAACTTGGTCGCCCACTTGTAACTCTTTCTTCCTTAATTGCGCATTATACCACTTCTTCGTCTTCTCCTTAAATATCCTGGCACTCTCATACGCGTTATCTCGAAATTCCTCCAACTCATGAAGTTGAAGAAGTCTCTTCTCCCCTGCCACAGTGCTATCAAAATTGAGCCATTTGATCGCCCAATATGCCTTATGCTCCAATTCCACCGGAAGGTGGCATGCCTTCCCAAATATAAGCTGGTACGGGGACATTCCCAAAGGAGTTTTGTAGGCCGTTCGGTAGGCCCACAGTGCATCATCAAGCTTCATAGCCCAATCCTTCCTACTTCCACTAACCGTCTTTTCGAGGATGTCCTTATTTGACGATTTGAAACCTCCGCGAGACCATTAGATTGGGGGTGATATGCAGTGGAGACCCGATGGTTAACTTCGTACTTTGCCAAGGCTTCTCCATCAATTTGTTCACAAAATGACTCCTTACATCGCTAATCAACGCTCTTGGAACTCCATATCTTGAAAAGATGTTCTTCCTCAAGAACTCAATTACCACACGTGAGTCATTCACTAGCCTCAGTCCACTTCGAGACATAGTCAACGCACACAAGGATATACAAGAACCCATTACTCGGGGGAAATGAACCCATGAAGTCAATCCTCCATACATCGAATACCTCCACCTCCATGAATATGTGTAACGGCATTTCATCCCTCTTCGTGATGGTGATGAATGGTTGGCACTTGTCACACCTTCTCACCCATTCCATGCAATCCTGTAATATTGTCGGCCAAAAGAAACTGGCCTGAAGCACTTTCTTTCTGGTTTTCTCGCCACCTAAATGTCCTTCACATGGCAATGCGTGACAATGCCTCATAATATCGTTCCATTCCTACTCGGGCACACACCGTCTAAGCACTAAATCTATCCTTCTCTTGAACAAATACGGGTCATCCCAAATAAAGTCTCGGACTTTCTTCAAGAATGCCTTCCGGTGCAACGAATCTATATCCGTTGGTAGCTCTCCACTAGCTAAATAATTAGCATAATCCGCAAACCATGGTGCTTTTCCCTCAACTCGATATACTGGGACATCTCCTACTTGAAACAACTTCTCGTTCGGAAACTCGCCATTTACCTCACGCTCTTCTACCATGTTCTCCTTAGTGAGCTCCAACCTTGAAAGGTGATCGGCGATAACGTTCTCACTCCCCTTCTTGTCTCTAATCTCTACATCAAGTTCCTAGAGTAATAGGATCCACCGAATGAGTCGTGACTTAGCATCTTTCTTGCTCATGAGATACCGAATCGCGGCATGGTCCGTATACACTATTGTTTTCATACCTACTAGGTAGGGCTGAAATTTATCAAAAGCATATACGACCGCCAGCAATTCCTTTTTTGTCGTGGTAAAATTCATTTTAGCCGAATTCATCATCTTCGAGGCATAGTAAATAGCGTGAAACCGTTTCTCTCTTATTTGCCCCAAAGCTACTCCCATAGCATAGTCGCTAGCATCAGACATTAGCACAAACGGATTACTCCAATTCGGAGTCACGAGGATAGGGGCATTAACCAATGCTTCCTTTAACCTGTTAAAAGCCACTAAACAATCATCAATAACTCAAAAGTGGCTTATTTCTCAAGAAGTCGGGAAAGAGGTTTAGCAATTTTTAAAAAGTCTTTAATAAAGCGTCTATCGAATCCTGCATGGTCCAAAAATGAGCGAATTCCCTTCTCGGTCTAATGTGGTGGAAGCTTCTCAATAGCAATCACCTTCGCCTTATCAACATCTATGCCTTTCAAGGATACATGATGTCTAAGAACAATTCTTTCTTTCACCATAAAATGATACTTTTCCCAATTAAGCACCAGACCCGTTTCCTCACACCTGCTCAAAACCACTTTAAGATTGATTAGACACATATCAAACGACTCCCCAAAGACTGAGAAGTCATCCATAAAACTTCCATAATTTTCTCAATCAACTCATGGAAGATTGCCATCATACACCTTTGAAAGGCGGCGGGTGCATTACACAACCCAAATGGCATTCTCCTAAACGCATATGTACCATAAGAGCAAGTAAAAGTGGTTTTCTCTTGATCCTCTGGGGCTATCATAATCTAATTATATCCCGAATACCCATCTAGGAAACAATAACACTCAAACCCCCTAGTCTATCAATCATTTGATCAAGAAAGGGCAAAGGAAAGTGATCCTTGCACGTTACCTAGTTCAACTCCACATAGCCAACACATACACTCCATCCCGTTACTAATCTAGCTACCACCAATTCATTAGTTTCAGTTTTAATCATAGTGGTACCCCCTTCTTAGCAACAACATACAACAGACACACCCAAGGACTATCAGATATAGCAAAGATCATGTTGCTATCTAACAGTTTCAATACTTCCTTATGAATTACCTCTTGAATTACCAAATTTACTCTTATTTGATTTTGTACTACGGCTTTCGTACCTTCCTCTAGTCTAATCCTATGCATGCATATAGATGAACTTATCCTCTTAATATCCTCGATCGACCATCCGATGGCCGATTTGTGCTTACCAAGCACTGTGAGAAGTCTCTCTAATTGATCACTAGATAAAAGGGAAGATACAATTACCGGGTACCTCTCATTGTCCTCCAAGTACGCGTACTTAAGGTGATCCGGTAGTGGCTTCAATTCCTTCTTGGCCTCCAACGGGGGTGCCTTATCGAACATCTTCTCGAAGGTGATCTCCCCCACGTCCATTTTTCCTACTTCACCAACTTGTTTCACTTCCATGAACTTCAATTCCTCGCTATCTCTAACGCTGTCAATATAATCAAGATCATAAAGCTCATAAGTTAACTCTTCAAGCACAAGATAATCATAATTATTAACATAAAAGGAGCAAAGGTTGAGAAGTGTGTCATCAACACACGTGTCCATGATGTCAATAAAGTGACAACTTTCATCTTCCATCGGGTATTTCATTGCTTCATAGATAACAATCTTTACTTCTTGATCATCCACTTTCACTGTGATTTTACCGTTTGCCACATCCAACACCACCCCTACCGTAGCAAATAAAGGTCTTCCCAAAATCAGGGGTACATACTCATCCTCCTCCATATCAAGGACCACAAAATCAGCTGAAAAAACGTGATCAACTACCGTCACTAGAACATCCTCCACCACATATTAAGGTCTCGTGATGGACCTATCGGCGAGTTGGAGAGTCATCATCGTCGGTTGAAGATCTCCACCATCCAACTTCTTGAATAAAAAATAATGGCATCAGATTAATGCTGGCTCCTAGATCGCACAACACCCCCTTCTTGATTCCATTCCCAATACACATAAGATCATGAAACTACCGGGATCCTTCAGCTTCAGAGGAAGAGCTTTGTGCACCATCGCACTCACCTCATGGTTCAGATGAACAAGTTCAGGCCCGTTAACTCTTCTTCTCTTGGCAATCAAGTCTTTCAGGAACTTTGCATAGTTCGGCATCTGCTCCAAAGCATCATAGAATGGTATGTTGATGTGTAACTTTTTGAAGACATCAAGAAACTTAGCAAATTTCTCATCTATTTTCATCTTCATGAATCGTTGAGGATATGGGACCGAAATCACAGATTTTGGTACCCCCCAATCATCTCGCTCAGTTTCCTTCACATTTCGCTTAACTTCTTTTGCCTTCTTCCACTTGGGTACTCACTATATCTCCTCAATCTCTTCATCCACCTTTTCTTTCCCTCTCTGATCATTTTCCCCCACAATCTCTTCCACCATGTCCTCATCATCCTCCTTCTTTTCCTCACTCTCTTTCTCAATCTCTCTATGGATTTTCTCCACTTCAGCAGGTAGTGGAGGACCATCATATTAAGTTCCACTTTTTAGCTCAATCGCCTTGCAATGCTCTTTCGGATTCACTTCCGGCATGGAAGGAAATTTTCCCATCTCTCTATTCTGCGACGTTGCAATCTGACTTATCTGATATTCAATTGAAGTAAACCGTCTATTATTCTCTTGTTAAATCTGATTGAGGTCCATATCCCTCCTCTGAGCTTCTTGGTCCTTGTGATCATTCTTCTTATTAATCTCCTTCACATCATACTCAAGAGAGGACAACCTCTTACCTCCCTCTCCTACCTTCTGAAGAATAGCAAGTAACATCTCGTCGGTTGAAGAACAACATTCTCCATCAGGAAGTTTCGAACCTGGATCAACGCCTGGTGGTACAATTATTCCAGCTTTTAGATTAATGTAAGAGAAGTTATTATTCATTTTCCACAGGTTCTGATTAGATGATGAACCTTCTTGGTATCCCTTATTATTTCTCCACTGGTTCTGAGGAGGTTGTTGACCATGGGGTACGAACGGTTGACCATAGGCAGGTCGCCCTTGCTAATTTTCTCCTTGCTGATAGCCACCCTAATTGTAATTTGGCATTCCCATGTAGTTGGCCTCCTCTTGTTGGCATCCTGGCTGATCCACCTTCTCACTCATAACAACGCTTCCTCCACTCAGATTCTGGTCAACCTCTAAGTTGTTGATCTTCTCCATCATGACCATGAGTAGTTTCCGAGTCCCCTCACTCTCTTCCATCTGATTCACACTCTGCTGACGCGTCTGGCCAGCATTCCACTGCCCTGCATTCTTCACGATGTCTTCCACTATCTGTCTACATTCCAATGTGCTTCAGTTTAGGAATGCTCCACTCGCACATGCATCGAGATGTTGTTGATCATTCTCACAGGCCCCGCAATAGAAGTAAGCCCTAATGTCTCCCTCATTGTACCCATGTTGTGGGCACTCAATTAGCATGTTAGAGAATCTCTCCCAGGCTTGACTCAATCCTTCGTTCGGTCTCTGCTCGAATGAAAAAATCTCATTCCCAGCCTTTACAGTTATGGACGGAGGGTAGAAATGCTCTAGAAACAGTCGCTCAAGCTCAGCCCATGTATTCACACCCCCTCCCCCCCGCAGAAGTGTGTTATCGTACCAATCCTTGGCTATCCCCTTTAGAGAGAACGGAAATAACCTGAGCTTTTTCATGTCTGCTAACATCCCATTGTAATCAAAAGTGGAGGCTATCATTAGGAAATTTCTCAGATGGGTATGTGGATTATTCTTCCCTACCTCTCCCCTAAACTGGCTTTCCAAAATCATCTTGAGAATACCAGGAGAGATTGAGAAGTTATTCGCCTCCGCTGGTAGCAGAGATACTCCATCATAACATCGTTGAGACTGAGTCTCAAACATTCCTCTAATTTCCATCCCCAGAGGACCTGCGTTCTATGGAACTTGCAGTTGGTGTATTGGTGGTGGAGGGACTTGTTGGATATTCAGTTGGTTCTGGTTAAGCTGTGGAGGGTAGTATGACGGATAATAGGGTGGATAAGGGAATAGATATGGTTGATTGTGGTGTTGGTAAACAGGGTTGATGAAAGGGTTGTTGTTCTGGTTGTTCTAGTTTATGATTTGGTTTTGGTTTAGTACGGGGTTATTTTGGTTAGGTGGGTTTTGGTTGTGCATGGGTAGGGTGGATTCTTGTTATTGCTTCCCCCTTGGGTTGCCTGTTTCTGACCATTAACACCATTCACCCCTTCCACACGCTCCTCATTCTGATTTAGCCCTTCTACATCTAGGCCCAACTCTCTGCCTATGTCTAAATTCATATCATCACTGGCTATCGTAGCCATCCTTCTCTGGAAAGCTCTATTCCTCTTTGCTATAGTCTCGGGATCAAGTTTAGTTCGGTCCTTACTCGTTTCTCCTTAGAGAGAGTTTTTATATACCTGAAACTCTAGAAAGAAATATCAAACGGAATTGTCTAACAAATAAGAAAATAGGAAAAAAAATGCACTCACTACTAGCTACTAAACTATTTCTAAGTTCACCCAATGAGCATATGTCACCTTCCCGGCAACAGCACCATTGGCTTAATCGTAAAATACTGGCTTTTACTAGCAGTTACCCCACAAGAGTATGAGATCACTATAATATAAGGAAATATATCGACCAAGTAGTATCGAACCCGTAGGAGGATTTGTATGAGAGTAAATCCCTGGAAATCTACACATCGTAGGTAATATGAATGCGATTTGGTTTTAAGACTAATATTCAAAATTAAATTCTAAAATATTAATATCTAGCAAACAAGAATCGAACTATACTAACTTCTTACTGAAGTGCAAATAATATGGATGATGCTTTGGATAAGATTTCCTACGTATACTAACGGAGTTAGTATGTTAACTAAAATAATCGTGGTTATCCAAGTTAAAATCCTAAGTATACTATAAACTAGGCAATCAACTTTCCTAATCTAGCATTGAGAATTGTAAGAATAAAAGCTCATAAATAACTCCAATACTCAACTCTAACAACTTACTTCACTAACCCACTAATTAAATTATATGAGTTGCGCTTAATTACTGAGACCCTTATTTTAACTCGGGTGGTTCGGCCGTCTTCCCTAGTAAACCGGTTAATTATAAACCTCTTAAAAAACCCTCTCTTTAAGCCTATTCGTTGATAAAGAATGATGCAGTCGTCCTCTCCTTAATAATTTTCGTACTTAATTCTATAATTATTCTAGAGTTTATTAGAATTATTCAATAATTAAGAAAACTAAAACTCAACATCCTAATTCTACGAGTTCATCCTATCCTAAGCATACACGGGTTTAGCCTAGCATGTTGATTAAGAAAACACATAAATCTAACTATGAATTCAATTGCAAACAAAATCTGGAAATCAATCTCAAAGTTTCAATAAAATCTGGAAAAATAAACTCAATCCCTAAAAGTATTAAAAACAAAAGATAAAAATTAAACCCTTCAATAGATTAATCGTTTCGTAAGTCTCGTATGTTGTAAATCTTATTTATCCTCTAAAAAAACTTGTTAAACCCTCAAAATCACGTTCTTGGCTTCTTCCTCTTCGAATATCAAGTCTAAGTGTGTAAAATAAGGGTTTAGGGATCTATTTATACGTCCCCTAAATTTGCCCAGCGTAGCCTCTCGACCTGGCCCCATGGTCGAGTGCCTGGCGCTCGATCTAGCCATGGTCGAGTGCTACCAATCCTCCGGCGATCACACAGTGTACGAGCTCCCCCTGGTCGAGTTCCTCACGCTCGACCATAGCTCGAGCGCACCTGTTCTTCCAGCGTTCCTCATGCGCTCGACCCCTTTGGTCAAGCGATTCGTGCTCGACCCTATGGCTTGGTCGAGCGCTTCTCCTCCTCTAAATGCCAAGCAGTACTTTTCTTCACCCGAACTAATATTTTTCGTAATTTCTTCATATCTTCTCATTCGGGAGTCCGTTTGAGTCGATTCAAAGTCCTATGAACTCCATTTCTTGTTCTCATTACTAGTATGCATACTAAAGGGGACGAGTTTATTAAAATAGTACTCAAATAACTCTAAATACTCACCAAAAACACTCAATATGTGGACTAAATGAGTATCAGAACATCACAATTTCACGTCTAATCAAAACTATTTTAGCCGTTGATTGGCTTTTCATTGGTTGATCATCACCATCCATTCCTTTATCTAATTATTATTAAATCAACATTTACTTTTTTCATAAATTGCTACAAATTAGAACCAATTTGTCCTTCATTAGCTACAAATTAGGAGCCAATTGGACTTTTTTCTTCTATTTATACTCTATAGGCATGTCAATTTCTTTACCACAATTTTGTAAATCTTCTTTGTTTTGCAATCTCCATATTTTCTATATGTTTTCATAGTTGTGTAGAAATTTTGTCTATAGCATGAATCTATATTTTAGCACATGTACATATTTTTGTAGATGTAGATAGAACATTTTATCAAGAATAAGATTGATTTTTAGATTTTTCAATATATTATTTAGAGATCCTAAGACGTTCCTCAAGGAATTGAAGAATTCATCATAGATTTAAAGGGGAGTGGCGGAAGCTTGGTCATGTACATGACCGATTAAAACTAAATTGATGTATCACTGAGGATTGGTATGGGTATGCTGGTTTAGAAGGGATGTTGAGGAATGAGACGGTTTATGAGGATTGCAAGTTCGATGATATGGTATTAAACAGTTGAAGAGCAAGTCATTCTCAAATATGTTTTAATGGAATTTAATTCCCATTGTTATAAATCTAGAAAATTTAATATTCTAAATTTAGGAGATTTGGTGTGGACATTATTTAAGGACCAAGAAACATATTGGGTCTTATCCATTAGACTAGAGTTTTACCATTATATATATCTCTTTGTACTCATAATTGTATACACTTATACACAAGAATAATAGTGGAACTCCTGACTTGGATCGCCCCCAGACGTAGTCGTTCCCAACAAATTGGGTCAACAAATCGTGTCTCTTTATCTACGCACTTATTTACAACACTCATGATGGAAATGGTTACACTAACAAGTTTTAATTTTTTTTAACTCTTTCATGGATAAGATGCATATGGAACTAGCATGCTACTATGCTTTTGATTTTACTATCTTAAACAATTTTACAGTTTTTATAAAAATAATGAAACAAATTTGTATTGAGTTATAGTTACTAACTCTTACAATTCTTATTTTTAATGGTTTTATTAATGTTTTGAAAGTATTTATAATGTTTTTTTATGTGATGTTAAATATGATATAATTGCACAATTCTAACGATTTACTTTAATGGTATAAACATGGGACATAAATCATGAGATATTGACACCACTGATTTTGAAAGTTTTGTAAAAGTCCTTTTATATTAGCATTAAAATATTTGTATAACTTATGTTCAAAATCATCATATTATGATTTTATTTTAATTAATTTTATTGAATTATTAATTTATCTATAATTTCTAGAAATTATGACCGTAGTAATGGAAATTGGGTATGCCCAAGCAAATATTTTTATCATAATTTAGTTTTAAAAAAATTATCAAACCCGTTAACAATTATTACTGCAGTAATAGGAGATGTTTGGAGTTGGATGTATTTATGTTGCCTGAATATCTTTCGAATAACACTTGTGATACAAATAATATTGATTTTTTTACAAAATACCAATTAACTGAAAAATAAAATATTAAATATTTATCCTTTGATTTATATAGAGGGACTATATTTCATTGATGGTGTTTAATTTGACATGTTTAATAAATATAAATTTCGTAATGTAGCACTATTCCTTAATTTATATATTTCTTAGTTTTTATAATAAATGTCATAATTGGTGTATTAATCTCGCCATATATTAATCAGGTGGAGGTTTTAATTTGATTTCTACAAAAAAAAGATATTATTTTACTTATTAAATTATTTAGATGTTATATAAATTGAAAGTGTGTGTGTGTTAGAAAGTATAGATGTTGTAACGGATGTTAAAGCAAACACTACAACAATCTGAAAAATCAGAGATAAAAATGCATACAGCTGAAGACTTAAACACACAATTGCAAGATGGAATACTTTTTTAACACAAACTATATAAAATAGCTTGTGCTAGCCTTACGGCGAAACGTTCACTATAATAAGATTAGTGATACAAAAGTTGTGTGAAGAGTAAAATCGTTCACAACGGAAACAAGACTCGATATCACCTATCAAATCTAAATTGACTAAGTGTATAACACTATACACCGTCAAAGTTGATTTCACTCTATATCTATGATCTCTCTATTTATGGATATAGGATCGATCGCAAGTTATGCAAGATGAACTCTACTTCTAGGCATAACATAAATGTTGGAATAACTGCCCTATCACCTTTGAACTCAGGATCAACACTAGAGTAGGTGTACTCGTTTACTCCACACTTGGTACTGAAGACTTCGGCTTCTATTTATAGATGGAGGTCTTCAATCCGAAATAACTTCTTCATGTAACCGCTCCATGATCTTATGTTATCTCCACGATCTTATCTTTATTTCTGATATTTCTTGATGCAACCGCCTGATCTAGATCGTTCTAAACCGTTCTGGAATAACCTGGATCGTGTAGTTCCTTGTAGATCCTTCTGAAACCCGTAACCGCCCATGTTGCAACCAATGCTTGCAACATTCACTGCAACATTGAGTATTCCAGAGACTTGTAGATCCTTCTAGATCTTCATCCTGCATGTTAAAACATCTAAGACAACATTTGATCATAAAGTGTTAGTTAATGAGAAGAAAGGGCAAATTCATGTTGTTTTAAAGTAAATAGTGAATACTTCACTACCAACAACATTAACATAAATAAATATAATTAATTATTTGTTATTTGTTCATTAGGAATAATTTAAATATTGTAATGTGAGAATGTAACGTTATTGATTTGACATATATGCTCCATATTAAAACCATACTAGATGAGTCCCGCATACCACGCGAGTTTCTCATAAAAGTTAATTATACAATCATAATGCATTAGGTATACAAAAATAAATTTGTCCAACATAAAGTAATATAGTTTAAATTATACTTTAAAGCTTTATTTTTTCAAATATTTAAATCTATATATTATTTAATAAATATTACACAACATAATGTCACATGTTAAAAATTCGTACAATAATTTTATAAACTTAATTTATATACTATAGATATGTATTTAATGGTCTTTTACTAATACTCTTCATTATAAATAACTCATACCCTTCAGTGAAAACAATTAATATTTTTTTAGTGAAAACAACTAATATCCTTCAATGATTTATGAACCAATTTCACTTTATACATACTCATTTACCTCAATTCAATTTATTGCTGATTTTGTGTCAAATTAATATGCCAATTTTTTGTAATCAAATCCGTACAATCATTCAATTTTTTGAAATATTTCAATTGCTTCATCTTCGTCTCAAATCTACAACTAAATAATTGCGGGTTTTTTTTAACATATTCTACATAAATTTTACGACTAATGTAAAAAAAATCTTTATATTTTTTTAAGGACGAAATATAGTTTATAAAAAATTTATGGGTTAATTGCAAAAAAATCACAAACTTTGTGCTTTTTATCAATTACAGAATAAACTTTTTCTTTTTGCAATTTAATACACCAACTTTTAAATTTTGCAATTTAAAAAATGTGATAATTTTTCGACAATAATTAAATGATGCCCCTGCCGGAAATATCACATAAATATCGACATAGACGCCAACAAATAAGATTGTTTTAAAAAATCAAAATAATGTCTTTAAAATACATTTTAAAGTTATGTTTCTAAAGTTAAAATGTATTTTAAGGACGTTATTCTCATTATAAAAAAATCATAATTTTATTTATTGGCATCTATATAGGTACTATGTGGCATATTTGGCAACTATGACATTTAATTGTTGATGAAAAATTATCAGATGTTTCAAATTGAAAAACTTATATAGTTGGTGAATTAAATTGCAAAGGAAAATGTTCGTGTTGTAATTGATATAGTTCATGATTCTTTTTCCAATTAATCCAAATTGTAATCAACAAAAATTAGTAATAAGCTCATATTTAATTGTAGAGTTGTAAAATATAATATTTGGCCACCTTTTACCATTATATTTTTAGTTTCAGTAAAAAAATTATAAATTAGTTTTATGTGCAATTCAAAACAACATTTGTTTTTTTATTATGTAATATTAATATCATACTAATACATTTTAATGAAACGATAAATATTATTAAAATATACACACAAAATGCAAACAAAATTCATATTTTAGAAAATAAAAAATTGGGTCAATTACCTAGAGGCACAATTGGGAATGTGTAATTGCATTAAAGCCCACTACTTTCCCTTCATTTCAGGACACCCCATTTGTGGGGTCCACAAGCCACAAACCAGCAGCCCCCTTTTTGACTTTGCAGGCCCTTTTTTTTTTTAATTTTAAATTTTCTGACACATTTTCAAATATCCTTTTTTGTTTTTACTTTGGTTTTTAATTTCGAATTTCAAATATTGGGATCTTTTCAGATTTGATTTTTTATTTCGAATTTCAGATTTGTTTTTTTTTATTTCAAATTTCTTTTTCAAATTTTAGCAGAAAATATTTTTTTAGTATGAACTAACACTAATAAAAATAAAAAATAAATGCACCAACCACAATTTTATTACCAACAATTTGAAAACTACATATTTAAAAACTAAAATTACATCCACTGTATCTTCTATACTTCTAATCATCCATAATTTTTTGCAGAAAATGTAGAAAAACATATTTGCATATATAGTTGCAGAAATGCAAAAATTATTTGAATATATGGTTGCATATATTCAAAAATTATTTGAATATATGGTTGCATATATTCAAAAATTATTTGAATGTATGGTTGCATATATTCAAAATTTATTTGAATATATGGTTGCATATATTCAAAATTTATTTGAATATATGATTGCTCCAGTATGCCATCTTTGCTTCAGTATGCCATCTTCTCTTCTCTTTGCTCCACCAGTTGAAAATCCACCCAACATGAAAACAATAACAGTTGAACATAGAGCATTGCAATCTAATATTCCAGAACAACAGAAGCAAAGGTTTCCTAGAAAATCTAGGAAACCAACATCGAAGCTCGGACGAAGAAGAAGGATTACAGAACCCAAACAACATTTATAAAACTGGAGCAACAAACCCCAGGAACTCCCAAATCAATCATAAAATCTGTGAAAACAAAGTACCAATGAAAACAAACACAACTCATCGATCATGGAATTGTTTTGTATATTGCTCCAATCGAAGCACAAGAACTAAATCAAATAATGAGGAAACACACACACAAATTCTTTGGAAATTTTATTTTGCTCCCAGAAAAATCTCCCAGTATTTTGCTCCCAACTGAATCAAGAAAAATCAATATTTTTTAAAATAATACTTATTTCAAATAATCTCTTATTTATGCATAACATATATTCATAGAGATAAAATCCAGAAAAATTCACGAATAATTTGATTAATTATTCACACAAATCAAACCCATAAAAACTCCCCACAAATAAAATCCCAAGGCAAAGAAAGTAAAAAAGAAAAGCAGCAAAAAAAGGATAACAATTTAATTATTAGCGAAACATATTAAATGCGCAGAGTTTAAGCATCAAATTAGTGAGTTACCTCTCACCTGACTTCGACGAGGCGGTGGCGCATTAAAAGCGAGGTGGCGGTGCTACAGATCTGTTACAGATCGGAGGAGAACACCCTCCAAGCGGTCCGATCTATGTAGATTCGAACTGGAAACGGCGGCGGATTTTGGCGGCGGTCGAGCATGGCGGCGGCGGCGTGGAGGATGTTGGGAGAGGCTGTAAGGGCTGGGGCGGTGGGGGGGCTGGGGATGGTGGCTGGGGCGGTGGGGTAGTGGGGAGTGAGGGGCGGTGATGGATAGTGGGGAGTGGGGGTGGGAGGATACAGAGGGAGGGAGAGAGAGAGTCGGGTGGGGGTGGGGGAAAGGGAAGAGAGAGAGGGAGAAAAAGAGTGATTTGATAAATGGGGTGGGGGATGGGTTACTTATGACCGAGAAGGAGAGAGGAAAGAGAGAGGAGAGAGATGGAAAAGAAAGAGAGAGAGAGAGAGAGAGAGAAAAGGGGTCCATGTATTTTGGGATTTTTTGAAATAAAATGTGGTGTTTTGAAATGTAGGATTTTTGGGGTGGTTTAATGCAATTAGGGCTCAAAAAATGGGGCTTGAAGCAATTATTCCTAAAAAATTATACTCCATTTGTCTAGAAACTACTTTCGTAGTAGAGGATGACACAATTTTTAAGAAAAAAAAATGGAGTATGTGAGTATGGGATTAAATAAGTAATAGCACTTAAATACCTTATAGATTTTTGTAAGAGATAAATATTTTCTTTTTAGGAATATTTGGTTGTAAGTGTTTCATTCACAACAATGGAAAATCTCAACTGAAAGTCTGTGATAGCAAAGTTGATGAAGGAATATTCTTAGGATATTCTAAATCAGTATAACTTTTAGAGTCTACAACTGTAGAACCCTTGTTGTGGAAGAAACACCTCATGTGGTCTTTGATGGGTCTACTTTTGAGTTCAGGAAAAAGGAGACTGGAGACGTGATAAGCAAAAGGTTATCCTGAGAACATTGTTGATGCATTCATTCCAACTTGGGACAACCCCACTGTTAAAAAGACTACTAAAGATACTCTGACTCCAGTCAACTCACCTGAAAGGTCTCCTGATCAGCTAAATGAACTGATGAACACTGTCCCAGTTCAAGAGGTAAGTTATGTCGATGAAGATGTGGTCACAACTGAGACATTAACTGAGCCCATCATTCAAGGGGGAACCAATGCTATTGTTATTGAGAATAAAAATACCCTGAATGATGACTCAGGCCTTCAACCCTCTGTCTTGTTTCCTGAATTTGATTATGTTCCAATATCAATGACTCAACTTCAGAAGAGCAAGTCTCTACTGAAGGTCATCATCCTAGGAAACATTGGCTCTCAGATCATCCTGTTAAGCATATTCTAGGTGATCCATCCCCAAGAGTCAAAACTAGAAGTTTTCATGGTGAAAGTGTCTTGTTTTGTTATTTCTTATCTAATCAGGAACCAAAGTCCATTGAAGAAGCACTCCAAGATTCAAATTGGATCATTGCCATGCAGGAAGAACTTAATCAATTCACAAGAAACCAAGTATGGGAACTGGTGGACAGGCCATATCACTGTAATATGATAGGAACCAAGTGGGTGTTCAAGAACAAGAAGGATGAAAATGATGTCATCATCCGAAACAAGGCCAGGCTAGTTGCAAAGGGCTACTCACAAGTGGAGGACTTTGACTATGATGAAACATTTGCCCCAGTAGCCAGATTGGAGACCATTAGACTATTCCTTGCATATGCAGCTCAGAAGAGGTTCAAAGTTTATCAAATGGATGTCAAGAGTGCATTTCTCAATGGAGTTCTCAATGAGGAAGTCTATGTGGAGCAGCCCCCAGGATTTGAGGAAAACAACAAGGTGTATAGGCTAAGGAAAACCCTATATGGACTGAAGCAAGCACCAAGGGCATGGTATTACACCTTGTCCCAATTTCTTCTAGATCATGGCTTCATCAAAGGGAGAGTGGATAGGACTCTCTTCAAAATCACTCATGGAGAAGACACTTTGCTTGTACAAATCTATGTAGATGATATCAATTTTAGATCTCCAAATCAACTCCTCTGTGAGAGGTTTTCTCAACTAATGAAAGGCAAGTTTGAGATGTCCATGATGGGATAAATGAATTTATTGTTGGGACTTCAAGCCAAACAGTCCCCTGAAGGAATCTTCATTAATCAAGCCAAATATACAAGGGAGTTGATCCACAAGTTTGGATGCCAAAACAACAAGGTGGTAAGAGTTCCAATCAACACCAACACAAAGATGGAACCTGATGAAGATGGAGAATCAGTGGACCAGACTAACTATAGAGCTATCATTGGATCTCTTATCTACCTCACAGCAAGCATACCTAACATCACCTTTGTTATTGGCATTTGTGCAAGATACCAAGCAAATCCAAAGAAGAGTCACTTGGAAGCCACCAAGAGATTTCTCAAATATCTCAAGGGGACTGCAAACTTAGGTTTATGGTATCCCTCAAATGACAACCTAGAGCTCACAGGCTACTCAGATGCTGACTACAGGAAATCAACCACATGAACTTGTCAATTCATGGGAAGTAAACTGATATCTTAGTTTTCCAAGAAATAAAGTTCAGTGGAAACTAGCTCCACTGAAGCTGAGTACATGGCAGCTGGAAGTTGTTGTGCACAAATCCTTTTGCTCAAACAACATCTGAGGGATTACAACATAATCTCAAATGAAGTTCCTATCCTTTGTGACAACAATAGTGTCATTGATATCTCTAAAAATCCAGTTCTCCACACAAGATGCAATGATGTGGATATAAGGTATCACTTCATCAGAGATCATGTGGAGAAGAAGGATATCAAGATGCTCAAAATCCACACTGACAAACAAAGAGCATATATCTTCACAAAACCTTTGGCTGAAGCTGTCAAGAACTCTCAGTGGAGTTAGGACTTCTGGATCCAGGGGAGTAAGAAGTCTTAGGAGAGTTAAAATCTTCAGGGGAGATTGAAATCTCAGTGAAGGATAAAAGTTTCAGTAGCGTTGAAGATTTAGTTGATCTCAAGTTTCAGAAGAGGTTGAAGCTTCACTAGAGTTCAAGCCTCAGTGGAGTTCAAGAGGTTAAGGGTTACTTACTCATTGCAACTGAAGTCCACTGTTATGAAAAAATTATTTCCTCTTTCTAAAGTTTTGATAAAATAGCTTTCTTAAGGATGGGGAAATCTCTGAAAATTATTTTCAAATCAGTTTTGAAAAAGTGAAATTATTACACTTTTTGGGAAATATTTCCGAAAATGCAATGATGGAAACCTGCACGTGTCAGAACCGCTGTAAACAAAATTCCACGCCACGCGCCTACTTGTCTAAAAGTCGGACAATGTGATTTCCTATATGATGGTCAAAATTGATCTTGACCATTAATTTGTGGGAGTTTAATACCAGCCGATAAGATCTCTTAAATCCCCCGCCCCCTCACCTCCCACGTTTTCTTTGAACAATCATCAACCGTTGATTAATTATTTTAAAATTAATCCATACTGCCAATTACCTATATAAAAGGCCATCGTCCCCAACAAGAAAACCTTTCCAAATCTTTTAGCCTTTGCATTTATCCTGTTCCATTGATTTCTCAAGATCTTCAACCTTAAAAAACTTTCAAAACCCTAAAAAATGCCTAAACAGTTCATCGTCGACCTTGTGAAACTCTCTCACAAGGACAATTTTTGATATGAACCAATTGTCCATTTTGAAAGCCAAGAGGTTCTAACCAAACCATAATACAAACACATTAAGGAGACTCTGGAGTTGGTGAAGGCGGTCGGTCTCGAAAGATCTCTTTCTGTTCATCCAAACATGTGCTATGATAGGTAGGCAGGGCCGCTCCTTTTTGGAGGCCGAATAGTCGATCGACTCGGGGCCCGACAATTTTGCAATTTTTTAGGGGCTCAAAATTATTTTTATATATATAAAATATATAGATATATAAATTAACAAGATTATCACGTACTGCGCCAATTGTCCTGGTGGTTGATATTTTCTCCTGTCGGGAGGTCCTATGTTCGAACCAGGATGGGCGCTTATATTTATCTAAAGAAAGAAAACCCCCTACAGGTAATCTATACTAATGAATTATGATTTATCTTCTTCTTCTTTTACTAGTATATTTGTATGATAAAAAAAATTATATTAAAATACTTAGTGATCAATAAGTAATAACGATTTTGTAATTTAAATTTGATATATTTATCTATGTATGTGTAAAAATATTATTTTTTATGTTTAATAGTAATTCGTTATTTATGATTTGTTTCTTTAATTTTTAATTATTTATTCAGTATCATGCCGCCTAAATATATATCTGGATATCAAAAAAGGAAAAAAAAAAAAGCAAGGGTAGACGATTTAATTCAAAGTCAAGCGGGTGATATTGGTAAATATTTTAGTTCTAATAAACAAGGTGTCGAAGAGAAAAACAATGAAGTTGAGAGGATCTATTGGATGAAGGAATGGGTGAAAAGTTGGAAGAAGAAAAATTGGATGGGGATGATAATGAACTTGGTTTTGAAGAAACAACTGAAACTTGTGATATGCATGCATCAAATGATGATAATGAAGAAGTGATTGAACATGAGAAAGACGGTGTCTTTGTTCAACATGAGAATGTAAATCAAGAGACGAATCTTGATGATCCAGGAAAGTGGAATAATATTTATCACAAAGTTAGAGATTTTTTAGTGGTAAGAGGCCCCAGGAGAGATTCTTGTAGGTTGTTCCCAAAAAATTATGTCAAAAGACATTTCGATGCATCACATTATAAAAGGATTTTGTCAAAGGGAGAGGAAATAGATAGAAGGTGGCTATTATACTCAATTTCTTTGGACAAGATTTTTTGTTTTTGTTGTAAGTTGTTCAAGAAAAAAAAAGTTGGAGTTCATTTTGCTACCTAGTGAAGGCTACCGTGTTTTTGGAGTGATTCAGCGGATCTATACATTATTCTCCTCTTCAACCAAATGCTGGAAGATATTTAAAAATCACCTGACGGGTTTAACAGTTAAACCATTATTGCAAACACGGTGGGAGAGTCATGTTGAAAGTGTAAAGGCTATCAAGGAGTAAATTATGCAAATCAAAGATGCTTTACTTGACTTGATAAATGACACTGAAGATCCGAAGACAAGAAGTGAGGCTAAATCCTTGGTATTATATGAATTTGAGAATTTTCAATTCTTGCTTGGTGTAGTAATGTGTTACACGTTGTTACATGCCATCAATGTTGTGAGTAAATTTCTTCAATCTGAAAATATGGATATTGATGTTGCTATCAAACTCTTGCAAGGATTCACTGTATTTCTTGAAGAATATAGGAAAAATGGTTTTGATAAAGCTATGAGTGAAGCTAAAGAAATGGCTAATCAGATGGGCATTGAAGCTATATTTCGTAGGCTTGGTAGTGGGGCGGGGAATCCCTGAACCAAACGGGGACGGGGATGGGGATTCTTTTTTCTCCGTGAGCGGGGACGGGGCGAGGACGGGGACTGTATTCCCCACCCCGTTCCCCGCGGGGCCCCGCTTAATTTTATATATAAATATAAATAAATATTAATAAATATAAATATATAAATTATAAATAAGGAAAATAAATATAAATATATAAATTATAAATATAACTTGATGCTTTTAATTTGTATTTTGGATTTTAGATATGATTTTTATAAATTTTTATGCATTTTATGGTGATTTTTTGAGAATTTCTGGAATTTCAAAAAAAAAAAAGGAAGCGGGGACGGATTCCCCGGCGGGGCGGGGAACGGGGACAAAGTTTTCCCCGTGAAGTTCATGGGGACGGGGATGGGGATTCCCCACGATCGCGGGGACGGGGATGGAGATTAGCCCCCCGGCCCCGCCCCGTTGCCAAGCCTAATATTTCGAGAGAAACGCATTGTTCGGAGAAAGAAACAATTTGATGAGAGCGGTAGTGAAGAAGTAATAAAGTCAGCCGAGGAATCTTTTAAAGTTAATTACTTTTTGTTTATACTTGATAAAAATCGTACTTCTGTAGATACTCGATTTGAACAGTTATAAAAGTATGAAGAGACTTTTGGGTTTTTGCTCAATTTGGAGAGGTTACGAAATATTGATGATGAAAGCTTGATGAAGTCTTGCAAGAATCTTCAGAGTTCTACACATAATGGTTGTTCTGATATAGATGGAGATGAGAAGAATCAAAATCTGCAATTGAAGTGATGAATTATTTGAAGGAAATGGATGGTTGTTTTCCCAATGCTTATATTGCTTATAAGATATTGTTGACAATACCAGTTACAGTAGCAAGTGCAGAAAGAAGCTTCTCAAATGCTAAAGTTCATCAAGACTTTTCTCCGATCAACAATGTCTCAAGATAGATTGAATGGATTAGCTATGTTATCCATTGAGAAAGACTTGACTGAACAAATTGATTATACAGATGTAATTAATGTTTTTTCCTCTAAAACTGTTAGGCGGGTTGTATATAAGCTAGTATAATTGAAGGGCCCAATTTTAAGCACTACCATTTTTTTAGTATAGTACAATATTTAATTTCATGTAATTTAAAATTTTATATTGTATATAAGCTAGTATAATTGAAGGGCCCAATTTTAAAATCGACTTAGGCTCCACAATTCCTAGGATCAGCCCCTGTAGGTAGGTATTGGAATTTTATCTCAATATAAAAAATATTGATACGAAAATCAATTCCTCGATGTTTTTAAAAAGGAAGAAGATGGGGTGAAGTATCATGCCACGAAGGAGGTGGGAGAAGAGTTTCTACTTGAAGAGGATCAAGTAAAGCAGTTATTTGATCTTTCCTCGAGATGCCAAAATCCAGATACATATATCCTGGATAAAGAAGAGGAGTGGGTTTACACTATCATGAAGAAGAAAGTCCCTTACCATCCAGCTCTTAACAGAAACACTCTCAAGTCCGTGTACAATATCCTTTGTGAGATCGTTGGAAAGAGCATTTTGTCAAATCAAGGGAGTACGGAGCAAGTAAGCAGGCCAAAGCTCAGATTAATGGCAGCTATTGTAGATAACAAAAAAAAGACTTTAATTGGCAGCAATTCTTTTTTAGAAGTCTAAACAGAGAGGCAGACAAATTTCAACCTCAAAGGAAGAAGTACTATCTCACTAGCAAGTTGAACTATGCCACGAAGATCTCGTACATGATTGAGAATGTTGAGCTCAATCAAGAGTGGAAGAACTTGAGAAAATGGAGTTCCTTGAAAGTGTTGTACAAGGGAGGGAAAGCACTGGAAAGCAAACTGGTGAATGACAGTGAAGATGATGAGGAGGAAGAGGAGCAAGCAGAGGAGGAGAACCCAACTGAAGGGAAAAAGAAAAGATGGAGGCTCATTAAGTTGAGTGATAAGATGGCACTTCACAAAGAAGAGTCGGGTATGAAGGCTATAAAGAAGGAGAAAAGGTCAACTAAAAGCAGCAAGGAGGCTGCCCCTGTCAAGAAATCCTTGAAAAAAATCATGTCTTCAACTCCCACTGAAGACACAAGTAATCTTGAAACCTCTCATATTCAATTACTAGCTGATACTGCCACTCAGGCCGAGGAAGAGAGGAACCAGTCTGAATCCCAAATTCGCACCCCCTTAAGAACCCCATTGAAACCCCCACCAAAACCCTCATTGAAGGCTCTTAACAGCCTGAAAGTAAAGCCCAAAATTCACCATCCCACACACTTACCTCCACTGAACCCATTGAACCAACCTCCATTGACCCCATATCTACTGAACCAACCTCTACCGAACCAACATCTACTGACCCCCCATCACCCAACCTCACTGATGAATCCGATGAGGGTGAAGATTAATCTTTCTTAGATACTCTTAAGGATGAAGTAGCTTATGCCCTTGAAACCAGATATCTAGAGTTGGATGAATATCCTGATCTCAAAGCCATTTTCTTGAGAGTTAGGCTATTAGTCCAACTTAAGGATATATACTTAGCTGAAATGATGATGGCGGTTGGTGGTAGTGGGGTGGAGATGTGGAAGAAGGAGGAGAAGGAAATTGGAGAGTTCACTGGTCTCTCTAAGACTAGGTATCTTTGTGAGGAAAAGATGTTCAAGAACCTAGTCTTAGCCAAGATAAATTAGAGAAAGGCCAATGAAAAGGTGGTTAGTGTTGATGTGTCTGGAGAAGGGAAGAAGCAAGGTGAAGATAAGTTGACTAAGGAGAGATTGAAAAAGAGAGTGAAAAGCCAGCAGAAGAAGAGGTTGAGAAGGAGGGTGAGAAGCAAGTTGGTGAAGACAACTTATCTGTGCAAGGTGAAGATAAGTTGACTAAGGATGTATCCGCCAAGGAAGAGTCAACTGACCCTGAGGCACATGCAAAGGATACTGAGGCTCAAATTTTGCCTAAGAGCAGTGAAGTAGAGGTGCTGGAGACCTCTACTGAGATTGCTCCACAACTGCCCTCAGTGGTGACTTCTGAGTCAGCTGAGGTGACAGGAACTGAAGGAGTTGAAAAACAGAAAGAAAAAGAAAATGAGGGTGATATTGAGATAGTGAAAGTGGTGAGTGGAGAAATAACAACAATCATTCCTGCAAAGGATGAATTGACTGAAAAGAATGAAGTTAAAAATGAGAGTGAACTGGAAGGTGGGAGAGAGAATGAGGGAGTTTCAATGGAGATTGAGGCAGCTGAGAGAGATGTGCCAGTTGGGGGAGGAGGTGAGATTGAGGGGGAACATGCTAACCCTTCTCTAAGTGCAGGAAATCCACCCCCAGAGGAGACCAAGGCTGTGTCCAGCCTAATTCCTCTGAAGCTAGCACTTACAAAGGTTGAAGAAATCAAACTTCCTTCCATTGAAGCTCAACTGAAAGCCATGGAGGGGCAAATGGAAGAGCATGAAGCAGACACATTCATCCTCTCAGACCATATTGATGAGATGATGGATGTGACCATGGAGTCTTTCCATAACCTCACTCTCAAAGTTGAAGATTCTCAGAATATGCTATGTGATATGGTTGAAAGCCAAGGGAAGCTAGTTGTGAAGACCATCTCAGAGATGGAGAAGAAGGAGGAAGAAGCAAGAGCCAAGATGGAGAAGAAGGAGGAAGAAGCAAGAGCCAAATTCCTAGAAGCCTCAGTAGAGTCTATCTCAACCAACCTGAAGTCATCAGTTGAGGCATTCTCTACCTCAATGATGGAAAAGGTAGAGGAATTTTGGAATAAGAAGGCTGCTGAAATGGAGGCTAAGGAGGAGGTGCTGAAGGAGAGCCTTAAAGGAGTTCTGAAGGAGGCTGTGAAGGACTTCTCCACCCAAGAAAAGACTGATGTCATTTTTAGTGAAAACTTGACCAGTTTGTCAAGTTTGGGCAAACGGCTGGAGCTACGCTGAACAGGTTGGAAGATGAAGTTGACTACTTCTCAACTCAGCTGAGAGTAGTAGAGCATGAACAAATGCAACTCAACACCACCTTTGCTAAAGTTTTTATTGATGCCGAAAAGGGGGAAGAGTTCAGAAGCCATAAGCAAATGAAAGTTGATCCTAATAGAACAATGGAGATAATTCTGGAGACAGATGAGTTTGCCAATGCTCAACAGGTGAAAGACACCATGAAGAAAGCCACAAAGGAAGCCCAACTGAGAGTTGAAAAGAAAGCTCTGCTGAAGAAGGGGAAAGAGCCTGAAACTCAGTTGGATACATCCCAAGCAAGGAAGGAAGCAGCAGCAACAAGAACAGAAAGAGTTGCTCTTAGAGGTGAATTCACTAAGAGAAAGCCTACTGAAGAATCCTCTGCTGAGGTGACAAAGAAGCCAAGGACCTCAAGGACCTGGCATTATCCAAGTCCACTGAAGAGGAGTCAATAGAGATCCTTCCAGTCCTCAATCCCAAACCTATCTCCACAAAGAGGCCAGAGGAGCAGACCTCCACTGAACTACTAGAGTCTGTTTATTAGACAAGCAGGAGGGTTGAATGAGAGGAACCAAAAAATTCAAGCTCAATCCAAGGAGTTGGTGAAAGAGACCCTTGAAAAGTTGGAGACTGAAGCTGAAAGGGCTGAGAGGTTAAAGAAGGAGAGATTGAAGAAGTTTGACAAGTCCACAACCAAGAAATTCAAGAATGGTTATCATAGGTGGACTGCCAGACTGAAGATGAATAAGGAGCAACAACCAAAGATGATGTATCCTCACCATGACGCCTGGGTGCCTAAGAAGATAAATGACAAGTGAGAGTTAGTGAAGAGGGAGTTTGTGTACTCTTTCTATGTCACTGGTGAATTGGGCAAAGGCAACCCAGAGGAGGACTTCAATCAATGGCTCTTTGACTCTTATCCAAATCTCTACTCTGATGTGATTGAAGCTTGGAATGACTCTCATCCTGAAGAAACTCTCAAGGCCCCTAAACCTATCACTTATTGGCCTCCAGTGGATGCTGGTGCTGCAGACAGGGAGAAGGTCACCCTTGAATGGGTTGCCTTATGTGAACATCTTGGCCTTAAGGGCCACTCAAAGGAGATTATGGAGAGGAAGAACAAACTAAAGGTTCGAGTTTTCAAGCAGCATGGGTTGGAGCTTATTTTTTATGCAATCTAAGTTGTTGTAAGTTTCTAGGCATTTGTTTATAAGTCCCAATGGTTTGTTGTTTTTGCTTTTGGTTTCAGAAGACTTTCTGTACTTGTAATTTTCTGGACATGCAATGAAACTCTAATGTCTTCTTTTGGCCCAATATAATATCTCATTATCATTTAGGCTTTGCTTTGTGTTTGAATAAGTTTACTTACAAATTTTTTACTAAGTATGCCAAAACTGATGAACTCAACTGAAGAAAAAGACTTTGTAATAGATAGGTTTCAACATCATCAAAAAGGGGGGAATTGTTGGGAAATATTCTTGTTGTAAGTTTTGATTAAGACTTCAAAAGGTTCTCCCTAAGTAATGTAAGTAAACTGTATTAAGTAGAGTTAGACTATAGTAGTCAGTTCACTTGTTAGGGAACTGAGTGCATTTACTAAAATCTAAAGTGTATTTATTCATTAGAGACAAGTCTACTAAGAAGAGAAGTCTACTGAAGTGAAGTCAACTGAAGAAGTCGCCTGAAGCATAAATGTTTTATAAGTGCATTTATGCTAAGGGAAATACCATCAGTAGAGGTTATGGAACTCCATTGATGAAGACTAACGAAGCATTTAAAGTCAAACACATTTAAAGTTGTTAGTTATTCTGGTTGGAAATAAGGCAAAAGGAATGTCAGTCCACTTTGCAATAAATGAAGGAATAGAATGTTCTTTCAGTAGAGTTCAACCTTAAATACAGACAAGCTCTGCACCAAGTTGACTCTGCGGTTCAATGAGGAGGTGTGACGTAGGTGTACTATACTGACAGCTGACCTATTGCAGACTGACATACACCAAAGTCAAGACATATCTTTTCCAGAGAGCTGGTTGCAGGCAAAGACTTTCATGACAATTATTGACGCGATATAAAGCAACAAAGAGTCGTTTGAACCAATCAGAACAAGAGGCTTCCTTGAGAAGATTAAAAAATCCAACGGGAAGATTTTCAAGAAGCCTATAAATATAGAAGCTCGTGCATAATTTCAAGCACATGAAATTTCAAAGATCAAGCATTCTCTACACATTCAAAAGCATTCAAACGAAGCACTCGAAATCTCACAAGTTTCTCAAGTGTTTCAGTTTAGTAGATATAACCAAACCTTCTGTAATTGTATTCAAAGCCAAATCCAAACCCTAGAAAGAAATAATCCATCCTTAGATACTGAACTCATTGTAAGGATTATTTCAAAATAGTTGGAACCAAAACCTTACTCAAAACCCTACCCAAAGTTAGGTTGAGAATTAGTGTTTGAAGGTGTTAGTAAGCTGATAATTGATATCAGTCTGAAAGTTGGTTGTTTTGGGAACTAGGACCTGGATTTATCCTAGGGACCAAATATCCCAAGAGATGCGTATTTGATCAGTTCACCTTGGTTCTCTAACACAAGAAATTTCAAGTGAAAGGAATTCTCCTGTTAAATCAGGACCTATGTTGCTCGGACTCGGGTGCGGGTGTCCGACACGGGTGCGGATCTAGGGGTCCGACCCTCAAATTTTCAAAATATAGGATACGTGGACACGGCCAAAAAGGATCCGAAATTAGGATACGGGTGCGGGGATACTTTTAAATTTTTTTATTTTATTTTATTTTAATCCATTTAAAAATTGAATATAATGCCTATAAAAAACTGAATATTGTGAAATTATAAAATTTAAATGGGTTCATGTTGGTCCCGTTTTTCTTTCACAAACAAGGACACTATGGGAATTTTAGAAGAAATTTTTATTTTAACACTGATGTACTCTAATGTAAGGCAATAATGAACACAACAATGTAAAGTGGTTCAGAGGCTCAAGCTCCTACATCCACTACCTGATTTAACAGGAAATCCACTAACTCTGGATTCTTGTTTTTAACGTGCCAAGGTGCACACACAACTGGACTCACACCCCTCCGCGGAGCTGCCTCTCGAACTGGCCTCACATCCCTCTTCACTCAGGGTCTGCCTCTCCTCACCTCACTTCAACACCTAACACTATCCTGGAAAGGGTTTAGTTAGGTTTGGTTCTCTCCAACTAGGTGAGATTTTCCCTTACATGGTTTTAGCCTGAAAGCTAGGATTGGGAAAATCTCTCTAAGCTTAGGATGTATATGATAGGCTCGAGTATACAAACTGGAACACTCAAATATGACTATGAAGAACTCAGGGTCAGTGTTCTTGATGGAGATGGTGCACCCTTATGACTCCCTTATATTTGCACCACACTCTCGCACCACCAGCTTTTTACAAATGAAGCTTGAGTTTGTATTTATAGTGTGGATTTGAATGTTACCGTTGGAGAGAGTAACATTCAAATCCAGACTATCTCTGGAGTGAAATTCTCCTTATAGTAAAGTATGGCCTTGTCAGCTTTTGTCAGATTCGCTGCCTTGACTTGATTGGTCCACGTGGACTGAGTCCAACGGCTCTTTTGTTCAGGGTACTTGATCAGGGTAGTCCTGACTTCAGGCGACTTGTCTTCAGCTGACTTGTAATCCTCTCAGGATACTTTCCTTCAGTAGACTTGAAGTCCACTCAGGGGAGTTGACATAAGGCTATTTGTCAAGCTTCCCAGCCTCAGTAGCCTGACTTCTTCAGGTCCTACTAGGCTCAGCACTGATCCCCTTGATCAGGCTCTTCACTGAGTAGTCCACTGACCAGCTTAGAAGGTCAGGTTTATACTCAGTGGGACTTCCTTCAGGCTTCTCTTCAGGTTCAGGTCCTCTGACATGGCTTCAGTCGTTCTCCGTGTGATGTCATCTTGACTTCCTCAGGCTCTATCAGTGAGTTCCCCCTCACTGAGTTCCCCCTCAGCCGAGTTCCCCCTCAGTAGAGTTCCCCCTCAGCCGAGTTCTTCCTCCACTGATAACCTGTTCTACTGAGAAACAACCTAGCCTGACCTGAAACTAAAAGATACTATCCCGACTGCTTTCAAACCTATTACATGTTGTTTTGGAAAATCATCAAAACTAAAATATATCCCAACAGTTCAACATTCCAATTCCAAAATAAATAACAAAGTACTTCATTGTATCATTCCAATTAAAAATTACATAATAATTAATAACACGCTAAACTCTCAAGCTATAAAAATAGCTTTCTAGTTCTGGATCATTTAGGGATAAATCTTCCAACTCCACATTCTCCTCCATAGTAGCTTTATCAGCACCTAAAATTCAAAACATAACTTTTAAATTACTATCAACATAAAAACATAAATTATCAATAATTGAATTAATAAATATTAATTACTTAAGTCCCAATATTTTAAATCTCCTTCTTTATACTCGTCCTGTTTGCGTGACAACAATCGTAGATTATAGTGCACGAACATAAGGTCATCAGCTCTACTTGGTGCTAACTTGTTCCTCTTGATATCTTGTATGAAAGAGTATGTGCTCCAATTTCTTTCGCAACATGAAGAAGTAGTTTAAAAGCTAACTTTTGCAGAAGAGGTGTAGAAGAACCATGGTTTGCCCACCATGAAACAGGTTCTTCATACATCCTTGCATCAATAATGTGGGGTTGGTTGAAATAGTCAGATCCAGTAGAAAATGCTCCAAATTCAGCATACACTTTTCTCAACTCATCTGTGGTTGGAAAAAGCTTCTTGAAACACTTACCCCTGTTCAAAGATACCTCGCTATCCTCATGCGGGGAAATTCTTGGAATTCCCTGATTCCCACTTTGAAGCCATGCTTCACTGTAGTACTTAGGAACCAAGGAATGTGCCATGCAATGCAATGGTGTGTTGCTTTTATTCCACCTACTTCCTAGTACAATTTGAACAACATCAAAGAATTGAGAAGAACCAGATAACATGTCCTTCTTTTCATGTTCAAAAATGACATTTTTCACATTTTCTATCATAGTGTCCCACATATCATATATCAGGTGTAAAACAGGAGCACCAATATCTGTTTTTCTTAACATATCAACCATAGGCTCTGTAAATTTAAAAAAATAATCTAAATTATCCCACCAACAATCATTCACAATACACTGTTTTACCTCCTGCGATTTCCCCTCATTATTCTCCTCCCTATAAATTCTCCACTCATAATCCATAACCATTTTTTCAAGTGCGGTACGAACTTCCTTAAGTCTTTTGGTCATGATGATACTAGATGCAAATCTAGTTTCAGCCACCCTCAACAAACTCAAATGGGAATAATTATTAAAAATAGCTAAAGCCATGCTATGATTAACAACAAAGTTTCGAATATTTTGGACGTCCTGAATTAACTCAGATATCCATTTACACTCGGCATATTGGGGTGATTTTTCAGTGGGTTCACATATACTTTTCAAAGCCAAATTTAGACTATGAACTACACAGGGAGTCCAAAAGATGTGAGGGTACCTTGATTCGATCATAGAACCAGCAGACTTGTAATTACTTGCATTGTCAGTAAGAATTTGAACAACATTGCTTTCTCCAACTTCTTTGATTGCTTCCACGAACAAGATGCTCACATATTCCCCATCCTTGATATGGCCAGTTGCATCAATTGCTTTAATAAACATTGCTCCCCCAGAAGATGCCGCCATTAGATTAATCAATGGCCTTCTTTGCTTGTCAGACCATCCATCAGAATCAATGGAAACTCCTTTCTTCTTCCATGAATCTCTAATAGGTTGCAGCTTTCTGTAAACATGCTCTTTTTCTTGTGCCAGCAGAGTGGTCCTTATTCTATTATAAGTTGGAGGAGTGTATCCGAACAAATTTGCATTCGCCAAAGTCCTCGAATACTCTCTAAAGAATGGAGATTTGGCTAAATTAAACGATAGACCACTGGCATAAAACATCCTAGCACATTCTTTGTCAGCATTCTCCCTTTGACTAAGGTTGAATGACTTCTCCAGTGCCCCAACCTCTTTCCCCTTTCTTTTCTTATGTTGCAACAAATCTGAACCTTCTGCTAGAGATAAATAATCTGACTTCTACTTTTGTTGATACTCATCGTACACTTTCTTCGTTTCAACTTGCTCATGTTCTTGTTTGATTTGTGAGAGTATCTCCCTTGTTATAGATTTACAGCCCTCCACGCCTTGCTTTGGAATTTTCATGAGATGGGCACGTATGATTAGTGTGATAATTGCTCGAAATTCATGCATTTTATTTGCCTATTTTATTGAATTTTGTGTGATTATTTACATTAATTTGATTATTTGTGCTTAATTGTCGAGAAAGGTGTTTGTGATTTATTTTGCAGGAAATCTGAGAATTTTAGAAACAAATACAAGTCTTTGATTTTACGAGGAATGAGTCGAGTTGGAATTAAAAGTGGTGTGAAAAAAACGAGCAAAGATGAGAAGAGGCCCATTTGCAATTTAATTAGCAAGGAAATGTGATGGGGTATTTAATTCTCAAGCAAATTCTGAGGCCCATTATAGTTGAAAAGGGAGCAGCCCATTTGTGCTTAATCCCAATAGCTAACTCACGCCCATGTGCTGCCATTTCACATACCAAGTTTCAGCTGCAAGCTCACGTGAATAGGAAAAGAAAAGAAAAAAGCAGCTAGGCCCCAATTCCCTATTTTGCAAAGTTGACCAAGGATGAAATAAAGAAAAGAACAGCTCTCATCCTCATCTAAGCTTATTCAGCCATAGTTTTCATTCGAAGAGAGAGAAAAGACTCGGATAAAATTTAAAAGGAGATTCACACCACCTTGGTCGGAAATCGAAGCTCAACGCCGGGAATTGCTGGAAGCTTTTCACACAGCTGTTGCCGGAATTCGAGCCGCTGCCACCGAAAATTAAAACATCACCATCAATGGAATGCTCGTCGGAATTCGAGACCGGAAAATAGAGCAGCGCCGCCGCATTTACGCCAGGAAAGCTCCGCGGACGCCGGAATTTAGAGCTCCCACCTGCGCTCGAAACTGGAAGCAGACCTCGTCGAAAATGGAGAAAGCTCGCCGGAAATACGAAGCTCGGAACTGGAATTGAAGCTCTCGACACTGAAATTCGTGCTTGAAGCCGCAACGCCAGAATTATTGGAGAAGAAAACCACCATGCTTAGCCATTAGTTGCAGAGAAGAAGCATCGTCTCGACCGAGCTGAAGGAAGCCAAACCGATACCAATATGCCCAAACCGATAAATTGGCTACGGCCTCAAAATATCGGTTAGCAATAATATGTCTCGGCCGATACCTTCCACTCCAAACCGATACCAACTTGTGCTGCAGAAGTTCAAAGCCATTTTCAAGCTTTTCAAATTCTCGCGAGATATTCAATATCTCGCGAGATATCACGATTTACTCGCCAAGGCTTAAAAATCCGAAAATTCACCATTTTTCAGGGATTTAAATGCAATTTCGTCTCAAGTCCTCATCCCACACTTTAAATATCATTCTTCATGAGATTTAGGGGGAATACAACAATACACTCATATCCAAGAACCCTAATTCCCTTAGATTTTTTTCTTCTTTTCTTTTTATTTTTCTTTTGAATTTCTTTCAATTTCTAGTATAGATTAGCTTAGATTATGCTTTCAATTAGTAGTTTCTTTCAATTCAAGCAAGGATTATCAAGTTTTGTAGCTAAATCAACACTCAAGAGGTGACTTCTTTCCTTAATTTCATTTCCCTTTGGTTTAATTTAATGATTATCGATTATTGCTCTTTATTTCATATGAGTTTGTTTGTTATGATTCTTAGTTAATTGTCTTGTGTTTGGGTGTTTGGATTTACATGGGTAGTTGAGTATTTGATTTGATTTGTGATATCTATTCTAGTTGAAGGTCAATCTATTAGGAATATGGACTTTGATTGTTCGATTTCATGATTGCTCTTGTAATTCGTATATAGATTGTGTGTTTATCGCAACGAGAGTTGGGTCGGTGAATGATCGAGTATGGGTGTGAGTGATTTATGAGATTTGAGTGGATATTGAGGTATCGCAACGAGAGTTGGGTATTTTCATTAGAACCCCATATTTCCTACACTTGTTGCTTAATTGAGAAATTGGTGATAAGTGAGAAGATTAACGATCCGATGTTTTCATTTGACGTGTTTGCCTAGGCTTATCCAGTACGGTGAATATGTGATGTTTAGTGATTGCTTCTATAGTTGATCGAAACTTGAATAGTTATTACTTTTCGATCGTGTACTTGATTCTCATGTGATGATGAACACCCGAACACGTCTCGTTTTTATTGTTCGAAAATTCCTAAAAATTGCTTATTGTTTTCTTTTCGTTAATTGCTTTGATTTGTTTAGTTGCTTTCATTTTTGTTTTAGTTTTCGAAAACCCCATCCTAAACATTAGTCTGCACTACAATTACGCGCCGACGTATAGTATTAGGGCTACACTAGCCACTAGTCCCGTGGTTCGATATTTAACTTGGTCAATTGCCTTACTATAACAACGATCTCGTACACTTGCGAGTAGTTGAATTTGTGTTTTAACAAATTTGGCAAACAACGTACCTTTGAATATGATCCAACAACTTTTTTGCTGCAATAGTTGCATACCCAAGTTCGATTTCCTCCGGTAGTTGCAACACTAAGAACTGTGACATGGCTCCATAATGGTTTATCATCGACGTTTGCTTTCACAGTTGGGCAAGCAGCGTTTTCTGCCATTGTTTTGAGACGAAGACGATTGATTTTCTTGTGGGTTATGGAGGATTGGAGTGTAGGCGAAGGGTTTCACGTTCTGTGTATATATATATATAATGTATTTATAATTTTTTTTTATTGAATTTTTTAGGCATAAACCGTGACTTATTTTTTTTTTTATATATTTTCCCATAACCGTAACTTATACTAATAATTCTTGAGTAATAAGAAGAATATTTAATAACTTTAATATTATATTTTATGCCCACCTCCACCTCTTATATATACACTCTTATTATTTTAATCTCACGTTCACTTTTTTTTTAACTCCATCTTAATACTTATATAATATATTCTACAATATTCTCCTAAAATAGATAATTTATAATATATTTTACAATATTCTACAATATTTTACAATATACTTAGAATAATAATACTTTATAATGTTATAATGACAAAATATAGTGTCACAATGGAACCATTGAAGGGTATTAGTTGTTTTCACTAAAGAGTATTAGTTGTTTTCACTGAAGAGTATTAGTTGTTTTCACTGAAAAGTATTAATTACTTTCACTAAAGAGTCTTAGTTGTTTTCACTGAAGAGTATTAGTTGCTTTCACTGAAGAGCCTTAATTGTTCACTGAAAATATACTAAGAGTCTAAGACCCTTCAGTGAAAGCAACTTATACTCTTCAGTGAAAACGACTAATGTTCTTTAGTTAAAACAACTAACACTTTTCAGTCTTCAACGATCCATGTATTAGGGTTTAGGGTAAGGGTTTAGGATTTAGACTAAGGATTTAGGTTTAGGGTTCATAATATAAATTTATGCCTATATAATACATTTAGAATAATAATACTTATATAACATATTTTACAATATACTTAGAATGATTATACTTGGAAGAGTATTAGTTTATTCCGATTGAAAAATATAGTTTATTTTTATTTAAGAGTATTACTTGTTCTAATTGAAGTGTATTAGCTTGTTCTTATTGTAGAGTATTACTATTTAAATTGAAGTGTATAGTTTGTTCTAATTGAAGAGTATAGTTTGTTCTTATTCAAGAGTATTACTAGTTCTAATTGAAGTGTATTAGCTTGTTCTTATTGTAGAATATTACTGTTTTAATTGAAGAGTATTATTGTTGTAGTTGAAGAGTATAGTTTGTTCTTATTGAAGAGTATTACTTGTTCTAATTGAAGAGTATACTTAGTTCTTATTGAAAAGTATTACTTGTTCTAATTGAAGAGTATAATTAGTTCTTATTGAAAAGTATTACTTGTTCTAATTGAAGAGTATAAGTTTGTTCTAATTGAATAGTATTCGTTTGTTCTTGTTGAAGATTTTTTTTTTTTTTGGTTCTAATTGAAGAGTATTAGTTTGTTATAATAGAAGAGTATTACTTGTTCTAATTGAAGAATATTAGTTTGTTCTAATTGAAGAGTATTAGTTTGTTCTTATTGAAGAGTATTAGTTTGTTTTAATCGAAGAGTATTAGATTGTTCTAATTGAAGATTTTTTTTTTTTTGAAAGGTCTAATTGAAGAGTATTTTTTTTGAAAGGTCTAATTGAAGAGTATTAGTTTGTTCTAATTGAAGAGTATTTTTTTTAAAAGGTCTAATTGAAGAGTATTAGTTTGTTCTAATTGAAGAGTATTTTTTTGAAAGGTCTAATTGAAGAGTATTAGTTTGTTCTAATTGAAAAGTATTAGTTTGTTCTAATTGAAGAGTATTAATTTGTTCTAATTGAAGAGTATTAGTTTGTTCTAATTGAAGAGTATTAGTTTGTTCTTATTGAAGAGTATTAGTTTGTTCTAATTGAAGAGTATTTTTTTGAAAGGTCTAATTGAAGAGTATTAATTTGTTCTAATTGAAGAGTATTAGTTTGTTCTAATTGAAGAGTATTAGTCTGTTCTTATTGAAGAGTATTAATTATTTTTACTAATAGATATTAGTTATTTTATAAAAGGGTATTAGTTATTTTCATTGAAGGGTATTAATTATTTTCACTAATATTTTTAGCGTAAACAACTAATATACTTCCTTTTGAGAAATTAATGTTCTTATTCTTAATTTGAGTGGTATGCACTTAGGCAATTATTTTATAAATTAATATGATATGACCCGTAAATATAGTTTAAAATTATTTTGATAACTTATTAACTTTTAAATCACACAGTCTAATTGTTTTTTATACACATTATAATAGTATTTTTTTTAAGACTTGGTGTTACGCAATGATTTTCTTAGCAATCTTATTCTTTCACGTGTTATTATCAAAAGATTCAAAACAATAAAACAGTTTAGAAGAATTCTACTAATTTATTTATATCTTTTTGCAGCAATATTTAGAAAATTTTAGTAGAAACCTTCAATAAAATTTAGAGAAAATAACAACTAGGTTAAGTTTCTTAAGCATAATTACAATCAAGTTGGTACCTTTTTTAAAATTACAACTGAGTTAACCTTTTTATAGTATAATACCCTAATTGCCCTTTATAGATTATTATATACAATTACATTTATCTCTCCTTATATTTCTTCAGATTCACTTTCTCTCTCCAATTGCAAATTTCTACTATTGTATTATATGTTACACTATGGTATAAATAATTCATTTGTAAAATTAAAAATTTATACTATTGTTCAAATTTGTACTATGTTATTATCTTTTTGTACTATACATTTGCGAGAATAATTATTGAATAAAAAAATGCAAATAATAAAATGTCTGTAGTTTTTTTATACAAAAAATTGAACATAAAATCTGATAAATTTAAAAAAGTTGAAAGAAAAAGTGGAAAAGTAGATGTCAAATCAAAAAATGATGAAAAGTAAAATGAAGGGTATTATTGGAAGTGTATTTTAAAAAACTTAACCCCAATGCAATTTTAAAAAGGTAACTAACCCCAATGCTATTTACACTTGAAAAACTAACCTCAATGCAATTGCCCCTAAAATTTAATTGTTTATATTGAATATATATTTATATATACTTAAAAAAAATACAAATTTTGAAAAAAAAAATACTTTTGACTTTTACATTATATATATAGCTTAGAAATTTTATTAGTTATTTAGGTTAGATGAACAGTACTACAATAAATTATATTATTATATAAATAATTTAAAAAAAAAATATACATTATTTATTATATTTTTTTATATAAATTATTAAAAGAATTTGACTACTAAAGTCATACATAGTAAATGTATAATGGATGCATAATTTTAGGCCATGATTGAGAAGGTGGAACGGTTTTAGAAATTATAATTTGAGACTTATTCAGTAAATGCATAATTTTAGGCCATGATTGAGAAGGTGGAATGATTTTAGAATTTATAATTTTAGACTTATTGAGTAATCTTAATTCTTACTTTTAGGATGTGAATGAAATTATTCAAAATTTTAAAGTAACCCTAAAAATTAGGAGATGAATTGAAAAATCACAACTTTAATCTGAATTAGTTACGTGGTCAAAATTTTCAGATACAATTAAAATTAAATAATTAAAAAACCTAATCCTAATCTTTTTATTAACCAGTCCCAGACGACTTTTCTTCTTCCTCACACTTCTCAGCGCCAGGCCGCCAGCGGCCGCCGCTCCACTTCATCCTCCCACTTCCCAAGGCGGCCGCCGCTTTTCTCGTTCCTCCCATTTCCCAGCGGCCGCCGCTTTCTTCTTCCCAATCCTTTTCGATTCATATTTGGCTCTTTGTTGTTTCAATTTGTGTCTTCCGACTCAGAATCTCGTCTTCACCGGAACAGCTGAGTCCGCCTGAAATTTGGGGAGTCCGGTGCGTGTCTCGCACCCGGATCCGCGTCCACTCCGGCGAACGCCGATGCTCTACCAAAAATGGAGAGTCCGAGCAACATAGATCAGGACAATAGACGTAGGAGATTCTTCTCTAAACCACTTTATATCTTGTGCATTTACATTCTGTCATTTCTTAAGTGTGAGTTGAGATAAACAAGTTTCTTAAACAAAAATGAGTATTTCAGCAAAGGCCTCACTATTTCGCAGTTAAAACCTAAGTAGATAGCAACTCAACTGAAAGCTCTCAATCTATCAATGGAGGTGATATCTCAGTAAGCTTTTACCAGTAAATCATCAGCAGACTTGTAAGTCCTCTGAAGGTCTACCGTTTTGAGTAATCTGATAAGTTCTATAAGAAAAGTTTTAATTTACATCAACAGGTGTATTCCCCCCCATACATCTGTATCACTCATTTCGGGACTAACAATTGTTGTATCTGACTGCAATTAGGCCAAATATAATTTTTGCAGTTGGTGTATGTGACAAGTATCAGTATGACCCCAAGAAAAGTCATCTTGAGGCTGCTAAGAGGATATTGAAATACTTGAAGAGAACGGTCAATTTAGGACTTTGGTACCCCTTAGATGACAACCTAGAACTGATAGGGTATTCAGATGCAGATTATGGAGGTTGCAGGATTGATTAGAAGTCAACCTCAGGGACATGTCAGTTTTTAGGTAGTAAACTGATCTCTTGGTTTTCAAAGAAGCATAATTCAGTTGCAACATCCACTAGTGAGGCTGAGTATATGGCTGTTGGTAGTTGTTGTGCTCAGATCCTATGATTGAGACAATAATTGAGAGACTACCAAGTGTTTGCTAATGAAGTCCCAATTTATTGTGACAATAACAGTGCTATAACCATAACTCAGAATTCAGTACTTCACACAAGGTGTAAGCATGTGGATATAAGACACCATTTTATAAGAGACCATGTAAAGAAGAAGGATATCAGGATGGAGAAGATACACATTGACATGCAGAGAGCTGATATCTTGACTAAGCCTTCGACTGAATCATGGTTTTTAGAACTATAAGTGGAGTTAGGACTCTTAGATCCGGGTGAATAGTTGGTGTAAGGCTATGGGGGAACTTAGGATCAGAGTCAGTATTCAAGAGGTATTAGGATACTACAATGTTATCCTGATTGGTATGTAACTATAACTCTGACTTGAATATGAATCGTCATCCTGAACATTCAACTCTAAAAATTGCATTAAGCGCATTTTGTTATCAATAAAAGCGCAACTTTTGATATTTAAACCCATGAGCGTCAGAGCATTTAATGCAAATAATTACTTTTTCGTATAAGTGGACCGTATATCGCGAGAATCGACTGACGTGATGTAAGGCACCAAATTTCATTGAATTAATTTTGGCCCTTCATTTCAAACCTTTCAAATTCAGGATTAATCTCAACCATCCGCCAGAGTAACTATTCAAATAAAAATCAAGAGAGTGCCATTTGAGAATTTTTATGTTTTCAAGCTATCATTTTATCTTGCTGAACTTTTGATTAAATAAAAACTCATATATAATATGAGATGAAGTTGTAATGGTTCATTGATATTATATCAAAACATTGGGTAAAGGGTCCAATTGAAATGAGTGGTCATGTAATTTAATTGCAACATTAGCTTCGGGCAAACGACAAACTGACCGCAAGTTCAAATTGCAAAACAAAGTTAAGTTGATGATTTTATTTGTCAATGTTCAAAATCTTTTATTAAATTGCGATTAAACGTACAATTTATATATGAGAAACTATTTGTATAAGATGAATTTATGTGAAAATTAAAAAAATAATTAATTATTTTTTTAAAAATTTGTATATCATAATAAAATATATATATTTTTACAATACGATTATGTGAAACTAGAAAAGGTTATGTTAATTTTTTTTGCAAAGCACGAGTAATTAACATATGACATATGCCTAATTGCACTAAACTCACCAAACTATCGGCGATTTTGCACCTAAAAATCACAAAACATATTTCTTGATGCTAATGCATATAAACTATCAAATTTTTGCACATAAAAACACTAAACTTATTTTTGATGAAATTTTCCCGACAATTAAATATATTATCGTGTATGTGCCTTAGAAAGCGAAATTTTTCTCAAAACTCTTTATAATTTCATTACAATTGGAACGAGAAATACACAAAATTCATCATCAGTTCCGCCGTCTACCGCTTCGCATCTTCGCTCTACCGTACACAACCTCGTGTGTTCGCCCCTTGACGTTATTCTCTGTCTCATGCGCCACCTTCTTGCGCCATTTGCAATCAATTTGACTTTTTTTTTTTTTACAAAGATACCACTCATATGTTAAAATCAAAGACACTTTTTGATGAAAATTAAGTTTACTAGCTTATGTGCCAAAATTTTATAGTTTGCATTTATTAGTGTAAATAAATATAGTTTAGTGGTTTAGGTGCACAATTACCGATAGTTTGTTGGGTTTAGTGCAATTAAGACTAAAACATAATAGATACGAAGCTTAAAACAAATTAAAAGTATAAATTACTATACTAAAGATTTAGAAATATGAACATGACTTCTGGGCAAAACACGAGTAGGCTTGATACTAGTATTTAGTAACATTATTATGCATATTTAGTACTCCCTCCACCCCGCTATAACTTTCTTGTTTCTTTTTGTTGATTTGTTTAAGAAAGTGTATTGTTTATTAATATATGGTGGACCATATGTTAACTTTTGTGCAAAGTAGTGGGGAATTGTGAAAAAGTAAAGAAGAATTGTTTAAAAAGTATTTGTTTATTAATATATAGAGTGTTGCTTTTTGCTTTTTATGGAATAAGAAACTTATAGTGTGATATTAAAAAATGAATAGGTTTTATATGAAAACGCTTCATAATAAGCTTAACATGAATGAGTTTTAGAGTATCATTAATCTCATCAGGAGTATCATTAAACCTGTCAGGGGTATCATTAGTCTGAGTTCAAAAAAAATTAAAATAATTTTCTTGAACTCAGACTAATGATACCCCTGGTGAGATTAATGATACTCCCGATGAGATTAATTGATGGCCCCGTTGATAACTCCAGTGCATTTGGGATTTTAGGAGAATTTTTTGTTTTAACACTGATGTGTACTGAATTGCTTGTAAAGGAGTGGTCAGTGCAGTGCTTAAGTGTGTCAGGATGATTGATTTGATCCTAACTGAAATACTTGTGCTATTTTTCTTTTCTTCAGTGCATGCATGACAATATGAATAACAAGTACTTAAGCAAATTAGTAAAGCAATAAGGAACACAACAATATAAAGTGGTTCAGAGACTCAAGCTCCTACATCCACTATCCTGATTGAACAGGAGAATCCCTTCATGGATTAACTTGTTTTAACATGCCAAGGTGTACTCTCAACTGGACTGATACCCCTCCGCAGAGCTGCCTCTCGAACTGGCCTCACATCACTCTTCACTCAGGGACTGCCTCTCCACACCTAACTTGAACCACTAACTCTAACACTCAGGAAAGAATTTGGGTTTGGTGTTGCTTTCTCCAACTAGGTGAGATTTTCCCTTACATGGTTTTAGCCTTTAAGCTAAGGTTGAGAAATTCTCTCTAAGCTTAGGATGTATATGATAAGCCCGAGGATACAAACTGGAACACTCAAATATGGCTATAACGAACTCAGGGCCAGTGTTCTTGATGGAGATGATGCTTCCTTATGCCTCCCTTGAACTTGCACTCTCTCTCGCATACTTCAAATAATGAAGCTCGAGTTTGTATTTATAGTGTGGATTTGAATGTTACCGTTGGAGAGAGTAACATTCAAATCCAGACTATCTCTGGAGTGAAATTCTCCTTTTCAGAATTTGGTACGGCCTTGTCAGCTTTGTCAGATTCATTGCCTTGTCTTGATTGGTTCACGTCGACTGAGTCTAACGACTCTTTTGTTCAGGGTACTTGACCAGGGTAGTCCTGACTTCAGGCGACTTGTCTTCATCTGACTTGATGATCTTCAGTAGACTTGATATCCTTAGGGAACTTGTCTCTCAGTAGACATTTGAAGATCTTCAGGAGACTTGACATCATGCTATTTGTCAAGCTTCCCTATCCTCAGTAGTCAGACTCCTTCAGGTTCTACTAGACACAACACTGATCCTCATGATCATGCTTTTCGCTGAGTAGTCCACTGACCAGCTTAGAAAGATCAGTTTATACTCAGTGGGACTCCTACAGGATGGTCTTTAGGTCTTCAGGGCTCTGACTCGAGGCTTCAGTCTGTGTGCTCTAGGAAAGCTTCTGTCCACTTTAGGTCCTTGAGTCAGCTGAGTTCCCCCTCAACTGAGTACATGTAAACTGAAAACAGACTAGCCTAACCTGAACCTTATAAGATTCAATCCTGACTGCTCATTTCTTATTATAAGCCGTTTTGGAAAAACATCAAAACTAAATATCCCAACATTAATGAGACTTTAAAATTGTTTCATAATAAGCTTATCATGAACTATTTTCATATAATATTTTGTCTTAATAAAAAGGAAAGTAGAAAACTTTTAATTCAAATGAATAATAAATAATATTTTAAAAAGAATTTTATTTACATGAATAGGGTGTAGTTGTCACCCGCCCTAACTTGGCAGGGATGTTTCTTCAACACTTATTTGGGTTAACAAAAACAACATTATCCAATTTCCGAAGAAAACAAGCACAAAAACTTTGAGCACTTGAACGAAAATGATTAATTGAAGAAATTTGGAGACGATAATTCGAAATTATAGCTATTCTTTAGAATGGCTCTTTCGACCTCTTTAAGCCGTCCCATTTGCTCTTTCGATACCATTCGTTCGCCATCTCTCCATTTCTGTAAACCTAGTCTTGTTTTTCAGAATAACGCTCCAATGCTTGCGGGATATCAGAGCTCTTATCGGTCTCTGGTTCTTAGCTGTTGCTCTGCTGAATTAGATCCCTCGTCTTCGGATCCCATGAATTTGAGGTCTGCATTTCTTTCTTCTATTTGATGTTTTCTCGTGTTTGTTTATTCTTTGTTGAATTACGGAGATGCATAAGAATTATTAGATGACCGATGGTTTTGAAATTGCCCAATTAAATATCACGGGGATGATTATTTCGTGCATTTTCCGGCTCAATTAATTCTTTGTGTAGTAGAATCGACTAGCTGTAGATACTTTTCTTTATCATTGATGAGCAATTGGAGAATAATGTGTTCAAAGATGAAAATATGGGGAAATGGTTTTTTTTGAGAATATAGTAGAACCAGGTGGGGTTGCATTTGCTCAATCTTGATATGTCATGGTGCTTGTGTACTTTTTTGTTGCTCAATTTTGTAATATCTCAAGAAGTTGAACTGTGTTTTGGTATATTTATGATGTATAGTTTCCGTTTCATGAAGATGCTAATTAACTGACTGCAGCAAATGTTTTTCTTGATAACTAGAGATATATCGCCTTATCTGAATGGATAAAGAAAGGGTTCAGAAGTTTGGTGGTTAACATTGAATGTGTTCTTAAATATACTCCTTCCATCCCCCTATTTGCTTCCCATTTGTGTCGGCACAAGTATTAAGGTAAGTAGTATAATATAGATATAGTACAAGTGATGTGATGGAGATAAAATAAAGTATATGATATTATATAAATAAAGTATAATTAATGTGTAAGCAGGAGTAAAATATGAGAATATAAAATCGTATTTTATTTGGGAAAAAAAAAAAAGGAAGTAAACGAAAATGGCAAAACAGGAAGTAAATAAAGGGATGGAGGGAGTAGTTGTTATGCTAAGATCAGGGTATCTCTGTTAAGCCGAACTTTTAGGCAGACCTTGTAATAACAAAACCTGGATCGAGGCTTTCTCGATGTAACATATTTTCTTGCTTAAGCTTCACTAAAACCAATGATATGCCTTTGGTTATCGGAAGGCGAGTAGACATTTTTATTATTTTGGTTGAGAAGGGAAATTGAGTATGTTGCTCTTTAGCTCTCCTTTAAATTCATAAGAACTTTGTATCTTTGACTACTTCTCATCCTCCACCCCCCCTCCACTTAGTAGCTTTACACAGTTATCAGAGAGAGAGAGAGAGAGAGAGAGAGAGAGAGAGAGAGAGAGAGAGAGAGAAAGAGAGAGGGAGAGACTGATTCCTACTCTGTAATTTGCATTGAAAGTCAGGTTGCTCTTTAGGTAGAAAAATCTCGTACTACTTTCTTATTTTTGATTGATATGATCCTTTTTTTTATATATATATATAGGCAGCCACAGGTTTCGTCTATATCTATGCCTCCTTTTGGTGTCACAATGAATGATGGTAGCAAGCAGAAACCATCATGTAAATGGCGTCGGGTGTTGCTTAAAGTAAGCGGTGAGGCACTCGCTGGTGACCAAACACAAAATATTGATCCAAAGGTTGATTTGTATACCTAACATGTTTGTAGGGATGTAATCGGACCGAGCCGAGCCAAACTATATAGTGCTTGAGCATCATTCTTTTATTGTCGTGCCAAGCTCGAGCTTTTTTCGAGCTTAATTAGGTCTAACAAGCTTAATAAATATCAATCTTAAAAAAATATATTCATCAAGTCATTGTAGAAGTAAATTATAGTTTTACAAATATCATATATATCTACTAAACTCTATAATGTCATTTAGTTAAATAAGTTTAATTACATAATTTTTTATATTCATCATAAATATTAAGTTTATTTATTTTTAATAAAAGTAAAATTATTAATAATAATTTATACGAGTTAGGTCATAAACTTGCTAAAGATCCATCTTGCTCATGGGCTAATGAGTTGAATGTCATTGAGCTTGTGTTATTTTAGTTTATGTTAATGAGCTTTTATCAAAAGAGTTCAACGGACTTTTATCGAATCAAGCTATGAATAGCTCGCGAGGGACTTGGCTCGTTTACATCCCTACATGTTTGTGAATTTGTATCATGTCTTTAATGCTAATGGAAGTACACGTTTTCAGGTAACAATGTCCATTGCTAGGGAGGTTGCATCTGTTACTCGACTTGGTATTGAGGTAGTTTTCTTTAATACCTTTTGCTGAGAGATTTATTTTTTATTTTTCGTAAAGTTGCTGAATGACTTAACTATGGAAGATTCTTTTGTGTTGTATTTCTTGATCAGCCGTTTAAGCTCTTTTTTTTTTTTATCATTCAAGAAATAGGGTTTTCAACTCTCATCAAATATATATTGTACATGTGACAGGAGCCTGGGGTATTGGTTACTTCATCATTAGACATATCATTATACTGTATATACATAATATTTGGACCAAGATCTCATTTCATATGTTCTTAAAGTGGAACTGTTGGTTGATGTCATGGTTCTGGTCTGAATTTTATTTTAATTTCTACAAATCAACAAGCACACTTGACTTATAAATTCATGATGCCTTCAGGTTGCAATTGTTGTTGGTGGTGGAAATATCTTCCGTGGGGCCTCATGGGCCGGGAGCAGTGGACTTGAACGCTCTTCTGCTGATTATATTGGGTACTTTTTTTTCTTGAACTTGTATTTAGTTTATGCAACGTTTCTAGTGCTTCACAAATATTAATGTGAAGGCAAATTATTCACAGCCTTAACATCAAATATTCCCGATTCCCGATTTTTTTTACTTTACTGAAACACTTAGGTGCGTTGGAAAAGAGCTCTTCTGGGGCATTGTTCTAAAAAAAAGGCGGGGTTTTGTGACGTAAAAGTGCATCTAAATCATGATTACACGGGATTTAAGAATAGATGCAGAAATGTTTATCAGACGGATCCCATAGTCTGGTGGCAAAGATATGGACCCTAAAAGTGCAAGTTTACTCTGATGATATTATAAGTGTTATAGGAGTTGTGCCAGCTTTGGTTAGAAAAGAAATATGAGGATTTTTTAGGATAGATAGCAGATGCGATATCTTAGAGGCGACATGGGATGGGGACGGGGTTAAGTTTTAGAGTAAAGGAAAACTCAACTAGAATAATATATGTCATTGCTGCAATTTGAATGAAAAATGAATGAGATAAATCTCTTCGACCAAGGTACCAAGCGCAAGCGCCGAACCAATTCCTAACTCAAAACATAGATGACAACATAGGAAACTAATTCCCTTTTTATTTGACCTAACCAAAGCCCATGCACACAAGGCCCGCAACTCAATAATACTAATGACCCAATAACATAAAGATAGCATAGTTAATTAAAGACAGAACTATTAATTAATAAAGAAACAGATCAAACAAAGAACAGGAGCTACTCGCGTGCTTTAGCCTGCAGTGATAAACTCTATCTGCAAGACTGCAACAACTCCTCCCTCCTTCCAAACAGCCTTGTCCTCAAGGCAGAAATTCGGAATCTGGTCCTTCAACTTATCCTCTCGAACCCAAGTAGATTCATCAACATTTTTTATCTTCCATTACACCAGAAACTCATTCACTCGATCATCATCCTGCCACACCCTTCGATCATGTATTATCCATTCTGGCTCAAACTTCAAATCCTAGGGGCCACAACTCCTTTGGTAACTCCGTCTCAACCAAATGCTCCTCAACCACTGCCTTAAACTGACACATGCAACGTCGGGTGCAGACATGAATGGTCAGGTAAGCGAAGGCGATACACCACTGCTCCAACTCGACCAATGATCCCAAAAGGCCCATAAAACTTAGCAGCCAACTTACCACAGCTGTGGCGGAACAAAGAATGTTGTCGATAAGGTCACAGCTTGAGGAACACATGCTGACCCACCTCAAAATGCACATCCCTACGATGCCCATTAGCTGCCGAATCATGCGACTTTGGGAACGAGATGATCCTGCAAAACAACATCTCGTTCCCTCAACTCTTCCGCCATAGTCCGTACTGGAATCTCGGGCGGAAGAAAACTGTCTTAACTTTGGTGGAGGACGACCATAGACCGCATCAAACAGAGTACCCGTGTGCAAATGAAAATTCTTAGTATAGCAGTATTCCACCCAAGCTTACCACTTATTCCACTGGTTGTGGCCGTTCACAAGTGAAACAGCGCAAGTACGTCTCCCACCCCGATTCACCACCTCAGTTTGTCCATCCGACTCCGGATGATAGGCTGAACTCATCTGAGGCTTTGTACCCATGCCCATAAACAGTTTAGTCCAAAATCCACTCAAAAAACTCTGGCCTCAACCCGTGACTATAGACGATGGTACCCCATGTAGTCGTATCACCTCATGAACAAATATTTCTGCCACATCTCGCTGAAAAGGGATGGGGCAGGCCCAAGACAATTGCTCAACCACTACGATGGTACCCCATGTAGACAATTGCTCAACCACTACGATGGTACCCCATGTAGACAATTGCTCAACCACTACCGTTATACAATCAAATAACCCCAAACGTGGCAACCCTTCAACAAAATCATGCTTATATCATCCCAAATTCGTGTTGGAATTGGGAGTGGCTGCAATAAACCAGCAGGAGTGCACGTCTCATATTATGCTTCTGAAAAGTTTGACACTCAACCACAATCTTAGTCACATCCTTCATCATGCCAATATACCTTCGACGCTAGGCGGCGATAAGTACGGAAAGCACCAGAATGCCCCCCTGGGGAGTCTAGTGAAACTTCGCCAATAATCGAGAAATAAAAGATGATGTCTTAGCCATCACCAATCACCCACATATCACTGGAATCGGGTAGTTATTTGGAACAGTTTACTTGTTAAGCATCCGATAATAACCACAAAAACGCCAACTTCCATCTTTCTTCCGTACCAATAGCACTGGGCTCAAGTAGGGGCTAGAGCATGGTTGAATTATTTCTGCCTCCAACATCTCTTGTACCCATCTTTCCATTTCGTCTTTTTCCGTGTGGCTGTAATGTTATGGTCGTACCGACACTGGGACAGAGTTTATCACCTCAGGGCTAAAGCGCTCGAGTAGCGCCTGTTCTTTCTTTGATCTGTTTCTTTAGTAATTAAGTGTTCCGTGTTTAATGAATTATGCTATCTTTATGTTGTTGGGTCATTAGTATTATTGAGTTGCGGGCCTTGTGCATGAGCTTTGCATGGTTAGGTCAAATAAAAAGGAAATTAGTTTCTTATGCTGTCATCTATGTTTTGAGTTAGGAAATGGTTTGGCGCTTGGGCTTGGTCAGAGAGATTTATCTCCTATATCTTTTTTCATTCAAATTGCAGCAAATACACATATTATTCTAGTTGAGTTCTCCTTTACTCTAACAATTGGTCCGACCCGCCGGATTTCGGGCGGGCTGCGGAAAGGGGCTACCTAATGGTGGGATAGCGGGTTGCCACCCAGAGTGTGCCGTCCATGGACATCTGGCTCTAGGGTGGATGATTGTTACGATCCCACATCGGATCCACAAGAAATTGTGGTGCGTATTGTTAGGAATATAAGCTAGGGAGCCCTAACTTAACCCAAAACCATGGTCAAAGATTAAGGATTGACTCCTACTTATATAACACTTTCATGTGGAACCGATGTGGGATCGTAACAATCGGACCCCCCTTAAAGCCGGACGTCCACGGACGGCACACTCCGGGTGGCAACCTTATGCCAAGGCCCACTTCACGGGTGGCAACCCCCCTTGGGCCCACATCCAAGGTGGCAACCTCTGGGCCAACCATCGGGTAGCCCCATTCCGCAGCCCACCCGAGTTTTTCCCACTGATGGCGCCAATTGTTAGGAATATAAGCTAGGAAGCCCTAACTTAACCTAAAACCATGACCAAAGGTTAAAGATTGACTCCCATTTATATACCCTTCCACACTTTCATGATCAAAAGTCAAGGATTGACTCTTGACCATGGCTTTGGATTAAGTTAGGGCCCCCTAGCTTATATTCCTTGCATCAAGTCTAGGATAGCTTGGTGGTCTGCAACCCAAAATAGAAAAAAATCTGAAGCCTTTGGTTTTGTTCCTTCTTTTTTTGCTTATAAAAGGAGTAGCTCTATTCCCCGACTGAATGTGAGCTACTCCCTTTAGTTTATATTTTCCTCCCTTTGCTACTGTATTTTTTATTTTAATAAATTTTCATTGTTTCTTAGCAAGAGTCACAAGTTCAAATTTGAAGCGATTATAAATTTTTATGCTCTGAAACTTGAAACCTTTAAATATTATCTCAGGCGATCCATGTATATTGAATATTTTGAGTGTCACCCTTATTATGACATTTTATTCATTACAGCTAAAACTATCCAGGAATAGAATTAAACTAACTACATATTTCCCAAGCTATTTCCTGAAATACCTTCCCCATAAATACATAAATTACCAAAGTTTGAATGTATTACCTAAAGTTATTCAATTTGGTGTTTGAAGATATGGATCCTACAAGTGCAAGTTTAGGTGTAATTTCTGAAATCTGAAATCTTTGTTAACTTATTAAGGATGTTAGCAACGGTCATGAATGCAATATTTTTGCAAGCCACAATGGAGAGCATTGGCATCCCAACGAGAGTTCAAACAGCTTTTCGTATGTCAGAAGTTGCCGAGCCCTATATACGTAGACGAGCTGTTAGGCATTTAGAGAAAGGAAGAGTTGTGATTTTTGCAGCCGGCACCGGGAATCCCTTCTTCACAACAGATACTGCTGCTGCCCTTCGGAGTGCAGAGAGTGAGTCTTTTTTTTCTTGGACCTTGATGCTTAATTGTTTTAACATGCACATTACAATTATTATAAACCTTTGGGCTGAAGGATTTGCCAATGGACTTGATATCATTAGTTGCAAATCCATTGGTGTTTGGGTGGTAGGATTTGAAGGATAGATTGGAAAACTATGTCTCATTCGCACTATTTTGTGAGTTATTTCCACGATATGAAATCCACTCTAATTTCATTAATTAGAATTTCGAATCCCTCAATTCAAATACAAGCTTTGTCTGTGCTTGGTTCAATAATGAGTAAATAGGAAGTAGCAGGGTAGAACTAGGAGTAGTAAGCAATTTTGCCTGAGGGAGAGCTTGAGATGAATAAAAGTGGTATGCAGTTATTCTCAAACAAATTTTAACTAGAAAAAAAAAAGTGTCAAGGTCATGTTGGTATCTCCATTCTCACCAAATAGGAAATGAAATTTTAATTATTGAATATGGGATCATATGTATATGATTTTATGTGAATGGACTTCTTTTTTGCTTTAGCCAGTAGCAAACCATTAGGGAAATGAATATTGAATCCTTGAATGTTGTACTTGTAGTTAATGCAGAGGTGGTGCTGAAAGCTACTAATGTTGACGGAGTTTTTGATGATGATCCTAAGCGTAATCCTAATGCTCGACTACTCGATACTCTAACTTACCAAGACGTAATTTCAAAGGAATTGTCCGTCATGGACTTGACTGCAATTACTTTGTGCCAAGAGAACAACATCCCTGGTATACCCAGTTCATTTCCTTTTTGTATTACTATGCTATGCAACACTAATTGTAAATTTGATTTGATTTAATGGCAGTGGTGGTGTTTAATCTGAATAAACCTGGGAATATCTCAAGAGCAATTATGGGTGAGAGTGTTGGGACATTGATTGGAGGGAGTCGGAGATCAGCAACGGCATGCACTTGAACTCAAATACACTATGATTTGAGTTGAGTTGAGGTTAGCTTATTAGTTATTAAACATAGGCATAGGGTAGGGAGGGGACACACCAAGGTATTAATTTTGTAGTATTATATTGAACTCCAAATTTTATTGCCTAATTTTGTAGATATCGAATTACTTTGCTTCATTTCCATATATTGAAGTTTCTTGTAAACCCGTTTTTCTTCTCAATTCAAAATGTTTTCATTACATGGTATTATTATTAAATTGATGCACTTTAATAATGAGATAATTAATACAACAAAAAATACACACAAAATACAAGTTAGTTTTACGGTGAAATTGGTTCATAATATATTTTATCTTCTTTTTTTTTAAGGAAAAATTATAAAAGGGTTAAAAAAGGTACCATAGTTATAAATTGGTTCAAAACAATTTGGACATACACATATTTTACGCTTTTGTGAAAATATTTTTTATGTGTCTTTACAAATACTTTGAATCAATTATTAATTAAGGTTTCTTTTTTAAATCAATATGTAAATGTTACTTGTATAAACATAATGCTTGATTTTCATCATGTAAATCCTTAATGTTTGAGTGCATATAAAATTATATTTTAACCGCTAATTGTTATTTCCTTACTTTTGAATTTAGTTAAATAGAATTTCAATTAATTTTTCTTCTAACAAAAAAAAAAAAAAAAAATCTTAATTTGAGGTTTTGTTTACAGAGAAATAAAAGTTTAGATTAAAGTAGGATTTATATGAAAATGGTTCATGATAAGCTTGCCATAAAATTATTTTGAATGATCAAATATTTGAGAGAAGTATTAAAAATTCCATCAGAAGTATAAAAAATTGGAGTCAATTGTACCAAATTTAAGTGTTGTTGATATTTTTGACCAACAACATGATATCAGTGATGCAACGACCCTAAATTAAGAGAAGATTTTTTTAAAATATAACATTACAAAGGAACGTCCCATCCTACAAACCATTTACATACAAGTATATATATATATATATATATATATATATATATATATATATATATATATATATATATATATATATATATATATATTCACCTCCATTCCTCAATCGCATCCCACTCAAATATTATACTTCATCCATCTTATGATTACTTTCACATAGGGGTGGCAATTCGTGCTAACGGATCGTGTTTCGTGTCGACACGATAGTGACACGACACGATAAGCCCCGACACTAACACGACACGATAAGCATCCGTGCCGACACGACACGAACACGATAAAATCCGTGTCGACACGACACGACACGATAACGACACGATATTTTTCGTGTTAGTGTCGACACGACACGATAACGACACGATTCATTCCGTGTCGACACGACACGATAATGACACGACTCATTCCGTGTCGACACAACACGATAATGACACGATTCATTCCGTGTCGACACGAACACGATATAAACCTGATAAAAAAAAAGGCTAAATTTAAAATTTCAACACAAAAAACTACAAATGTTCATAGATAGCATATTCTATCCAAAACGATTACAAACCAAAAGTAAATTTTATTCTTAATTTGGTCATTATAGTATACTTAGTTTATAAATTGATGGGCCTAGGAGTTGGGCTTCCTCTGCCTATTTTTTAGTTAGGGATAAGAATTTGAGACTAAATTTTTAATGTGCTTGAAAAGATAAAGTTATATATTATTATTTTTGTAAAAATATAATTAAAATATATTTCGTGTCACTATCGTGTTATGTGTTATTTCGTGTCATTATCGTGTTCGTGCTTAACGGGTTGTTAACAGGTTAATGGGTTATCCGTTAATTTTATCGTGTTTAACGTGTTGACACTAATCCGACACTAACTCGCCACGAAATTTTCGTGTTCTTATCGTGTCGACCCGATAAGGACACTAACCCAATAAGATCAACACTAACCCGCAATTTTCGTGTCGGATTCGTGTCGTGCTATCGTGTCGTGTTCGCAATTGCCACCCCTACTTTCACACTTGTCTTAATTGTACGTCCCACAATTACTTTCACACACTGAAAAAAAAAAATAACACTCTCTAAAAAAAAGTCAATTATCATTATATTATTCAACCCAAACTCACATAGTATAAAGTTCGAAAATGGTGAAATGAGGGCGGGCGAACCATCTCAAAGCTTGCCAGTCTCTCTCGAAATCTCTGAACATTCCAAATTTCAGTCCAATTAGATGATCGGCGGGACGTATAGATGTAGTAAAGTCCCCGGCCAATAAGTATTGCGCAGACTCGAGTCGGTCCTTTCTCAATCCTTTAATCTAATTCTTTCTCAGACGAGGCAGTGACGACTCTGTTAATTGATCTGTTTTGTCGTAAGATTCTCAAGATAAGAGTTTGAACATCTATGTAAGAAATAAAGGGACAGAGGTAATACAATTTATTAAAATAAAAGTCGTACATGAATTATCTTATACCATAATTGAAGACAATTAGAGACACACTAAATCAAAAAATATAACATCAAGTTCACATATAGCTAACTCACATTGTGTTAAGAATTTCATCTCATCTAAAAGTCCAAACTTGTAGGGAGGTGTTAAATTAATTCATATAATTATTTTCCCTACACTCCTCCTCACTAATGGGCTGAACTCAACTTTTTCCTCTTTAGGATGCCCAATGAGTGGACAGTTTAATTTGAGTGGAGTTGCTTTTAGCCGAAATCGAACCCATAATCTTTGTCTGGGTGTGAGCCTTTTGACTATGAAAAAATTTCATCTCATCTAAAAGTCCGAACTTGTAGAGAGGTGTGAAATTAATTCATATAATTATTTCCCTTACACTTAACATCATGTGTCAATATACAATGTATACTTAATATATAATATGTTAGGGATATATTGAAAAGTATGCTTTTAATGCTACTTTGTATATTTAACTGGTTCTTGCACTTTAATTTATGAGAATAAATCTTTTATCACTGTTTGATTTAAATATTATGGATCTTATGTAACACCCCGTCCCGTTCTATACCCTTTTTCTTTAATTAGAAACCTTATTTTATTTTCTTATTTTCTTATCTTTGTTTCTTTTAATTTTATTTATTTTGTGTGTTATTTGTGTATTTAAATATATATACCTTTTTTTTTATAAATTCCTAAATTCGAAGAAAGAAATCGAATCTTTCAAACGAATAAAGGACTACGAGAAATTAAATATTCAAGTTTGAAATAAGGATTTCGATCCGTATAATTTATTGAGAATAATCAAAATACAATAAAATATTAATTGAGTTTTAAAACTGTATTAAATTCCGAATCGGGGTTACACTCGTGAACCAAACGACCCCTAAAACCGTATCATTTGGGAAAGAAAATATCTGAATTAAAGGGGGTTAATCCTAAACCACATAAATTACTTTCCTTTTTGAATTAAATTAATTAATTAATTTACCTCATCCACATGATATTTCTTACCCTTTAAAATTAATTAAGTAATTGTAAAATAATCTGTCCTTATCTTTAAATTCCTTCACAAAATCAGTTTCCAAGTTTTACTCCCCTCATTCTTCCACTTACGCACAAAAATTTATCAGTTCCTTTCTCTCTCTAAAATTTTCCTCTGCCTTCTCTCTACTCCAAGCCTCCGTTTTCTTTTCTTTTTCGACAACGGCCGCCGTCTCCAGCCACCAGAGAGCACCGCCGCCCTCCTTTTCCTTCCTCCGTCGGCCGCCGCTCACCACCATTCGGAAGCAGCGCCGCCGAGCGACTCCAGTCGCGAAGCCACGACCGTCGCCTCTTCGCTTCCCCTTCACGACGTGACGCCACCGCCGAAGCTGCGTCGCCGCCGTGCATAGCGCCGCTGTTCCGCCTCTCCTCTCTTCACGAAGCAGCGACGCTCGCACCACCACGAAGCCTCTCGCCTCCTTCTCTCTCGCTCTCGCTCTTCCCGTCGTGAAGCAGCCCAGCGCCGCCGCCTCCTCAAGCCAACGCCGCCGCCTCTTTAATTCTCTTATCCAGTAAGTCTATGCAAAAGCCCTCTTTCAATTCCACTCTTTGAAGTTTAATTTCAATTTTCACCCGTAACTATTTCTTTTCGTCTAATTTCCGATCAATCGACGCCGTGAATACGAACCTCTGCTGCCGGAATTTCTGGAAATCCCGATCGACGCCGTTAGGCTGTTCAAATCTTTTTTCCGAATCCCCGAACGACGCCGTTAGGCTGCCCAATTTTTCAAACGAACCATCGGATTTTCGATCGACGCCGTTAGGCCGCCCGTTTACCACCTCAAACCGGAGATCGTAAGGTTTCTACCTTCGTATTCTTCTTTCGTAGATTCCGGATTTTGGTTGAGTTTGTTCGAACCCATGGAACAAAGAAACAGAAAAGAAAGAAAACTTACTGTTAGTTTTGGTTTAGTATTTTAGTATCATTAGTTGACTTGTTTAGTATTATTGTTTTGTCCTCTTTGTATCACTCTTTAGAAGTAGGAATTTGGATATTATTTTTCCCCTGTTTCTTTCCTTCACTAGCTATGAGTTGGACTTTGGATTAGCGTTTTGGTTTGGTGTTTGAATGATGAAGTATTGTTGTTTTAGATGGATGATATCTTTGACTTATTGGACTAGTATTACTCTTGTGGATGTTTAGTGTCACTATTTTAGTGATATGGTGATTTTGGCTTAGTCCATTAAGTATCCTTGTTTTAATGAGTTAGTATAGTTGTTGGTGATGAAACTTGTTGGTTAAACACTATTGAGTAAATTTCGTAAACAAAGGAAAATTCGTCTTCTCCTCGTACCCCTGTTAGAATTTTAGAAACGCAAAATAAAGTCTTTTAATATAATCATTTGTTTTAGAAGTATTACAAACCAACTTTAGAAGTATCACTAATATTAGAAAAGAAGAATACCCTTTTTATAAACTATTTTAGTTTATAATATAATTTTCTTAGAAAAAGTCCAAGTCTTTTAATAAGTTTAAAAGAGAAGTTATATTCAAGAATTCTTTTAAAAAATGGGAAATAGAAATCTTAGAAAGAAAAACCTTTTCTTTATTCCTTGTTAATACTCTTAAGTAATTATTTTATTCTTATAAGTTTTTCCAAGAATAATAATAATTATTTTTATATTTTAATTTTATAAAAGGCTTTTGTTAAGGACACCACTGAAATTAGTAAATACACTCCTCTAATACACCTCCTCTTAAAAAGGGGTGTACTTTTCAAATAGAAATCAACCTTTGGAAACTTTAGTTTTCAATAATTTTCTAAAGGCAACAATCTACTCAATCCTCGAGATACAAACGCATAAGCTTTTCAAATTCAAAAGTCGATCTTTTAATCGGAATACTCCTTATTAGGATTCTGTACTTTTCGGGACACGCACGGTGGACTCGACCGTCTGCCTACACAATATTCTCAGGACTCAGAACAATCAGGTGGGTGATGATCTGTTGATTGATTTGCTAATAATAACGTTGTGCCGGTATTTTCTAAACTCGACTAAATCAATCTAAAACAATTAATCCAACATAAATGTAACACCTATTATATAACTGTTTGAATTATGTGATATTACTATATATGTTATATACTGCCTGTTGTTTTATAAATCGATTACCATTGCATAAGTAAGTACCTTATGTGAGCATGAATCAGTTTCTGTTGTCAATCGAGTATTTTTCTCTGTGAAGTTTGTTGAGTCAGTTTTATGGAAAGTCAGTAAGTACGGAGTTAGAATCGAATTTTAAATCCGACCTCCGGGGAGCTGTCGAGGACGCCCTCGGAATCAAGGTTGTTGATCAAGCAGATCTGGTCCCCGGTCAGCTGCCTACGTGCGCACTGGGAATAAGGCCATTGATGCTTGCTTATTTTGAGGGATGTTGTGGTTGGATGATGTGAGTTTGTTGTGGTTGGATGAAGTAAGTTTTGGTTGTAGTCGAAAAGGGTAACTTTGTTGGAAGTGGAATGATCGTACGAATATGGTTTGACAGTTTGTGACAATACGTGAATATGTGTTGGGTTCTACCCTAATGTGAATCAACTGGTTCTATTTCAATTATATTATGTGAAATATGCTTAAATGCCGATGAATCATTATATGAACTGTTTCCTTCTATAAAATATTGTAATCTTGTTTACAAGTGAAACTGATTAAATGGAATAAATACTTTATCAATGAGTATAATTTAATATACTTCGGATTTACCAATCCCATGGTGTTGCAAATCACCCATACGTGAGAATTCAATTCTCACGCCCCTTTTTCCTAACCCCTTTGCAGATTTCGAGTACGGGGAGCAAGGACAGTGATACAGAAGACACAAAGTTTCCCGCTTGCTTTAAATACTATCAATAATACAATGATGCCTATTATTCTATTCCTAAATATATGTTGTCGCTACTGCTATGCAAGACGCTACTTCTTACCGTGTGTTTCAGTCATCAAAACTCAGTGTGTATTACCATAAAGATACAGAACCCTTTATCCTTCCTTTTATATATATACAGATACACTTATGTATGCGATACTCTATTATATTATTCCTTCCCACTTATCCGTTGCATGAAACTTATCCTTCAAAAATTTTATAGTTCGGACTTTCGATCACAATAACACTTCGAATCCGATATAATTAATATATTCTGGGTTCGGGGCGTTACATCTTATTTATTTATTGCAAAGCTGTTCAGATACTTTACATTATAGACAAATGTGGTGTGTAGTACATCACAGAAGATCACATTGTCAGCTCCTAGTATTAAGTATAAAGATGATTCACAACTTAGATGGACTTGAACAATCTATTGGTAAAAGTTGAGGTGTAAGGCTCAAATTGACTTGTCTTGACCAAGAGATTACACTAGTGCATTTGGATGCGCTGAATTGGACCTATAGCGAGATTATTTTTCTAGACTGACTTAAAAGAAAAATAAAAACTCAATGATTAATTATTTCTTAATTTCTGTCACTTAATCAGGATTGTATATAATTAATTTATATTGCTTTGATTTATTATGAGTAGAGAACTTCACAGATTCAATACTTTGTATTTTGGGCGACATTATTAATTATATGACAATTGCTAAGGATTAATATAGAAAATCGTGTCTTGGAATGTCAAGTTGATTATGTCCCCTTGGTGGGCTCAGAACGTTTATCATATCAAATCTGACAAGAGGATTAATTTCCGGTATGATAATAATGTTGAACTGTCCTTACTCCAAGGAATAAAAAATATTAATTAATTAGAGCAACTCTTAATAATAACCGAGAGCCATATTTCGTAATATGGGTTAGAATGAATAGTGCAATATTAATTCTACAGTGGAGTGAATTAATATTAATGATCTAGAATAATATTGTGGCTCAATATTGGTTTATAGGCTCATTGTCGTAGTTCTCCAAAAGACCCTTGACTAGCCCATAAAAAGCTAATTAACCAAGTTCTGTTGGCTTACTCTACTGTAAACATTCCAACTCAATCAGATATCTACTCAAATATACCAAAAAATTAAAAGAAAACAACTACAATTTAAAATATACTGTAAAATTAAAACAAAACAAATATAGATACTTACTTTCAAGATGACCATTTCTTCATGGTATTTCTAGGCGTTTCTATAATATGGGCCTTTGACAAAGGAATTTAATAGATTAGGAAATAACCAAACTTAACATCTTAAATGTAAAAATAGAGCAGATGAATATTACATTTACACTTTGTGAAAGTCTATATCTCTCATTGTAATGGAATAAGGGCATGCACATTTGCATAAACTTGATAGAGGGGAAAAGACAGCAGGCACACTCCCATAATTCCACATCTAATAAAACTCGTGTACAAATTGTAGAAGCAACATTTTTATATGTAGAGCTAAGACAAGGTATTTAGGCTATTTGTTTCACATCCCCAAAGTCATATGTGTTGTTCAATTTTATCATTATTTATCCAAATTAATTTGCTATAAAAATGATGGGTAATAATTTTACAGAAGGCTAATAAGCACAAACAACAGTGATACTATATATAGAAATAGTAACCTACCTTCAACAAAAAGAGGAGTTGATAGGTTAAAATTGTCTTTGACTCCAAGGGATATTTGACTTTGTGCTCCAGATATACAAAATAGAAATCACAAATCAACCTAATTTTGCACTCCATTTATACAACAAAACATTCTCAAAGAAATTAAAGCGACACTAAAGCATCAATTATTGTTTCTTGCTGATACTTACAAGTTTGGAATTAAAGACCTTTTGATCTTTCAGAGGATAGATCTGAAACAGGGAAATGCATAGCTAGATCATGGAGAAAAATAGTTTTTTGGTCCCGCAACTTGTCTAGTGTCCAATTTTGGTCCCAAAAAAAATTAAATTTTCAATTTTGGTCCCATAACTTACTGAATCATCCAATTTTGGTCCCAAATATGATCAAAATTGGACGAAATAAGTTATGAGACCAAAATTGAAAAGTTAATTTTTTTTGGACCAAAATTGGACGCTAGATAAATTACGGGACCAAAATACCACTTTTATGCACCTTCTTATAAGATTGAAACAACTCTCATGCTCGTCATCAATATTTTAGAGAATGTCATTTTATCTTCCAAAATCTACATATATAATTAATTAAATAGTGTTTGATATATGTGTGTATATAATATATATATATATACAAGGTGAGAAAAGAAAAAAAAATTAATGAATACAAAAAAATAATTTTTTTTGTCCCCAACTTGTTTGGTGTCCAATTTTAGTCCCAAAAATTTCAACTTTTTAATTTTGGTCCCGTAACTTATTGAATTGTCCAATTTTGGTTCAATTTGGGACCAAATTTGGACGAGTCAATAAGTTACGGGACCAAATTTGAAAAATTAATTTTTTTGGGACCAAGGTTAAACACTAGATAAGTTGTGGAACCTAAAAACTATTTTTTTTCTAGATCATGGCTGTAAAAAAATTAAAGAATGTTAATTATGAGAGAATATTTCACTCACCACTTGCATATTCTTGTTGAGCGCCAGTTCTAAGGCAATGCCTTTTTAGGCTAACACGAGGATCCAGACTCGGTTACTGACACTGCAGTCAAACAATGCTTTATGCCAATTAGATATATGATTAATAGATAATAGAACAGAGCTACAACACAGAAATATTACTCTGCCACTAAATACTTTGTTCAACAGTTTTGTTTAACGAGTAACAGCCTTTCACAGGCTGGGCCTGACCAAATGAACAAAAAGCTCAGGTATTAGAATGTAAAAACTCATATAAGAATGATGATAATTTTTTTTTATAATCACCTAAATGCAAAACAACAAAATTTTCATATCCAGACAACATATGATTCATCTACATATATGTGAAAGAATGAAACTTAAAAGATGTTTGAGATAACAACATATAATCTCATACACAAGGTTTGCAAGGCCATCTGAGGCAATGAAAACTCAGTTAGAATAATGCAAATACGAAATGAAATCAAGGGGACAAAGCAGCATACATGTTTCATATTATCTGTTGACTGTTGTGTTGTGTTCTCACCGGTGTACTTTTGTAGCCGATCTGCATAAAAAGCAGACTTATCATTCAGAAGAACATCTTTTAATCCCTCAACCGAAGACAAAGTATAGGAGTGAAACTAGTTTATACATAAATCCATGAAGGGTATTAGGTGTTTTTACTGAAGAGTATTAGTTGTTTTTACTGAAGAGTATTACTGATTTACACTAAAGAGTTTTAGTTGTTTGGTGAAAATGAACTAAGACTCTTCAGTGCAAACCAATAATACTATGAGGTAAAAACAACTCATACTCTTCAGTGAGAACAACTAATACCCTTCACTGATTCATATATAAACTAATTTCACTCTATACATACTCTCAACCGAATGATCATAACTCATTTCATTATCTACATCACAAAAATGAAAAATCAAATTAGATATTAGATTTCCAGTTTGTCACGCCCCTATTTTAATAATAGTAATTTTGCTAAAAACACGTGATTATTTAAAAATAAAAGACGTGAACAAAAAATTTGACATAAAAATTACTTGATAAACAACGGAAGACCTAGGTATTAATAAACATTTTAAAAGCATTTTAATTTTAAAATAAACCTATTTGACTGCAGCAGAAGACTTAAAAATTATTTAGAATATAGCCATCTCATGAAAAGTTTTACTGACAAACAACTTGGGATATAAATTAATAAATGACAAAACTGAATTGCATCCACCACTTCTCTCCGCCATCAGCTCTTCGATCTGTAAAATGTTAAAGAGATTAGAGTGAGCAAACAATTAGCTCAGTGGGGCTACCTTTGTCACAGTTAAATATCACATACAAATAAAATCATCAACTCACATAACATGCATACTCAATACTTATTCCAAGGTTAAACCAAGATGCGCTGGCTATACCAACGATGCGTGGTTTCCTGCAAATAAACATGCGTTAACGAATGACTTAAAAAGCCATAACATGCGTCTACAAAATTTCAGTAAAATAATAAGTGTACAATACAACAAGTAACAATTTCAATCGCATGATATTTAAAAGTAACAAAGCAAGTACAAAAATCCCACCTGAAATTAATGTCGTGTATGCAGATGTAATGAAATAACTTTTTAAGCCTTGGCTATTTTGGCAAAGAACTTGAAATACGTAGAAATTCTCTAGCTCAAAGAGAATATTTAAGTTTACGGAGTGATATATTTTTATGTTGTTTTCTTATGGAAGGACCGTGGATATATAAATAAGAGTAGGGAGAATATTATGGTTGAGAAACATATGGGATCATGGGATAATGGATAATGTGAAACTTCTCCACTAAGGGAGCGTTTATTTTAGAAATAAGGATTATGTGAGATAGGATTAAATGAGATAAAATAAGAGATTACATTTAGTTTTTATTATCTTATTTCGTGTTTACTTTAATGTATATGATACAATTGAATTAAAATATTTTTATATTTTCAATATTAATAGAAATCCAAAAAAATGTTATATTACGAAAATATCCTTTGTAAAAAAAAATCAATTGCCCGAATAAAATCTGATAAAAAAGGATTAGGGATGAAAATAATTAGCAATTCGATGATTAGGGAAAGAAGATAAGGATTCGACAATCCGTTGAATAGGGAAAAATCGAACAACAAAAATCCGGCAATTCGTGATGCTATTTTCACAGCAGGATTTCGGCAAGAAGAAGATAAATAAAGAGAAAAACAGAGGGAAAATGTATCTCAAAACCTGGGCTGATGAAATTGCACCTCGATTGGGGGAAACAACATTAATTTGTTTAGAGCCAACACCAACTAACGACACTTCATTAATTTAGCTTTTGAAGAAAAGAAGCATTCGGAGATGCAATAAGAATCTTGCTCGGAAGTGGAACTCAGATTTCACAATGTAGGCGTACGCACACATTATCGCGATGGAACGGAAGGATTTGAGGGGTGTGGCGACGAGGCCTATGACCCCGTCTATATTTCACTGATCACTGCACGTCTCTCCGACTCAATACGCAACCAATTTGAGGAAATTGAAGTCAAAGACCGCATTAGGTCGGTCTTTGGATAAACAGTTCTACTGTTTCCACCATCTCATCAATTATCACGTTGTTTGGAAACAACGAGACAATGTTATAAAGGCTCCAGATTCTACGTGGGATAAATTAATCGAGATATTTTTTTAAATTTTTTTACCGATATTTAAACTTCAAATATATGTTTATAAATTATTTCTAAATTTTTTTTTTTCAAAATCAGATCGACCCATTAACGGGGGCCTATCGTTATGGAGATGACCCCCTATACTCTCAACTACATGCCATTTTCTACAATTCAAAAATGGTTCATATTGTTGCTGATGAAGATATCTCTGTCATCGATCTTTCAAGTGATGACAGTGGTGATGTGGTTTCATCGCCAACTTTTCAAAATCATAACAGTGGTGATATTTCCCCTAGCACACCACCTAAGAAATTGACAAAACGGAAAAAAGTAGACCTAGACCAGGTAAATATGGAAGTTCGACTGGTTCTTGCAGCCCATCTCCGTCTAGTTGGAAGAAATTATTTAAGAAGAAGTGGAGAGAGACGTTATGGACACATATATGTTCAAATTTAATAAATTTTAAGAATAATGTAATTAATTTTTCTTTGTTTTTTATTAATTAAGATTAATTTATTTGTTTTTATTTTCCAAACTCTATTTCAATATGCACCGCAAGTATACATGCACATGCATATACGGAAACAATTAAGATTGTCACTCTCTGTCACACACAGACTATATATATATATATATATATATATATATATATATATATATATATAGGATAAATAAATTACAAATTGGAACTCGAACTATCATCTCTAATACAAATTGGACCGTAAATTGATTTTGTGAAATGCTTGAGCCTGTTAATTCACAATGAAAAATCTCCTATCTTCAAGAAGACACCGAGGTCCCCAGGAAGGAGGAGGCATAATCCAAAATTTTAATATAGTATAAATTTCAGAAAGATAAATCATCAGCAGTCCCTAGCTCCCAATACTATTCATCAGTAGCATTCCAAAAAATTATTAATTAACTTAACCAATAACATCATTTTTTACATAAGAAACAAATTAACTTGATTTGGTATCAAAATGTGACAAATGCATGAGATGGAGTAATTAGGTGGGTACCTAGGGTGAAGGCTGTTCTTAACAACTTTCTGGCCGTATTTCCTCCATTTGTAGCCATCATCAAGAACATCCACATCACTCCTTGTCTGAAAACAAAATCTTGGCTCTCTTAACTTTCTCCTTATCTTCACCTTGTTCTTTTCTGAACTACTCCTCCACCTAATTATATATATAATTCAACCATTACTCATTATGCAGATACATATAAGTATTAGTATTTTGGTCAATTAGACTAATAAATAATGAACAAAGGGAAAATAATGTAGTCTCTGGGTATTGAACCCTAGACCTCTTGAACTTGATCTTGAGTATAGAAAACAAGGTACTTACTATCTAGGCTACTTATAACACTTTACACATTTTGAACTTTAATATTATTTAACTTATTAATATTTTTTTTCTTTATTCTTTTTTTTTTATAGTAGAATAGTGGTAATATTAACTCACATTAATAATTAAAATTACTAATTCTTAATGGACCAAACAATTTTCTGCCTACTTTATAAAATAATATATGCGTGTATATATATTTGTGTGTGTTTGTTTACATATAATATAAATTCATAAATAGTATAATTGTATTATTTAATAATTTTAAATGAAAAATATAAATTATTTTGTACATATGTAATAAACATATTATTTAATGAATAAATTGATTTAAATGATAAATAAAATTTATGCATATAAAAATCATTTTTTTATATGCATATTATACATATATATCGAACTAATAATAATATTATTATTATTATTGATAATGTATAATTATATATTTGCTGAATTTAAATGTTTATTACAAAGTGTTACCAAAATATGTTACCTATATAAAAGTGTTACCTGAAAGGTGTTACTTATGTTAAAGTGTTACTAAAAAGTGTTACCTTTGTAAAAAGGTTACCAAAAAAGTGTTACATATAAAAAATGTGTTGCCTAAAAAGCATTACCTACTATAAGGTGTTACCTAAAAGCGTTACTTATTTAAAAGTGTTACATATAAGTGTTGCATATTAACAAAGTGTTATATAAAGTGTTGTATAATATATAAACTAAAATAAGTGTTACCATAATGTGTTACATAAACTATATGTGTTACAATAAGATGTTATTTAAAGTCAATTATGTTGTAGTGTCTTCTTCCCTTAATCAAGGAATTGCTGCTAATTATTTTCATCCCTAATACTTTCTTATCAGATTTCATTTGGGCAATTGATTTATTTTTACAAAGGATATTTTCGTAATATAACATTTTTTTAGATTTCTATTAATATTGAAAATATAAAAATATTTTAATCAGTTGTATCTGTTGGTCCCGTTTTTTCATTCACAAACAAAGACAATATGGGAAATTAGGAGAAATTTTTGTTTTAACACTGATGTTAAGCAAGTCAGTAAAGCAATAAAGAACACAACAATGTAAAGTGGTTCGGAGGCTCAAGCTCCTACATCCACTGCCTGATTTAACAGGAAATCCACTACCCGGGATTCTTGTTTTTAACGTGCCAAGGTGCACTCACAACTGGACTCACACCCCTCCGCGGAGCTGCCTCTCGAACTGGCCTCACATCCCTCTTCACTGAGGGACTGCCTCTCCTCACCTCACTGCAACACCTAACACTATTCTGGAAAGGGTTTAGTTTGGTTTGGTTCTCTCCAACTAGGTGAGATTTTCCTTTACATGGATTTAGCCTTTAAGCTAAGGTTGGGAAAATCTCTCTAAGCTTAGGATGTATATGATGAGCTCGAGTATACAAACTGGAACACTCAAATATGACTATGAAGAACTCAGGTCAGTGTTCTTGATGGAGATGGTGCCTCCTTATGCCTCCCTTGAAACGCACCACTCTCACATCAGCTCCTTGCTTATTCACAAATGAAGCTTGAGTTTGTATTTATAGTGTGGATTTGAATGTTACCGTTGGAGAAAGTAACATTCAAATCCAGACTATCTCTGGAGTGAAATTCTCCTTTTCAGTGAAGTATGGCCTTGTCAGCTTTTGTCAGATTCGCTGCCTTGACTTGATTGGTCCACGTGGACTGAGTCCAACGGCTCTTTTCTTCAGGGTACTTGATCAGGGTAGTCCTGACTTCAGGCGACTTGTCTTCAGCTGACTTGTAATCCTCTCAGGATACCTTCCTTCAGTAGACTTGAAGTCCACTCAGGGGAGTTGACATAAGGCTATTTGTCAAGCTTCCCAGCCTCAGTAGCCTGACTCCTTCAGGTCCTACTAGGCACAGCATTGATCCTCATGATCATGCTCTTCACTGAGTAGTCCACTGACCAGCTTAGAAAGGCCAGGTTTATACTCAGTGGGACTCTCTTCAGGCTCTCTTCAGGTTCAGGTCTTCTGACATGGCTTCAGTCGTTCTCCTTGATATCATCTTGACTTCCTCAGGCTCTATCAGTGAGTTCCCCCTCACTGAGTTCCCCCTCAGTAGAGTTCCCCCTTCAGCTGAGTTCCCCCTTCAGCTGAGTTCCCCCTTCAGCTGAGTTCCCCCTTCAGCTGAGTTCCTCTCAGTAGAGTTCCCCCTCACTGAGTTCTTCCTCCACTGATAACCTGTTCTACTGAGAAACAAACTAGCCTGACCTGAAACTAAGAGATACAATCCTGACTGCTTCAAACCTATTACATGTGGTTTTGGAAAATCATCAAAACTAAAATATATCCCAACAGTATCATATACATTAAAGTAAACACGAAATAAATAATAAAAAACTAAATGTAACCTCTTATTTTATCCCATCTACTCCTATCTCACATAATCCTTATTTCTAAAGTAAACACTCCCTTAATATTTTCTTAAAAAATCATATTATGAAGAGTGAATAATACCTTAAAAATTTTCCATCTCTCGTTTGTGCAATTTTTGTCTATTGACGCAGAATTTACCAAAAGTAAGGATTGAAGCCTAATTAGGAAATTCAGAACGCGATGAAAATATTTATTGACAGTTCAAGCAGACCTATGATATTGTTTCTTCACAATGCGATTTTTATTCGTGAAGTGCGAGAACTGACAAGAACATGGCTAATTGCGCTGATGTGGTGGTGTTACGACTTGATTTGAGACCACCTGAGGTCTCAAGTAGGTGGCACAACCAAGAAAATGCATCTCTACTCATTCGCAACTGATTAATACACTCTTGATCAGATATCCCTATAACTTCATGCAAAAGTTTAATTTGCTTAGGAACCCTCCCTATTAGACTATAACTTTTAAGAATTTGAATATTGTTGTAAGGGTTTTCCCCTTCATGCAGGATAAAGTAAACACAAACTATATTTTGAAAAGTTAGGATTGTGTTCATTAGACCATATAAAACACCTAATAATTCCTCCTTCTCGACCTCATCACCACCTCTATTTTCAAGATACATCCTATGGAAATAATATGTAATTAGTTTAATATAATATATGAATAATACGCACAAATAATCACCTCTTACTAAAATAAGGACCTTGTGAAAACAAATCAACTAATTTATACCCAAACTTGTATGAAACCGTCGCAGGGCCTGTGATTATAGGATTTTGTATAGGAAAAAATTGAAAAAAAAAGAGGAAAAAATTGCTTCTAATTTCGGGATAGTTTAGATAACATAAAGGGTATTAGAAGGGTACCCAGTATGGAGCCTTTGAATTTTATTGAGAAATATAAATTAAAGGTACTTTTCAGTCGACTCTTCTTGTGTTCGTACACCTTCTTTGACAACTTTTGGTCCACCCAAAGAGGCAGACTTTGGACACATTTTTATTACGAAAATTTCGTTTTAATCAACTTGGACGGTTTTCAATTGAAAACTTAACATTATGTTCAACTAATTCTTTTAATCTTGTAGGCATCTTGTGCATTTACAATTCAAAGTATAAATTTTATCAATATCAATTGTTTTTACTAAATAGACCCATTTTTGTTCACATTATTTTCAACTAACTCTTTTACTCTTAATCCTACATGTATTATACAAATCAAGTATGAAACTCCTTGTTTCATTCATGCCACTCATTTGAACGTTCTTTAGGCCATGTTTGTGAACTGAAAAAAGAAGCCTAATCATGGTTTGCACGTCCATCAGTTGGACCTAAGTTTGGTGAGGAAAAATATTAAAAAAAAGTAACACACACATTCATCGCATCGCTTTTTTTTTTTTTTAACATCATCATGTCATCTTAAAAGACTAACAGAAAAAATAATGATTTCTGATATTTTTCCCAATAACAGTTTGATCAAATATGCACTTTCCAATAACAGTTTGATCAAATATGCACTTTCATCGTACATCCCAAACCCAATAATTGTAACACGCATATTCATCGTAAAAAGACAAAAACCAAATATAAATTATGCAAGTACCACACACAATTCCAAAATTCATATCATAATTAAACTCGGCGAATAAATCTATTTAAATTTCAATACAATCTGAATTCAATTGATAAATACCTGAATTTTTGTTTCCTGGTGTAAACAATTGATTTCCTCTTGTTTGCAATCAAAATACCTTGATTTCCTCTCGTCCTCCAAAAACTTCACATTGATTACCTCTAGTAAATATACATCATATCCCCAAATATGAATTAAATATCACACCTATGGTGTCATATCATATCTAGGAAGTTAAAGAAAAAATCCGGGTTATCTCTGATCATGGGATTTAAAAAAAAATTAATTATCACTCAAAGTAAATATAATATAATTATTTTTGTGTGGTTCATTGTGTTATTAGGACGTATATATATAGGATGAAGGAACAAAGTTTGGTTGAGTAAATTATGGGATATGGAGGCTTATCTCCACAACTAATTGAAGACGTGGAATATGTATTATCCAAAATTTGAATCATAGCTCCAAAAATGATGGAAATATATGAGATAAAATTCGAAATGTAAAATTAAGAGAAAATTGCGGAAAAATGGTTATAGTTAGAAACTTAAGAACCAAGAAACTTTTAATTAGAAACAAACATTATTTATTTACTAATACTCCCGTAGACAATTTTTATATATATGTATATTATATATATATTTTAAAACTCTTAAAATAATAAATTACACAATAAAAATATATCTTTTATTATTTACGTAAATATCCTATCGTATACAATGTAGAATATATAATATATATATATATAAGATATTGAAGATATGAATGACTATTTTTCTTTCATAAATATTGAAATGTCTTATTGATAAAAATGAAAGTTTTAATGCATATTTAAAATGACTAATTTAAAATTTTTAGGGGTGTTAAACAGTTACAAAGAGTCAGGGACATGCACGACCAGGCAATAGATAGATATGCACAGAAATAAATTTTGAAAGGAGTTCTCCAGAATACCCAGATATTAAATAAAATTATAGACACATATAAAATACGCCAAAAAAAAAAAAAAAACAAGAATTAACATATACAAAAAAAATTACCCGGCCAAAAGAGGAGAAATTGAGTGCATCCAACACAAACGAATACTAAATAGTAGAGGACCGTTATCAAATAGTGAATTCCTTGGAAATTCAACTCCACCGAATCATAGATTTTGTTCGCCAGTTTCTCAAATGCCTGCAAATTAATTTACTATTTTCCCTGAACAAATTACACCAAGAGTATTAGTGCAGGTTAAGTGTAAACAAATGGCTTGCATCATAATAAATTCTAAGATGACGTAATAGCTGTTGCATTCCAAGAAATTGAATCATAAAACAGTAGTGAAGAATCCATCCATCCATGGCGTTAAAATTCAAGAATTAAAGATTGAAATAAAAGTAAGGTGATATGCATGTGTAAAGTGATGAAAGCATCGACGGCTTCGAAGTGGAGTTCCACAACAACAGCTAGCACAGTTGACGCCGTTGGGGATCACGACCAAGAAGACGACGTTGTACGTTAAAGTTTCTGGAACACCATTGTTGAGAGAGATCGAGAAAACGGTTTCTAGAATATATATATATATATATATATATATATGGAGATCTTACTGAGAATGAAAATTCATGAGCACGCCTTTAATTTATAGACAAATTATAGGGTGGAGTGTATATAATGTACTTGGATTTTAAGCTCAATTTTAACTTCAATTTTAATTTTTTCAAAAAATACACCCAAACTGTATTTTTTTTTTTGTAGTTGGGGTATTACTGATTTCTTCTTGGGGTATTACTGATTTCTGCTTGAGTAATTTTTTTCAAAATCCAAGTGCATATTATGGTGCACACCAGAACTACTCTAATTTATAAACTATATGAAACTATATTTATCAACAATCCATCACAACTCAATCTCTTAATATATACTACAATTCATTTCTCTCTCCTCCACATATACAATTTACAATTCAATTTAATCTCATATTTTTTCATCCGTTATCAACAACCCAACACAGCCTAAAATAATTTTTCTTTTTCATTTATTAATTAATATATATTTATATATGTTGACGGACATTTTCGTAGGAATAAATCTTTGGTGGTCGTTTAGATTATACCCGACAAGCAATAAATGTAAACGAACAAGATCGATGGGGGAAGAACATTTGTGTTCTTCGAATATGAGAGGGTTTAGTATATATGATGAATGAGGGAATTGTGAACCCTTTACAATGGGGGGTGACCTTCTATTTATAGAGGTTCACCCTCTAAGGCCCAAAAGTGACAATAAACTCATCTCAATCCTTTATTTTAGGGTTTTATTACAATTATTAATCAAACGATTAATACTAGATCTATTGTACATTAAATGCTCTTGTCTTGTCCCGTGTATCTTCGGGAATTTGATCTTCTATCAGGCGAGGATAATCAATTTTTATTTATATTTATAAGGTGATATATTAAATTATTTAATATTCAAAATTCATAATTAGAATAGATGATGTGAAACAATTAAAATTAGAAGAGAAAATATAAAATTTGATTATGATTTAAAATATATCAATATTGGTCTCTATTTATAGAGAATAAAAAATTATGAATTTTGATATAATTATTATGGGGTAGTAACATATACCTACATTACACACCTCTTATTTACAAAACCCCCTGCCAATTTCTCCACATTGCAAAAACCTACAAATGTGGCCCCCACTTACCCCACCCACTTACCCGTACAACTAGCAGCCCATGTACACTATTCAAGAGTGCTTTTATGACACTTTTTTTCCTTCTTTTTTCTGGTTTTATTTTATCATCTTTTTTTTTTTTTTTTTTTTTTCAGATTTTACCAAATCTCATATTTCTAAATTTCAAGCTTCTTATTTTGAGTTAGGAGCTAATTAATTTTCGGTCCAATATTTTGCAGCCCCAAATTAAATGCTACACAATTTATAATTTACTTACTATTTTTTAGATATCTATTTTCAGCCCAATTTTTTATTTGAATAGACACATGTTAAATTGTTGAATAACAATGTAAATTATGTTGCATAAACACATTAATATTTTGAATAAACTCGTTAATATTTTGCATAAACACTCATTTCATTGCTTAATAAAATTTACAAGAAAATTTACATATGTAAAACAAATATATACATATGCAACAATAAAAATTTGCATAAAAGAGCAATATTGTTACAAAATAAGAGCATGGGAAGCCTTTCAGTCTAGCTTTTCTCCATTATCTTGAATGCCATGTTTTCTCTACCCTTCACAACAAAAACACACAAAAAGCGAAATGAACATTTATAGGCATTTAAATTCAACAAATCCAACAAATCACAGTTGGAAAAATTACAATCAAATCTGAAATCTTCACAATTCTCCAAGATTCAGAAACCAAGAATACACAATAACAACATATTTTTACAAATAAAGAAACCCCACAAGAAATCATTCAAAAATTCACAAAAATCAACTTCATAATATCCCCAAAAAAAGAAAAGAAAAAAAAAATCACAACCTTGCATTACCTGAGATAACTCGTTTATGGTGGTGGGAGAAAGAGAGAGTAGACGGACGCGGTCACTTTCCACACCTCTTAAACTCCATGGTATCGGCTGGAGAAGTAGAACACTGCCGACTACATTTCAAATCGCAGATCCGCAAGCCCCTTTCGCAAATAGAGGCCTAGACGTCAAAACCTACGGTGGTGGTGGAAATTCCAGCGATTTAGCCGTCGTCACCGCTGCCGTGTCATGCACCCTCGTCGTTGGTGGCGATTTCGAACAGAACCCTCATATCGAAACTCACGGTATTGGTGGTAGTGGCAACCTTTTTTTAAGAGGATAGATTGGGGCGACGAAACCCTAATCAAAGAGGATATATGCGTTAGGTGATATAATTGTCGGAGCTGCGTCAAGCACGGAGGCGGAACTATGGGATCTCGCGGCGGCGATCGTATTCCTTTTCTTCTCAATCGGCCGTGAATCTGATTTTTTGAGAGAGAAAGAGGAGAGGAGGAAAAGGGAGAAAATAGAGAGAGAGTGTGGGTTATTAATTTAAAATGAGGGTGAATTGTGGAGAGAGGAGAGAGACCGAGAAGAGTGGTATGATATAATTATGGTGGGCCCATCTGCCACAAATTGTAGATATTTGTTATAAAGTGTGTGATTTTGTGATGTAGGGAAATTGATAGGGATTTATGTAATTATTGCTTGAAAAGTGGGGGTAAATGCAATTATTCCAATTATTATTGTATTATTTTATAAATGAAATTTTTTAGGGTGTATCCAAGTGCATACTATGCACTTAAAATTTGATCCAAATTTGAAATTAATTTTGACCAAAATTCAAATTCGCGGGTCTGTTGACTGTCCAAACAAAATTTGCGGGTCTGACAACAAACACGGGTCGCAAAGGGGTCACACGCGCTTCTTACCAATACCCCAAGTTATATCTCCAATACCCCAAGTTATATTCATCAACAGTAACCCAAGAATTACTCAACAATACACTGAACAGTGAAATCTCAAATAATTATTCAGTAGTACCCCAAAACTTAATTACTAATACCCCAAGTTATAATCACCAATACCCTAAGACTTAATGACCAATACCCCAAGTTATAATCACCCATACCCAAAGACTTAATGACCAATAACCAAAGTTATAATCACCAATACCCCAAGTTATAATTACCAATACACAAAAAATTACTCAACAATACTTTGAACAGTGATATCCCAAATATTTATTTTGTAGTATCCAAGACTTTAAAATTCTTGTAAGCAATGAATTCATGGTCACCCACTTTGTCTAACATTAAAAGCTACAACTTGCAATGAATTCATGGTCAATACATCAGACTTTAAAATTCTTGTAAGTCATCCTTCATCCTTCTATAATTTTCTACACACAAAAGACACGCATACACCCCCCAAACACACACACACACACACACACACACACACACACACACACATATATCGTCGGTTTCTTCCATTCTCATTCTTCATAACAGAATTATTCACAACAAATTTCTTCTCTTTCATCTCTTTTTCCATTATCACATAAATAGCAATGCTACAATCCGACGCCCCCATCACCGATCCAGATCCATCTCCGCGCGGTGGCTGTTTCCGGCGGCTCTGTTGCGGATGGGATAGCGGCGGAATACCACCAGAATTGGGGGTGGGGGAGCGATGATGGGTTGAGAGAGCAAACAGGCAAATTTTTAACAAAAGTTGCAGTGATATTCCAAAGATTTATTTAGTAGTATCCAAGACTTTAAAATTCTTGTAAGCAATGAATTCATGGTCACCCACTTTGTCTAACATCAAAAGCTACAGCTTGCAATGAATTCATGGTCAATACACCAGACTTTAAAATTCTTGTAAGTTGACTTAAACCGAAAATACTAATGTTCTACTAGTAGTTTCCCCGCAAGCGTATGGGTTCACTGTAGTATAAGCAAGTATAGCGACCAAGTATATCGTACCCAAGGGAAGGGGTGTATGCGAATAGATCCCTGAAGGCCTACGCGTCGTAATTAATATGAGTGTATGTTTTTGGGTTTTTTAAAAGAAAATATAATCTAAACTAAATTACTCTATGAATGCAAAAAGGAAAACTAAACTAAGAACGTAAATGTGTGTTTTCAAGTATGTGATGGTGATGCTCAGGATAGGAATCCCTACGTATACTAACGGAGCAGGTACATAATCAAAATAACCGTGACGTGCAAGAAATAACCTAAGTAAAACAATTGTAGGATGAAAGCTCAAGAATTCAAACCCTAATACTTTATCCTAACAATCGACTTCACTAATCCACTAACAAGTTAATGGATTGTGCTTAATTAACGAGACCCTAATTTAACTAAGGTGATGCGGTCGTCCTCCCTAGATAAACCGGTAGATTAATTAACCCTTTCTAAACCCTCTCATTAAGTCTACTAGTTGTTAAAGAGTGATAAGATCGTCCTCTCTCTAACACTTTTCGAACGACATTCAAGAGTAAAGTTAAGATTGATTTTAAGAATTCATTAATTAAGAGAATTAAAACTAAACGTCACCCATATCCTACTTCTACGAGTTTATCCTACCCCAAGCATGCAAGGGTTTTAGCTAGACATGGTTTTAACGGTAACAAAAATAATTGAAGAAGTAACGAACATAAACATGATGATTTTAACTAAGATATTATCAAACATTAACTAGGGTTTAAAGAAATAAATGCTAAGAACCGAAATTAAATTAATAAAACGAAGTCTTAAGTGTTCAAAAACAAAGAACTAAAGGAAAGAAACCAAAAATCAAAACCGAACTATGAATTCGTAAGTAAACCTCGATTACACGTGAAAATTAAGCTTGCTCGTCTCTTCTCCTATTTCTCTCTCCAAAAACTAACTCTAAAAGTGATGTGGTATCCAGTGGTATGTGATAATCCTAAAAAATGTGTTTGGGACGAGTATATATAAGCGTTGGGCCGAATCGAGAACTCATGGGCATAAAATGAATCCTGAAGCAAGAAACTTGAAAGTGCTCGAGCAGACCCGCTCGAGCGGGGGCGCTCGAGCTGTGTAGCTCGAATGATGCAAGGGCTCGAGTGCTCGTGCTCGAGCTGGTCGAATGGCCAATTCGTTCTGTATGTTTCAGGCGCTCGAGCAACATGCTCGAGCGGTGGCGCTCGAGTTGCTCGAGTGCTTGAATTTCTTTGTAAGTTTTGGGTGCTCAAGCAACATGCTCGAGCATTGGTACTCGAGTAGCTCGAATGACAAAAGTTCTCTGGAAAATTTAGGCGCTCGAGCAACATGCTCGAATGACAAAAGTTCTCTGGACAATTTAGGCGCTCGAGTAACATGCTCGAGCGGTGGTGCTCGAGTGACTCCACTCGAGTGGCTCTCTCTCTTCTTCAACTGATACTTTTCTTCTTGCGCACTAACACCAATCGTATTTTTTCCATATCTTCTCATCCGGGCATCCATTTGAGTCGATTCAAAGTCCTACGAACTCCATTTTTCGCCCTCGATTCACCTATAAGCATCAAAGAGACAAATTCATCAATGTGTAGAAATAATACTCAATTGACTCTAAATACTCGACAAAATCGACCAAAACTAGGGCATTTTAAGCTACGAATTATGACAAGTTCACGCCTAATCATAAGTCATCCTTCATCCTTCTATAGTTTTCTACACAAAAAAAACAAGCATACACCCCCAAACACACACACACACATATATCGTCGGTTTCTTCCATTCTTATTCTTCATAACAGAATTATTCACAACAAACTTCTTCTCTTTCATCTCTTTTTCCATTATCACATAAATAACAATGCTACAATCCGATGCCCCCATCACCGATCCAGATCCATCTCCGCGTGGTGGCTGTTTCCGGCGGCTCTGTTGCGGATGGGATAGCGGCGGAATATTACCAAAATTGGGGGTGGGGGAGCGATGATGGGTTGAGAGAGCGAACGGGCAAATTTTTAACAAAAGTTGCAGTGAAGAAATGGAGGAGAAGATGTGCAGTCGTATAGAGAAATTAGAGAAAGAGAGAGAGAGAGAGAGAGGGAGCATAAAAAAGGAATGTGATTCGGGTTACCCGTGACCCGTTTTCTGACCCTGAATTTGAAAAAGTCAAAATTAATTACAAAAATCCAAGTGCATAGTATGCACTTGGATGCACCCTAGAATCACTCTTTATAAATTAATATCCAAAATAAAAAAATATGTTTAATAAACTATAACAAACAAATAATATCATGCCACATTTCAATTAATTGAAGAAAAATTCATACAGTCCCCTCATGATCCAGACCGGACGGCCAATCGAATTGAGTTCCCAAATCTTATTTTTACTTTTTTTTTCTTATGTCCTTTCCTAAGATCGATTGCCACAATCCACCGTTAAACATAGTCTGAGAACTAGCGAGCAATTTTTAGCTAATAATGAATGTCCTCAAAGTTTTTTGCCCCCTTTTCTCATCCCAGTTTTCCTTTTCAGTTTTTATTTTTCCACTATTTTCTTTGCAAATAAAACATATATTTTCTCCTTGTTAATATTTTTCTTGTTGCACTTTCCACACCACCTCAAATTTATTTTATACGTCAAACGAAATTCAGCCCAATTCACCCTAAAATTAATATATATATATATATATATGTATGTGATGTCTAATCAATATATTTCTGGGCGTGGGTGATATAGATATATTTCTTCAGCGTATAAACTTTATAATTCACTAAAAAAACTGTATATTGCGATGAAAATTTACGACGGCTATTGGCCATTTGCGATGGATCTGCGACGGAAATAATAAGGTGGTCACTTTTGACCACTTTTGCGGTGGTCGCTAATTTGCGACGGACTTTAACGACATGACGTCTATACGATGCCGTTTTGTAAGGTTTTGCGACGGAAAGCGTCCCAAAATTTAAATTGATACTTTTGACGGACATTTGTCCATCGCAAATTATGTGACTTTATTACGTTAGATGGGTTGGTGGCCAATAATTGACCCGGACTCGTCGGTAGGGCAATTTGCGATGGATTGACCGTCGCTAATTTGGGAATTAGCGTTGGATTTTATGTCCGTCGCAAATTTGTGCAGCTATATGCGGACAATCTCTTTCTTCCTCTTATTTTTCACGGAAAAAACAAGACTTTTATATGTTTTTCATACGTTCTTCACGTATAATGGATTGTTGTGGGGAAAATATATCCCCATCGCGACCTCGCCAATAGGGCGAGCTAAGAGCAAGATCATGGCAAGGTCCGAGACGACCCTTAGCCTGCCATATCACCCCAAGAAGGGCGAGCTACTAAGAGCTTGTCAAAAAGACAAGGCGCGTGCGACCAAGGAGCGCGACCACATGACCCCGCCAGAGACCTCACCGAACGGGTAAGGTAACCCTTCGGTAATATATGTTATCACTCAGTAAAAGGATGTGGCCCCAGTACGAAGGCCAGGAAAATGCCAGAGCATCAGACTGTAGGACCTCGATACCGGCCATCCCAGAGAGGCCCAGATGAAGCTACAGACTGCGAACAAAAAAAGAAAAGAAAAAAGGACTACAGAGCACACAGTGCCCCAGTACCCGAGAGACAGCTGTAAGCCGTCTATTGGAGCAGGACAATCTGCCAAATTAGAGGCAGTTACTCCCCCAGTAAGGCCGCAGGTAGCAGTAGCTAGGGACAAATTTCATGTAATTAATACATGGTCCCACTCGAAACTAGGGCGACACTATGTAGCCTAGACATTACTATAAATAAAGCCTTGAACTCATAAATAAACAGAACACACATTAAGACCGTGCCTAAACCCCTCGTCAAATCTCTGTGCATTTACTTACATGCAATCATTTACACTTATTACTATAGTCTTTAGCCTAAAGGAGGAAACATTCATTGTTTTTCTCCTTTAGCTCACTTTATATGTTTTATCCGATTAAAGCCACATAAAAGCTCACTCATATACAAATTGGGTAACAACAATTGGCGCTAGAAGGAGGGTAAATCAACCTCATACATCACAAAAAAAACCCAAAAAAAAAAAAACACTTCGGGAAAACGCTCATAGTTTTTCGAGGAGAAAAAGTCTAGGAACTCCAAAGTCTATCTTGGACCCTAAAACCATCTCTTTAAATGGAAAAGACAAACAAAGCAACTCGGGCTTCGCCCATCAGCGGTCGACGGTGGTACCTGCGACAAGGACCCTGGAAGTGACTCTTGCGCGAGCTACGGCGCCTCCGCCCTACACGAGCAGGAGGCAGCCCAGGCCACTCCAAGGAGGGGCCTCCAGCCGATCCCTATTCAAAAATACGAGACTCCAGAGCAGGTGGCCTCGGCCATCGCCATCTTGACGAAGAGGGGGGGGGAGGAGTTATGAACAAGCCAGAGGGCCCCAACGGCCCTGAGGAAGTAACACCTCACCCGCTTTGCCCGCTCTGCCAAAGCAAAGCGTAAAATGGCTGAACAGCAAGGCGAAAGTAGCCCCAGCCAGACCTAAGGAGGTTACAATTTATTAAGGGACAAAGGTAATACAAATTATGAAAATAAAAGTCGTACATGAATTATCTTATACCATAATTGAAGACAATTAGAGACACACTAAATCACAAAACATAACATCAAATTCGCATAAATACCTATTATTACTCATCCCTATACAATTTACTTTATATAATTTAAAAATATTATTACTCATTCCAATACAATATCACTTTTCTCTCACTTACACTTTTTTTCCTACTTTTCTCTTACACATCCTACTTTACTCTTACACATGATTTGACATAAAGTAAAATCCCACCCTACTAAAATCCCAAAACAAACACATACTTTTATTATCATCCAAGACTTTACATCTTGTGGATGTAAAGTCATGACTTTACACGCCCACTTAAATCCCGAAACAAACAAGCTCTTACAGGCTGGGCCTGACCAAATGAACAAAAAGCTCAGGTATTAGAATGTAAAAACTCATATAGGAATGATGAGATTTTTTTTTTACAATCACCTAAATGCAAAACAACAAAATTTTCATATCCAGACAACATATGATTCATCTACATATATGTGAAAAAATGAAACTTAAAAGATGTTGGAGATAACAATATATAATCTCATACCCAAGGTTTGCAAGTCCATCTGAGGCAATGAAAGCTCATTTAGAATAATGCAAATACGAAATGAAATCAAGAGGACAAAGCAGCATACATGTTTGTTTGATGATGTTTTCATTAAAAGAAAAAACAATTGAAATGGTTCCATCTGAAATATAATGAGGAATAAACAATCAATTTTACATGTTAAGATAAGCAATCAAAGACAAAATTTTTATGAGTGCGTAATGTTAGACCAATCTCATAACATTTAAAAGTAGACTTTTTTGTGTCATAGACTTCACATAATATGAGTGTGTAATCTCATAATGATAAAAAAAGGTTAAGATAGTATGGCTAAACAAAACATAGAAAGATGTTGACTGTTGTGTGATTAGGCGTGAAATTGTCATGATTCGTCACTCGAAATGCCCTTGTTTTGATTGATTTAGATGAGTATTTAGAGTCATTTGAGTATCATTCCTATAAACTGATGAAATTGTCTCTTTGATGCTTATAGATGGATAGAGGGCGAAAAGAGGAGTTCGTAGGACTTTGAATCGACTCAAACGGACGCCCGGATGAGAAGATATCGAAGAAATACGAAAAGTATTAGTTCGGGGGAGCAAAAGTATCATTGGAGTGCACAAGCAAGGAGTACTCGTGCACCCCTGCACGAGCACTCGTGTATAGAGCTCGAGAAGGCGCAGGTCGTGCACTAGTGCACGAGCAAAGGTGGTCGTGCAGTTTTTGCTCTCTGGACGAATTGGGGTGCTCGAGTGGAATGAGCTCGTGCACTAGTGCACGAGTAGTGCATGAGCATACGTGATTTTTGGCCCATTAACTCCCGATTCGACCCGTTGCCTATTGTTGGTCCCGGTACAAGACTGAGGAATACGTGTATGGGGGGGGGGGGATACACGTATACCAATTTTTCAAACTTAAAACTTGATTGAGTCCCCTTTACTCAGAGTGGTAAAGAACTAGGAGCTGATAACACACCTACTGACTACACTTGGTGCGGGTCAGTTGGCTAACTATCAGTTCAAGTTCAGTGCGGAAATACGTGAGCCCTGATAGTTTAAAGTCTTGTTTAGTTTGCTTTCTGAAAAACTTGTTTTACTCAAAACTGAATAGTGATTAGTAGGGCAGTGCTCTTTTTAAGGATCAGGCTGATTGATTCAAGCCTGATAAACCGAATGCAATGAATGAATAAGTAATATAGCAAGCATGCACAATATCAAAGCAATAGGAACACAGGGAGTTTAACGTGGTTCAGAGACTCAAGCTCCTACGTCCACGGCCTGATTTAACAGGAAATCCACTCAAGGGATTCTTGTTTTTAACGTGCCAAGGTGCACCAAGACCAGCTAACCTCACTGATCTATACAACTCCACTTACTAACTCACTAACTGACTTACTCCCAACAAACCTAACTTAGGGTTTTGGTTTCAGTTTGGATTCCAACTAGGTTGAGATTATCCTTACAAGGTAAAGCTATGCTAAGGATTGGATAATCTCTCTAAGCTTAAGATAATGCTAGTTCGCTCTTGGAATACAGAATAACTCTCAGTAACTAAGAAACACTTGGGAAATTTAGATGGTTTCGAGTGCTTCTTCTAAGGCTGAATGCTTTTGAATGCTTTGAGAGTTTGAGTAATTTTTGGCTTGGAAATCTCCCGTAACCTTGAATGGGTTCAAGGCCTTCTGTATTTATAGGTGATTTGAAAAACTATCCGTTGGAGAGATAACCTTTCTTGTCAACTATGTAGAGTGGCTTCAAACGGACATATCTTCATGCAGCAGCCGTCCTAGCATGGATTTGGTAGTTGCATTAAATGCACATTAAATGCTTACCCGTTGAGTATGCAGTCTGAAATCAGTCTTCTTGTCAGGTTCCGTACGTGCGTGTCCTTCCCGGATTGGTCCACGTCATCAGGTTGGTGAGAATGTCAGAACTTATTCCTGAGCTTCAGGCTTGTCTTATTAAGTTCATTTTGTCTTGAGCTCACCGGTCTTGTCCTGACGCTGACATTCTTTTTGCATTGCTTGGCTCTACTCCAAGTCTTTCCCATAAACTCAGTGTCATCCTGTTCCCTTCAGGACTGAGTTAGTGATGACCTCAGGGTCATACTCTTCATCACTGAGACTTACTCAGCCAGCTTAGGAGACTGCCATAAGTTCAGGATGGTAAATTTCGTCTTCAGGCTCTGAGTCTTGATTGTCATCAGCAAGTGCTCCTCTTACTGAGTACCTGTGAAGTGTAAAATGACTAAGTACAAATCCTAACCAAGACTAGCCTGATAAACAAATGCAAACATCTTTTCAGGGGCTTTGGGATCTTAATCAAAACTGATAATGTCCCAACAATTTCCCCCTTTTTGATGATGCCAAAACACTGAAAAGATCCTCAAAACACTTAGAGGAAATATAAAGACCTATCTATAAGATAAGACAGTGTTAGAGCAATTCTTGATAAAGTACAGAATTTAAACAATAGCCAAAAAGACAATGAGTTTTTGTCTGTGGGCAAAAGTAATAGATTTCATTGATTGATATGACAGTGGTTACAATGAATCTAATCTATTACAAAGAGGTAATGAACTCCTAGACTAATCTCATTTCAGGTTCGAGTCCATATCCAGCATAGACTTTTGCCTTCAGCTCGTCAAGTCTTCTAGGTTGGTTCACATATCCTTCAGCTTTGGCAATCTTCAAAACTTCCATCATAATGGCCTTCGTGTTGTGCTTCTGAGTTCTAGGAACTAAGGGAGGAGCTCGAATGGTGAACTCAGGAGCCTTCACTTGAACTTGAGCTGCATCAGCCTCCTCCAAGATCTTTTGGAACAACTCAGGATGATTGTCCATCATGTAGTCAGTGAAGTGGGCATTGATATCGTCAGTGTCGCCCCATTTCTTCACAACATACCACAATTTCACAAACTCATCCTTTGCATCAGCCCAAAACTCCTTCAATGCCTCTGAGATGAACTCATCGACATAAGCTTCCCTTATTCCCGATTCTGGTCTACTGACTTGAAGAATTGATGACTTCCTTACTGTTGGCCTCTTTCTGTACTTCCTAGGCCTAGGCTTCGCCTTCTTCCTCCACAGCAGACTGATCACTGCATCATCAAGTTCTCTTTGTTGAAGCTCAGTGATGTCAGTCAGCTTTTCAACCTTCTTCTCCAAGATGCGCATCTTCTCCTTTTGAGCAATTTCAGCTCTGCGCACAGCCTCAGATTTCTCAGAAGTAACTCCCCATGCTTCAGCGCATAACTCCGCCACCATCTCCCCAGAGTAAGTGATGGGGTTCTTCCTTGAGCTCATGAGAGAAGACTTCTGAACTGGCTCAGGTTGCTTGGAAGGTTCATCAGCCTTTGCCTTTGCTGCCTCCGCCCTCAGCCTTGCAACAATTTCTTCTCCTTCCTTCTCCACTGCCGCCAACTTTGCTGACTTCCTTACCCTCAGCATATTTCCTTCAGGATCGGCTTCAGGATTGGCCTGAACTGTTTCGCCTTGGTTGACTACCTCCGATGCCTCAGGGCGGGATCTTTTCTTCTTCTTTTCCCCCTTTTTGGCATCATCATTGGCCCCGGATGGGAATGCGTCAGATCCATTGTTGATTACGAAGGAGGCTAGGGAATGGACATCATTGATTCCCTCCTTCAGTAACTCAACTCCCATCGAGATTCCAGTTCCTGCAAAAGAAACAGAACTGATTGCAGCGTTCACCTTCTTCTTAAAGACCTCCATGGAGAGTTGGAGTCTTTGTTCAGCCTTCTCGATCTTCTCCTCCACCAGAGCAGATCGCTCATCTGCTTGAGTCAGCCTCTCAGCAATATCCTTTGAAGTCTGAGCAAATCGTTCTGACTCCAGCTCCAACTTTGAGACTGAGCCAGAAATGGCCTGAGTGAATAGTGCTCCAGCCTGAGCTGCAAGCTTCTCCACAGCCTGATTGAGATCCTCCTTCCTTTGCTCATCCTTCTCAGCTAATTGCTTCAAGGTTTGCCTAAGCATCTTCTTTGTTCTCTTCCGCTCATTTCTCACTGACTTGGTCGTGTCAGTCATTGTTCTCTTCAACAAAGTCAGCTCCTTGTTGGCAAGGGTGTTGTAGGCTGACTTCTTCCACCTGATGTGTTTCGCCAGGGCCTTGGAGTCTTCTTCTTTTTCAGCTCGTAGCCTCATTACTTCCTCCTGAAGTTCAGCTAGATTTTCTGTGGTTTTCTCCTTCTTGACCTCCACAATGCTCGTAAACTCAGCACGGCCGACCCCAGTTATGAACACATCTTCATCTTCATCAACGGCCTCATCAGTGATTGGCTGTTTTCCCTTGTCAGCCCCTGCATCCTCAGTCCCCTCTTCAGGGTGCACTGAAGGCAGTTGTTGAGTGGTCAAGGCCGCCTGCTCAGGCTCAACCATGCCATCTCGAACCTTAGGAACTTGTCCCTCGGAACTGGGAGTCTCCTTAGACGCCTCAACATCTTTCTCCCTTGTCTCAGGGCAGGGAATCCCTTCATCGACAGATGTCTCATCGGCGGCTGAGATGTTCAAAACATCCTCAGCCACTGGTCCACCCTTGGCACCAGTGTCTTTCTCACCTTCCCCCTGAGCCTGAGGCTCAGAGTCCATACCATCAACTTCCCTTGCTGTCTCTTCCACAGCCTTCTCCATTGCTCCACCCTGAGCATCTTCATCATCCTCCTTATCCTCCTCATCCTCAGATAGGATGTCAGCCTTGCTCTTGGACATCAGGCTGTTGACTAACTCCTTCAGATTTTCGAAGTTCAGCAGTTGAAGCCAGCTAGTCAGTCCAAAGTAGGAGCACAACCTGGCCTCCTCGGTTTCCCAGTGCTCCCAGCCACGAGCATCCACCAGCAAATGTTGCTCTTGCATATTTGATTGTTTGAATTCCAACCAAACTTCCAGTTCAATCACATTTGCCAGCAGCTCCCTGTACTTATTTAGCCCGGGCCAGCACTTAGCTGCCCATTCAGTGGCATTACCCCTAAGGGTGTTCTCCAGCACTCCCCCCATCATGTTTTCATCAAGCTCCTCCTCCTCCTGAATGACAAGGAAATCGTCCTCTTCAGTTTGGAAGGATTTGGGGCAATCCTTGGGGTTGGGGTAAGAGGGAAAATCTGTGGGATCGAGAAGATTTGGCTCAGATGACTGGTCAGGCTCATTCGTGGGTGAGTTTGATGGCACTGACTCAGTGGGAAAGTTTGGCCCTGAGGTTTGGGGTGTTTGGGTGGGTTGAGGTGTTGGATCAGGGATGGATTGAGTTTGGGGTTCAGGAGTTTGGGGTTCAGGGTGTGTGGGTGATTTAGGGGGTACTATCTCAGGCTGCAACAACTCAGCCGTCTCGATAGATTTTCTCACCTCCTCTAAGTCAGAGGCTCCAGGAGAGCTTGACTTCTCCCTCTCACTCAGTGTCGGCAGGCTCTTAGCCGGAGACTTTATAACCCCTCTCCTTAGTCTCTTTAAGGGCCTCTCACCCTGATCACTCTCCTTCCTGACGTCATCGTCAGTTCCCTCAGTCTCAGATACGGCTCTCTTGGGACCAGACTCAGTCCCAGATGCAGTGCTCTTCCCTGACAGCACAACCCTTACCTTCTTCTTCTTCTTCTTCTTCTTCTTCCTCCCAGCCTCCTCCACTAAATGCTGATCCACCTCCTTCTCAGCTGCCACATCCTCCTCCACCTCCTTGCTCCTCTCAAAGAGGTCATCTACCCTTTTAAATGAGACTGGTAGCCACCTTCTTGGCCTTACCAGCTGGCTTTTTAGCCTGACCCTTTGCCGTAGCATTGGGATCAGTCAGCCCTAGCACTGAGTAGGTATCGCTCCATGAGGCAAACATCACCTTCTTCGATGAGAGACTATCCTCAAAGTCAAAGGTGTACCCATGGCAAGCATGAGCAATCAAGACTGAGAGCCTGGTTCCAAAAGGCAGAATAGCACCAACGGAGATGTGCTTCTTCTCCTCATCCCTCCGTAAGAACATGTTTAGATAAGCTTCCACAACCGTTCTTGGAAGCACGGAGATAGGGCGAGTGGTAAAGTATGTTTCCAACCCAGCTTTGGAAATCCATTTGAAAATGGGTTTGATTTCCTCCACTGTAAGACAGGTACCCTCCATGGAGATGACTTGCTCCATGTGTACTAGCTTGTTGTTGACAACATCCTCGATCTTGTCGGTTGTCCAGTTGGAATCAAGAAGTGCCATTTGATTTTGAAGAAGAGAGATTTTTGAAAATTCTGAGATTGCTTGAGCAAGAGAAAACTCAGTGTGCAGATGTGCTTTGTGTTTGCGTAAAAATCTCAAATGGCATTCTTGATTGATATGACAAAATCAGTTACTCCGACGTGGGGTTGAGATTAATCCCTGAATTTGAAACATTTTGAAATGAAGGGCCAGGATTAATCTCAGTTTCAATCAATTACCTACGTCAGTCATATTCCGTATAAAACGGACACGTATATGAAAAAGTAACTGAGGCATTAAATGCTCCATTGCGCGTGGGTTTAAATATGAAAAGGCGCGCTTTTAATGAAAACGGAATGCATTTAATAAAGATTTTCAGGACGAAGGACTCAGGGAGACGCTTGGAATTCACAAGAGTCAGGATAGAACTCATACCTGTCAGGGAGACATTGTAGCACCCTGATACCTCGCTGAGTCGAGTCTGGCCTGAGTTCCCCCTAGAACCCTACACTGACTGCTCTCCCGGATCTAAGAGTCCTAACTCCACTGACAGTTCCATAAACCTTGCTTCAGCCAGAGACTTAGTCAAGATGTCAGCTCTTTGCCTGTCAGTGTGAATCTTCTCCATCCTGATATCTTTCTTCTCCACATGATCTCGAATGAAGTGATGCCTAATATCTACATGCTTGCACCTTATGTGAAGCACTGGGTTCTGAGTAATTGCTATTGCACTATTGTTGTCACAATAGATTGGAACCTCATTAGCAAATACTTGGTAGTCCCTCAACTGTTGCCTCAACCATAGAATCTGAGCACAACAACTACCTGCAGCCATATACTCAGCCTCAGTTGTGGATGTAGCCACTGAATTCTGCTTCTTACTAAATGATTAGGCGTGAAATTGTCATGATTCGTAGCTTGAAATACCCCAATCTTGGTCGAGTTTATCGAGTATTTAGAGTCAATTGAGCATTATTTCTACACGTTGATGAATTTGTCTCTTTGATGCTCATAGCTGAATAGAGGACGAAAAACGGAGTTCGTAGGACTTTGAATCGACTCAAACGGATGCCCGGATGAGAAGATATTGAAGAAATACGATTAGTATTAGTGCGGACGAGAAAAAGTATCAGTTGGGAGGAGTTGTAAGTCACTCGAGTGACTAGGTCGAGTGCCACCGCTCGAGCGCATTGCTCGAGCGCCTAAACGTACAGAACTTTTCTTGTGCTCGAGCAGCTCGAGCTCCACCGCTCGAGCGAATTGCTCGAGCGCCCAAAACATACAGTGCATTTCCATCGCTCGACCGGCTCGAGCGGGACGGCTCGAGCGTTTTGCTCGAGCACCCTTGGATTTTTGCCTCCGGATGCGTATTTTCGGCCCATTAACTCCCGTTTCGACCCGTGCCTATATATACCTCTTCCAAACATGTTTTGAGGGATCCCCGACTTTTAGAAATCACTTTAGACTTAATTTTTAGAGAGAGGAAGAGGAGAAGGACGAGCAAACTTTACTTTTACGTTGTTGAGGTTTTGCATACGAATTCTTAGTTTCTTTTCGTTTCTTAATTCCTTTTCATTAGTTTGATTTCTTTAAACACTTTGAAACTTCGTTTTAAGTAATTAAATTTCAGTTCTTAGTATTTATTTCTTTAAACCCTAGTTCATGTTTCATATTTTCGTTCTTCAATTCATTATGTTTATGTTCGTCGTTTCTTCTATTGTTTTTATTTTTGTTAAAACCATGTCCGGCTAAAACCCTTGCATGCTTAGGGTAGGATGAACTCGTAGAAGTAGGATGTGGGTACGTAATTAGGGTAATTTGTGACGTTAGTTTTAACTCTCTTAATTAATGAATTCATATAATTAATCTTAACTCTACCTTTGAATTTCGTACAAAAGTGTTAGAGAGAGGACGACCGCATCACTCAATAACAATTAGTAGTCTTAACGAGAGGGTTTAGGAAAGGTTAATTCATCTACCGGTTTAGCTATGGAGGACGGCCGCATCACCATTAGTTAAATTAGGGTCTCATTAATTAAGCACAATCTAGTAACTTGTTAGTAGATTCGTGAAGTCGAGTGTTAGGGTAAAGTATTAGGGTTTAGAATCTTGAGCTTTCACCTTGCATTTTTAGACTTAGGTTAATTCTTGTGTGTCACAGTTATTTTGATTATGTACCTGCTCCGTTAGTATACGTAGGGATTCCTATCCTAAGCATCACCATCTCATACTTGCATATACACCTTAGATACTTAGTTTAATTTTCCTTTTGCATTCGTAGGATAATTTAGTTAGCTTAATTAATCTTTCCAAAAAAATCCAAAAACACACACTCATATTAACTACGACGCGTAGATCTTCAGGGATCTATTCGCATATACACCATCCCTTGGGTTCGATAATACTTGGTCATTATACTTACTCTTACTAAAGTGAACCCATCCGCTTGCGGGTGAACGACTAGTAGAAGTTAGTAAAATCGCTTCAAGTCAATGGCGCCGTTGCCGGGGATGGCGTTATATGCCTTTTGAATAGGACTTGTAGATAGCTTAGTAGTTAGTAGTGGGTGATTTATTTTCTGTTTTTATTTTTATTTTTTATTCAATCGGCAGTTGCATTTTGATCCTTCTGCTAGTGTGCCAGGTTTATGAAAACACGCTCACAAGGCAATACGAGCGAAGAGAGAATACCGTTGGACCCTGAGACAATAGCCAGAAGGAACCGAGCCTTCTTGAGAAGGATGAACGCTGCCGACTTAGGAAAGGAACCAATGGATATCAATAATGAGTTGGACGATGCTGCCAACGATTTCAATCAGGCAGTAGACCGAGTTGAAGGCACTGTAGTTAGTGGTAGCCAGAATCAAATTCCATTAGGGGATAGCCAGAGCCTAAATCGGGATACACAAAACGTAGGGAATCCAGCTCAGAACCTTGTCCATAATCCTCATAACAACCCTGCTTACCCACAAAACCCAAATAACCCTTTTAACAACCCAGTATACCAACATTACCCATACCCACCTTATCCTTACCCACCATATCCATATCATCCACCCCCAGTCTATAATCAACCACCTGTTTACCAACCACCACCCCAACAAGTGCCCGTACCAGCTGTTAATCCTCAACACGTTCCTCAGAACGTGGATCACAATATGGCTATTCGAGGGAGGTTTGCAGCGTAGCCACAACGGTACTATGATGGAGTGGCTTTACCTCCTATTGAGGCGAACAACTTCTCGATCTCCCCGGGGAATTTAAAGCTGCTTACCGAGAACCAGTTCAAAGGGGTGATCGGGAAGGAGAACCCTCACACTCACTTGAGGAGCTTTCTCATGATAGCCTCAACATTTAATTATAATGGCATGTCTGAAGATGCCAAGAGGCTTAGACTGTTCCCATTCTCATTGACGGGAATAGCTAAGGAGTGGTACGATAATACGCTCCCGCGGGGAGGTATTACCACTTGGGCCGAGCTCGAGCGTTTGTTCCTCGAGCGATTTTACCCTCCATCTAGGACGATCAAGGCTAGAATTGAGATCTCGTCCTTTCGCCAGAAGTCCGGAGAGGATTTACGCCAAGCGTGGGAGAGATACTCAAACATGCTGATTGAGTGCCCGCAGCACGGGTACAATGAGGGAGACATTATGGCATTCTTCTATAGTGGTGCCAACAAGGCGGGGCAAGACCATTTAGACGCGTGTGCGGGCGGAGCATTCTTGAACCAAGGCATAGAGAGGTGTAGGGAGATCGTGGACAACATTGTCACGAATGCCGGTGCTTGGGGTGCGGATGCAGATTTTCAGAGAGTGCATCAGGTTGAAGAGGGAGAAGGAACGAGAAGGCTGCTGATGGCCATGATGGAAAAGATCAACAACCTCGAGTTGGGAAAGAGTTTGGGTGGAGAGCATGCAGTAGAGAATGAGAGAGTAGACCAACCAAGTGGACAACAAGAGGTAGCCAATTACATGGGAGGCCCTCAGCCACCTCAAAATCAATGGAGGAACACACAAGGAGTTCAAGGAGGCCAGCAACCTCCTCAAAACACATGGAGGAAGAATGATAATTTTTCTTATGCTAACCCAAAAGCTGATATTACTGTGCCTGCAGGTGTTGATCCGGGGTCTAAACCTCCTGGAGGAGAAGGCGGTGCATCAACCGAGGAGATGTTGAGAGCCATTCTTCAGAAGGTGGAGGAGAGAAGCAAGCGGTTGTCATCCTTGGAGTACGATGTGAAGGAGTTGCATAAGAAGGGTGATCAACGTGATCAAGAGCTCCAGAAGATGAATGTTGAGTGGACTAGAACTCAACAAGAGAACAATCGAAGGTTCACTTCTCTTGAGTTCCAGATGAGCCAGATTGCAAAGTCAGTGAATAGAATGCCGGAGGGGAACCCGAAAGAGCAGTGCAAGGCGATCCAGCTGAGAAGTGGAACCAACTATGAAGGTCCTCAGATGCCTGCTAATTCTGAGACGCCCCAAGAAGAGATTGAGCCTAAAGGGGATGAAGTTGAGACTGAGGAGAAATAAGTTGAGAAAGGAGTTGAGGGTGAAAGCACTCAAGCGAGCAAAGAGCTTGAAGAGGAAGGCATTGAGAAGGGTGAGAGAGTTCCTAAGTGGAAGAAGGCAAAGGAAGCAAGGGAGAAAGTGAAAGAAACAGAAAGAGATGAATGAGGGGTACCCAAATCTATGATACCCATCCCATATCCACAGCGCTTCATGAAAAAGAAGCTTGGTGAAAAATTTGCAAAATTTCTTGATGTTTTTAAACAACTTCACATTAATATTCCTTTTTATGATGCGTTGGAACAGATGCCGCACTATGCGAAGTTTTTGAAGGACTTGATTGCAAAAAGACGGCGCGTGGATGAGCCAAAGTTGGTGCAGCTAAACCACGAGGTGAGTGCATTAGTGCACAAGGCGCTTCCACCCAAGCTGAAGGATCCCGGGAGCTTCACGATCCTATGTGATATTGGGAACGGGATCAAGAAGGGAGCGTTGTGCGACCTCGGAGCGAGCATCAATCTCATGCCGTTGTCGCTTTTCAAGAAGTTGGAAGGTGGTGAACTTCAACCCACAATGATGACGCTTCAGCTAGCCGATCGGTCTATTACTCGACCTCAAGGTGTTGTTGAAGACGTTCTAGTGAGAGTTGGAGATCACATTTTTCCAGCTGACTTTGTAGTGCTAGAGATGGAGGAAGATGAGCACGTGCCCCTGATCTTGGGAAGACCGTTCTTAGCTACGGCGGGGATGGTGCTAGACGTGGCGAATGGGAAGATCACGTTGAAGGTTGATGATCAAGAAGTGAAGATCTCCCTATATGAAGCCATGAAACACCCGAGGGAGGATGAGAGCTTGTATTGCATGGATGCCATTGATCCTCGTGTTGAAGACACACATTCTCTCCCTAATCCCTCTCATATTCATGATTTTGTTAGTCCTTCACTCGATTATTTAACCCATGAGCATTATGATCTTGATTATTTTGATAGGGATAAAGTGAAGAAGTTGAAGGATGAAGAGGTGAAGAAAGTGGACGTGGTCCAGTTAGAAGGGAAATGAGGAGTTAAGAAGAAAAAGTCCAAACTCAAGAAATTGTTTAGTAAGACTCCTCCAGATAGAGGCAAGAATGAGTTGAGACCCATAACACTTGGGGATGAGAAGGGAGCAAAAGAGCTCATGATGGTAGGGAATCAAGGAAAGGAGTTCAAACACCACTCTTATGAGAGTAAGGGAGGTAAATTTGAGTATGATGTCCCATAAGCTCCTTTGATCTAGGTCCGGCATGAGGACCTTAAAAATAGCGTTGAATGGGAGGCAACCCATTTTTTATTTGCTTTTGAGTGTTTTTAGTTATTTTTCTTTTATGTTACTAGGATGTTGTTGAGTCGTATGTTTAACCTCGTATTTGAGTAAGTTGCTTGTAGGCTTGTCTCTAAAGGAGTAAAGGTATCAAAGAAGTGGAGATTGAAGGAACCAACTTGAGACAAGGGAATGTGCAAAGCTATTGAGAGAAATTGAATTATTTGGTTGAGGTAACCCACAACCCCAAACTTAGACCTCTAGCAAGGTCGAAGTTTGGGGGGGGGGGTGGAGTTTTTTTTTATTTGTTTTATGTTACATTGCACATGCATGCACGCCCTTATCTTTGAGTTGAGTTTGATTGATTATTGGTTTGTTGAGATACTCCTTGGGGTGATTTTGATTTGACTCGCTATTGCATATTTCATGCCTATCAATCATCTTATGCTTGTTGATTGCTATCTTTGAGTATGATTTGATGAATAGAGTGAGTAGTAAGAGTGAGTTAGAAATTCTTTTGTGTGAGTGTTTGAGTTTGAGCTGATTTGAGAAAGAACTTATACGCTTGTGAATTTTTCTTTTGAGTACTTGTGTGATGAGAGTGAGAATGCACTAGGACTAGCATGGATGTGAAAGCCGTGAGCTTTTGAGCCTTACGAGATTTAAATGCATGATTTAATCTCTTCGTTTTGTGAGTGAATCATCACCTTAGAGGATGCTAGAACTTGTGTGTGCTCTTGCTTCTTGATTGTGTCTAGTTTGATATGCCGAACAGGATCTTAGGCCATCTTTGATTTTATTGAGTTACTTAGCCAAAATTTTCCTGACCAATGACATTGATCCCTTGTTAGCCCCTTTGAGCCTAAAGCCTATTTTATTTGCTAGCACATATGAACACTATTCCAATTCCTAAGTCTTTTTGTCCCAATTTGAGTGGAGAATAGGAAAGTGTGAATATAAAGGGAGTGAATTGAGTTGAAAAAGGAAAATGTTGTTTGTTGAGTGAATATAAGAAGAAGGTGTGATGAAGTTTTGAGATGTGGGAAAAAGAGAAAGAAAATTGAGAATGAGCAAAAAGAAAAAAATGAGCTCATGTGTTTGTGCGAAAAAAAAAAAGAGAAAAAAAAAGTGATTGAAAAAAAAAAGTGAAAGAGTGAGAAAGAAAAAAAAATTGAAGTGTTGAGAGTATGGAGTTGAAAGGGTGTTGATTGAAAATGCTTGAAGTAGTCTGTTCCTAATCTCGAAGTGTCAAAGTTTGATTTTCTATTCTCCATTCACTTTAGTCACTTTACCTTATATTGTTATCCCACCTGTCCAAAGAGCCTACATTACAACCTTGAGAAAAGTCCTTTTTGATTCGGCATTGATTTCTAGAGTATGGCCGGAGTTGAGAGCACTTACAAGCCTATGACTGCCAATTTGTGTGATTGATTGAGTCCCTTGATCATTGTTATACACTTGTGAGGGAGTGAAACACATCGTTGAGTGCACATCCATGCTTGATCTTGGTGTTTCTTGTCATTATTGCATGAGTACGATAAAAGAAAGTGAGCGAGTATACGGGTGATTGACTTTTGAAGCTCGAGTTCATTTGCTTGCATGATTTGATTCGTTGACTCATTTCTAACAATTTCACTTGACTTATTATTTCATTGCTTGAGGACAAGCAATATGGTAAGTTTGGGGGGGTTGATTAGGCGTGAAATTGTCATGATTCGTAGCTTGAAATACCCCAATCTTGGTCGAGTTTATAGAGTATTTAGAGTCAATTGAGCATTATTTCTACACGTTGATGAATTTGTCTCTTTGATGCTCATAGGTGAATAGAGGACGAAAAACGGAGTTCGTAGGACTTTGAATCGACTCAAACGGATGCCCGGATGAGAAGATATTGAAGAAATACGATTAGTATTAGTGCGGACGAGGAAAAGTATCAGTTGGGAGGAGTTGTAAGTCACTCGAGTGACTAGGTCGAGCGCCACCGCTCGAGCGCATTGCTCGAGCGCCTAAACGTACAGAACTTTTCTTGCGCTCGAGCAGCTCGAGCGCCACCGCTCGAGCGAATTGCTCGAGCGCCCAAAACATACAGTGCATTTCCATCGCTCGACCGGCTCGAGCGGGACCGCTCGAGCGTTTTGCTCGAGCACCTTTGGATTTTTGCCTCCGGATGCGTATTTTCGGCCCATTAACTCCCGTTTCGACCCGTGCCTATATATACCTCTTCCAAACATGTTTTGAGGGATCCTCGACTTTTAGAAATCACTTTAGACTTAATTTTTAGAGAGAGGAAGAGGAGAAGAACGAGCAAGCTTTACTTTTACGTTGTTGAGGTTTTGCATACGAATTCTTAGTTTCTTTTCGTTTCTTAATTCCTTTTCATTAGTTTGATTTCTTTAAACACTTTGAAACTTCGTTTTAAGTAATTAAATTTCAGTTCTTAGTATTTATTTCTTTAAACCCTAGTTCATGTTTCATATTTTCGTTCTTCAATTCATTATGTTTATGTTCGTCGTTTCTTCTATTGCTTTTATTTTTGTTAAAACCATGTCCGGCTAAAACCCTTGCATGCTTAGGGTAGGATGAACTCGTAGAAGTAGGATGTGGGTACGTAATTAGGGTAATTTGTGACGTTAGTTTTAACTCTCTTAATTAATGAATTCATATAATTAATCTTAACTCTACCTTTGAATTTCGTACGAAAGTGTTAGAGAGAGGACGACCGCATCACTCAATAACAATTAGTAGTCTTAACGAGAGGGTTTAGGAAAGGTTAATTCATCTACCGGTGTAGCTATGGAGGACGGCCGCATCACCATTAGTTAAATTAGAGTCTCATTAATTAAGCACAATCTAGTAACTTGTTAGTAGATTCGTGAAGTCGAGTGTTAGGGTAAAGTATTAGGGTTTAGAATCTTGAGCTTTCACCTTGCATTCTTAGACTTAGGTTAATTCTTGTGTGTCACAGTTATTTTGATTATGTACCTGCTCCGTTAGTATACGTAGGGATTCCTATCCTAAGCATCACCATCTCATACTTGCATATACACCTTAGATACTTAGTTTAATTTTCCTTTTGCATTCATAGGATAATTTAGTTAGCTTAATTAATCTTTCCAAAAAAATCCAAAAACACACACTCATATTAACTACGACGCGTAGATCTTCAGGGATCTATTCGCATATACACCATCCCTTGGGTTCGATAATACTTGGTCATTATACTTACTCTTACTACAGTGAACCCGTCCGCTTGCGGGTGAGCGACTAGTAGAAGTTAGTAAAATCGCTTCAAGTCACTAAACCACGAGATCAACTTACTCCCCAAAAACTGACATGTCCCTGAGGTTGATTTCCTATCAATCCTACAACCTCCATAATCTGCATATGAATAACCTGTCAGTTCTAAGTTGTCATCTGAAGGATACCATAGTCCCATATTAACTGTCCTTTTCAAATACTTAAGTATCCTCTTAGCAGCCACCAAATGTCTTCTCTTGGGATCAGACTGATATCTAGCACACACACCAACTGCAAACGTAATGTCAGGCCTACTTGCAGTCAGGTACAACAAAGAACCTATCAGCCCTTGATACTCAGTCTGATTTACTGAAGTCCCTTCAGTGTCAGGATCCATCTTCCAATTTGTGTTCATAGAGATCCTGGCTGGATTGCTGTTCTGAACACCAAACTTATGAATCAAGTCTCTTGTATACTTGGCCTGATTAATGAAGATGCCTTGATCAGTCTGCTTAACCTGCAATCCTAAGAAGAAGTTCATCTCTCCCATCATTGACATCTCAAATTTACCAGTCATCAACTTAGAGAATTTCTCACATAGCTGATGATTTGGTGATCCAAATATTATGTCATCCACATAAATCTGGACCAAGAGAATGTCATCACCTTCAGTGATCCTGAACAGTGTCCTGTCCACAGTTCCCTTCTTGAACCCATGGTCTGTCAGGAATTGAGAGAGGGTATCATACCAAGCTCTTGGTGCTTGCTTAAGTCCATAGAGTGCTTTCTTCAAATGGTATACTCTATCTCCAACCTCAAACCCGGGAGATTGTTCAACATATACCTCTTCATTGAGTACACCATTCAGGAAGGCACTCTTGACATCCATTTGATACACCTTGAACTTCTTATATGTTGCATACGCAAGGAACAACCTGATAGCTTCCAACCTAGCCACTGGAGCAAAAGTCTCATCATAGTCTATTCCCTCAGACTGACAATACCCTTTTGCAACCAGTCTAGCCTTGTTCCTTACCAAAACACCATTTTCATCCTTCTTGTTCTTGAAGACCCACTTGGTACCAATTACTCCCTGATGCCTAGGTCTATCTACCAGTTCCCAAACCTGATTCCTTGTGAACTGATTCAACTCCTCTTGCATGGCAATGATCCAGTTCGAGTCAGTGAGAGCTTCTTCAATGTTCTGAGGCTCTTGCTCAGAGAGAAAGCAACAGAACAATGCACTCTCACCATGGAACCGTCTGGTCTTGACTCCCTCAGTTGGATCACCAATGATTTGATCAATGGGATGATCCTCTAGCCATGTTCTCTTGCTAGGAGTTGTTCCTGAAGTTCCTGCAATGTTAGTGTCTACAGGCTCATAAAATTCAGGAAATTGAACAGAAGGGGATGATCCTGAGTCTATACCAAAGGGATTAACAAGCTCAATGTCAGGGACATTGATTCCCCCTTGATGAGGTGACTCAGGAACCGTCTCAGCTGCGACAACATCTTCATAGATGGTACTTACCTCAGGTTGAGCCTGTTCCTCAGTCTGAGGCTCAACAATCCCTGATGTGCTGGGTTTAGGAGTGACACTTGATTCATCATCCTGATCATCGTCATCGTCCCATCTTGGAATTGGCACAGTTTTGACCTTTGGATCAGGTTGATTCTTCAAGCTCAGCCTTGTCACTCTCTTTGTGACCTCCTCAGTGTCAGGATTCAACACTTTTACCCTAGACTCATTAGAAGATTCATCAAAAACAACATGAGGTGATTCTTCCACAACAAGGGTCCTACAATTGTAGACCCTGAAGGCTTTACTAACTTCAGAATATCCTAAGAATATTCCTTCATCAGATTTGCTATCAAAGGCTTTCAGTTGGGTCTTCCCATTGTTGAGGATGAAGCACTTACAACCAAATACATGAAAATAAGAAATACGAGGTTTCCTTTTATTCCATGTCTCATATGGGGTCTGTGCATGTTGTTTGTTCAGCATGGATCTGTTCTGAGTATAGCATGCAGTGTTGATTGCCTCAGCCCAGAATTTCTTGGGCAATCCTGACTCAGCCAGCATGGTCCTTGCAGCTTCCTTCAGTGTCCTGTTCCTTCTTTCAGCGACACCATTCTGTTGTGGGGTTCTAGCTGCAGAAGTCTCATGAGCTATACCAAGTTCATTACAAAAGTCAGAAATATATGAATTTATAAATTCAGTGCCCTTGTCAGATCTGATCTTAGTAATGGACTGATTCTTCTCATTGCTGAGTCTCCTGAGCAACTCTGGAAGCTTCACCTGTGTTTCCTTCTTATTCAACAAGAAAATAACCCAAGTATATCTAGAATAATCATCAATAACCACAAGGGTATATTTTCTACCATTCATACTCACAGGTGTTATGGGACCAAATAAATCCATGTGCAAGAGCTGAAGTATCCTGTCAGTGGAATGAGAAGCTTTCTCTTTGAATGACGCTCTGACCTGCTTCCCTTCCTGACAAGCTTTGCACACATGATCTTTGCTAAAAACTTCATTAGGTAGACCTTCAACAAGTGACTGTCTAGAAATTTTGTTAAGAATCTTGAAGTTCAGGTGACTTAATCTTTTATGCCATAACCAACTGAGCTCTAGAGAGCTTTTAGCAATAAAACAAGTATTAGGAATAATGCTTCTCCAATCAGCGAGATAAACGTTACCTTTCCTGATACCTGATAGAAGCACTTGTGTTGATTTGTCCTTGACTGAACATATATTCGATGAGAACTCAACACTGAAACCTTTGTCACAGAATTGACTTACTGACAACAGGTTATGCTTCAGTCCTTCCACAAAGGACACATTTTCCACTCTGACTGTACCTATTATTAAAACACCAAAACCTTTAGTAACACCTTTTGAGTTATCACCAAAGGTTACCTGTGGACCATCTTTAACTTGATATTCTTGGAGAAGACTCTTCATTCCAGTCATGTGCCTTGAGCAACCACTGTCTAGGTATCAAACAACTTTGATTGAGTCTCCTCTCCTCTTGTTGTGATCCACAGCCGCCTACAAGCAAATCAGGCTTTAGGTACCCATTGGGTGTTGGGTCCTATCGTGTCAGCTGTACCCTTCGGGATCCAGACTTGCTTAACAACCCTGATTGCCTCAGAGTGGTAAATCTGTCTCCCTGAAACATCGACATACACAACTTTCTTCTTCTTTGCCTGAGAGGAAGATGGTGTATGTGTGCTAGACTTAGTCTTCACAGGAGCCTGAGTGGTTGCCTTTTGGGCTGGCTTCCTGTTCTTCCTAGGTCTGGGTGCAGCAGGTCTTGGGCCTTGTTCTTGATAAGGGCCCTGTGTTCTATTCCCCCTAGGCAAGCGAGGGATTGGAAAACAGTTAAAGGCCTCAGGATGCCAAAACCATGGGGGTGTCATCATGTTTGGCCTTCCCTGTTGGTATTGCCACGCATGATGGTACCCTCGCTGACCAGTCTGAGAACTCTTGGCCTGAGTCTTCCTCTGCTTTCGCTGAGGTTTTCCCTGGCCTGAGCTCTCAGGGGCCTCCCTAGGTTGCTTTGTCTTTCCCTTGGGTTTTGGCTTAGCTACTTTGGGGGCAACCCTGACTGTGTCAACAGTTTCCTTGCCCTTATCAGTTTGACGGGCCTGGAGTACAACCTTAGGTGCACTCTGGCCTGCCTGAATAAAAAAACCCTCTCAGTGTCGCTCCCTGAAGCAACATGAGACAGACCTTGTGAGGGTTTCTTTGGAACATATCCAAGTCCCTTTTTCTCATTCCCAAGCATCTGGCTGCTATTTATTTCCTCTCTAGCCACTGAGGATTTATTCATTGCTGCAACCTTTTGCTTGAGTGAGTCCTCACTCTTTTTCAGGATTTCATGTCTGGTAAAGAGGTCATCAAACTTACTCTTAAGTCCTTTCAGTTCTTCCTTCCTGACCAACTCTTCCTCAGCCAATTCCTTCAGAATCTTCTCTCTTGGGAGACGCTCAACATTGATTAAATCAATCTCCTGAGTTAGTCTCACAATCTGAGCTGATCCTTTAAGATCAGACTGAGTGAGTTGTTCATTTAGGTTTTGAACCTCAGTACTCAATTTCTTGTTCTCCTCTACCAAGAAGACATTAGTTTCCTGCAGTCTGGAGAAATCAACCATCAATTGATCCAGACAGATCTGAAGGTTCATTTCTCTAACTGACTCTGAGCTAAGCTCAGGATTTTGACCAGTGTAGGAACCACATACAGAGTTAGATGTTACCTCAGGTTCCTCCCTTGCCATAAGGCAAACATCATCGTACTCATCATCAGAAAAGAGTTCAGGCGACCTCTCCTCAGGACCATCAGAGTCAGATGCATCCTCAGCGAGCATGGCTCTTCGGTCAGTAAATCTCTGGTCTCTCTTGGCCCTCCTATCCTCTCTTTCCCTTGCACTCAGCTTCGGACAATCATACTGATAGTGTCCACTCTTGTTACAGTTGTAACATGTTGGTTGCTCATCTCCTCTTTCTCTAATTGGTTCAGGGTTCCTCCTTGAGCCAGGTTCCCTCTGTCTTGATGAGCTTTCAGTCTTTCCTGAGTGCTTGTCATCATGAGTACGTCTCTGTTCATCTCGACGATCGGGCTTTGGATCTGAATATCTTCTTTCTTCGCCACGATCTCTCCCCTGGTCAGTGTTTCTCCTTTCCTCATATCTCCTTGAGCTTTGGTGGGTTCCTTCAGGTTTCCTGTCACGTGAGTCCTGATAAAATTTCTTATAACGACCAAACCTGGAATTGAGCTTATCAAAGCGTCAGGCCATCAGGCTGTACTCTTCAGCAAGCTCTTCCTTGCTCATCTCCATCAGTGACTTTGATGAAGACTCAACAGGTTCAGACCTGGCCTTGAACGCCACGCTTTTCTCAGGAGTTTTCTCCTTTTCTTCCTCTTCTGACTGAACTTTCTTCTTTCTTTTGTTAAGATCAAATTCCAGTGCCTTTAGCTCTGAAAAAAGTAAAGCAGAAGTTATGTTGCTCATATCCTGAGTATTCTTAAGCATAATTACACTGTTATCCCATCTCTCAGGAAGGGCATTCAGGATCTTTGAAGCAACATCTCTCTTTGGGACATCTTTGTCCAGCATCACCAACTCATTCATCAACTTGATGAATCTTGACTCCATCTGATCGATTGTCTCATCAGGCAACATCTCGAACGCTTTGAACTTCTGAATGGCAATGTTTCTCTTGTTCTCCTTTATCTTCTCTGACCCCTCGCACATCCTGGTCAGCTCATCCCAAACCTCCTTTGCCGTCTTTAAATTCATCGAAAGGCACCGTATGCAAGATGATATTTCTGGCCACATTATCCAGCCCCATCATCTTGATCTCATCAGTGGTCATATCCTTCATTTCCTTAGGAATGGGTACACCAATATCAAGATCATCATATCCTCTTCCTCTGGTGTTGGGAACAGTGATCTTGATCGGTCCTTCCCAGAGAACTCGCGGCATCTGGTCATGGATGGCATCTAGATGTGCTTCTAATATGAACTTCCAATAGACAAAGTTAGATACAGAGAATTCAGGTAACGAAGCTTCAAGTCTCCTCGAAGTCATGAAGATGCAAGTTTTATGAAAAGCAAACTCAGATCTGTTCAGTGACCACCAACAGTTTCTCCTCTGAAACTATTAGTATTCAAAGTCAGTGGTCTTTTGAACCACTGCTCTGATACCACTTGTTGGTCCCGGTACAAGACTGAGGAATACGTGTATGGTGGGGGGGAATAAACGTATACTAATTTTTCAAACTTAAAACCTGACTGAGTCCCCTTTACTCAGAGTGGTAAAGAACTAGGAGCTGATAACACACCTACTGACTACACTTGGTGCGGGTCAGTTGGCTAACTATCAGTTCAAGTTCAGTGCGGAAATGCGTGAGCCCTGATAGTTTAAAGTCTTGTTTAGTTTACTTTCTGAAAAACTTGTTTTACTCAAAACTGAATAGTGATTAGTAGGGCAGTGCTCTTTTTAAGGATCAGGCTGATTGATTCAAGCCTGATAAACCAAATGTAATGAATGAATAAGTAATATAGCAAGCATACACAATATCAAAGTAATAGGAACACAGGGAGTTTAACGTGGTTCAGAGACTCAAGCTCCTACGTCCACGGCCTGATTTAACAGGAAATCCACTCAAGGGATTCTTGTTTTTAACGTGCCAAGGTGCACCAAGACCAGCTAACCTCACTGATCTATACAACTCCACTTACTAACTCACTAACTGACTTACTCCCAATAAACCTAACTTAGGGTTTTGGTTTCAGTTTGGATTCCAGCTAGGTTGAGATTATCCTTACAAGGCAAAGCTATGCTAAGGATTGGATAATCTCTCTAAGCTTAAGATAATGCTAGTTCGCTCTTGGAATACAGAATAACTCTCAGTAACTAAGAAACACTAGGGAAATTTAGATGGTTTCGAGTGATTCTTCTAAGGCTGAATGCTTTTGAATGCTTTGAGAGTTTGAGTAATTTCTGGCTTGTAAATTTCCCATAACCTTGAATGGGTTCAAGGCCTTCTGTATTTATAGGTGATTTGAAAAACTATCCGTTGGAGAGATAGCCTTTCTTGTCAACTATGTAGAGTGGCTTCAAACGGACATATCTTCATGTAGCAGCCATCCTAGCATGGATTTGGTAGTTGCATTAAATGCACATTAAATGCTTGCCCGTTGAGTATGCAGTCTGAAATCAGTCTTCTTGTCAGGTTCCGTACGTGCGTGTCCTTCCCGGATTGGTCCACGTCATCAAGTTGGTGAGAATGTCAGAACTTATTCCTGAGCTTCAGGCTTGTCTTATCAAGTTCATTTTGTCTTGAGCTCACCGGTCTTGTCCTGATGCTGACATTCTTTTTGCATTGCTTGGCACTACTCCAAGTCTTTCCCATAAACTCAGTGTCATCCTGTTCCCTTCAGGACTGAGTTAGTGATGACCTCAGGGTCATACTCTTCATCACTGAGACTTACTCAGCCAGCTTAGGAGACTGCCATAAGTTCAGGATGGTAAATTTCGTCTTCAGGCTCTGAGTCTTGATTGTCATCAGTAAGTGCTCCTCTTACTGAGTACCTGTGAAGTGTAAAATGACTAAGTACAAATCCTAACCAAGACTAGCCTGATAAACAAATGCAAACATCTTTTCAGGGGCTTTGAGATCTTAATCAAAACTGATACTGTCCCAACACCTATTTATACCCCTTTGGAGCACGTTTTTACGGACCACCACTTACCACTTGATAGATTATTACTTTTAGAGTTCGTTTTTGGAGAGGAAGGAGAGGAGCAAGCTTTACTTTACGTTTAATCGAGGTTTTAGCACGAATTCTTAGTTTATTTTCGTTTTACTGTTTCTTTTCATTAGTTCGATTATGTTAAACACTTTAAACTTCGTTTTTATTAATTGAATTTCAGTTCTTTGCAAGTATTTCTTTAAACCCTAGTTTATGTTTGATCGTTTAGTCTTTCTAATTATCATATTTATATTCGTCACTTCTTCTATTGTTTTTCTTATTGTCAAAACCATGTCTAGCTAAAAGCCTTGCATGCTTAGGGTAGGATGAACTCGTAGAAGTAGGTTGTGGGTACGTAATTAGGGTAATTCGTGACGTTAGGGTTTTAATTCTCTTAATTAATGAATTCTTAAAATTAGTCTTAACTGTATTCTTGAATTTCGTTCAAAAAGTGTTAGAGAGGGGACAATCTTATCACTCTTTAACAACGAGTAGACTTAATGAAAGGGTTTAGAAAGGGTTAATTAATCTACCGGTTTATCTAAGGAGGACGACCGCATCACCTTAGTTTAAATTAGGGTCTCGTTAATTAAGCACAATCTATTAACTCATTAGTGGATTAGTGAAGTCGATTGCTAGGATAAAGTATTAGGGTATTAAGTCTTGAGCTTTCATCTTACAATCTTTAACTTAGGTTATTTCTTGCGCGTCACAATTATTTTGATTATGTACCTGCTCCGTTAGTATACGTAGGGATTCCTATCCTGAGCATCACCATCACTCATTTGAATACAAACCTTAGTTAATTCGTCTTCTTTAGTACTTTAGTTTAATTAGCTTATTGTAGTTTAAAATTAATTCTTCAAAAATCTAAAAACATACATTCATATTAGCTACGACGCGTAGATCTTCAGGGATCTATTCGCATACACTTCATCCTTTGGGTTCGATATACTTGGTCCCTATACTTGCTCATACTACAGTGAACTCGTACGCTTGCTGGAAAACTACTAGTAGAAAACTAGTATATTCGGTTCAAGTGAATGGCGCCGTTGCCGGGGATGGCGTTGTATGTCTTTTGAATAGGACTTGTAGATAGCTTAGTAGTTAGTAGTGAGTGATTTACTTTTCTATTTTATTCCGTACGTATTCAACAGTTGCGTTTTTATTCTTTTGTTAGTGTTTTAGGTTTATGAAAACACGCTCACAAGGCAATACGAGCGAAGAGAGATTACCGTTGGATCTTGAGACAATAGCAAGAAGAAACCGAGCCTTCTTAAGAAGGATGAACGCTGCTGGAGGGAAAGAACCAATGTTCATTACTAATAAGTTGGACGATGTCGAGAATGGGTTTATTTAGACATTAAACCGGGCTGATGGCACTGAAGGCAATTCCAGTAAGAACCAAGATCCGTCAGGGGATAGTCAGAGCCAGAACCCGGGTACACAGCATGTGAACAATCCAACTCATAATCTTGTCCAACATCCTCAGAACAACCCTGCTTACCCACATCCTAGCTTACCACAAAACAACTTGCCTTATCCCTACCCATACCCACCTTATCCGTATCCACCTTACCCGTATCCTCCACCTACTGTTTACAACCAACCACCAGCTTATCAACCACCACTACCCCAACAAGTACCCGTACCACCTGTGAATCCTCAATACGTTCCTCAGAACGCAGTTCAGAACATGGCTATTAGAGGAAGGTTCGCGGCATAACCGCATAGGTACTATGATGGAGTGGCATTGCCCCCTATAGAGGCAAATAACTTCTTGATTTCCCCGGGAATTCTTAAGCTTCTTACCGAGAACCAGTTCAAGGGGGAGTTTGGGAAGGAGAATCCTCATACTCACCTGAGGAGTTTCCTGATGATAGCCTCCACATTCAATTGTAACGGCATGTCTGAAGATGCTAAGAGGCTTAGGCTGTTCCCATTCTCATTGACAGGAATAGCAAATGAGTGGTATGATAACACGCTCCCACGGGGAGGTGTAACCACATGGGCCGAGCTCGAGCGTCTGTTCCTCGAGCGATTCTACCCTCCATCGAGAACTATTAAAGCAAGGATTGAGATCTCTTTCTTTCGCCAGAAGCCAGGAGAGGATTTACGCCAAGCATGGGAGAGATACTCTAACATGTTAATTGAGTGCCCGCAGCACGGGTACAATGAGGGGGATATCATGGCGTTCTTCTATAGTGGAGCCAGCAAGGCTGGTCAAGCCCATCTGGACGCGTGTGCTAGTGGAGCATTTTTGAACCAAGGTATAGCGAGGTGTAGAGAGATCGTTGACAACATTGTCACGAATGCCGGTGCATGGAACGAGGATCCAGAATTTCAGAGAGATTGTAAGTTGGAGGAGAATGAGGGTACAAGGAACCTGTTGATGGCAATGATGGAGAAGATCAGCAACCTTGAGATGGGGCAGAATCTGGTTGGAGGCAATGTAGCGGTGAGCGAGAAAGTGGACCCACCCACGAGTCAGCAAGAAGAGGCCAACTATATGAGAAGGCCTAATTATCCACAAGGCGGGTATCCACAAGGTGGCAATCAGTTTGGAAGGCCTTCTTATGGCCAACCATTTGTACCTCCAGGTCCTCAGCCGCCTCAAAATCAATGGAGGAATACACAAGGATATCAAGGAGGCCAACAGCCTCCTCAAAACACATGGAGGAAGAACGAGAATTTTTCATATGCTAATCCGAATGCCGGAATTACAGTTCCTCCAGGTGTTGACCCAGGTTCTAAACCTCCTGCTGGAGAAGGCGGTGCCTCAACTGAGGAGATGTTGAGAGCTATCCTTCAGAAGGTGGAGGAAGGAAGCAAGAGATTGTCCTCTTTGGAGTACGATGTGAAGGAGTTTCATAAGAAAGACGATCAGCGTGATCAAGAACTCCAGAAGAGAGATGTAGAGCTGAATCGAATTCAGCAAGAGAACAATAGGCGATTCACTTTGATTGAGTTTTAGATGAGCCAGATCGTAAAAATATTGGGAAGAGAGCCGGGTAAATATCCTTCCATGTCGGAGGGAAACCCAAAAGAGCATTGCAAGGCGATCCAGCTTAGAAGTGGGACCAACTATGATGGTCCTCAGGTGCCTGCTGATTCTGAGATGTCCCAAGGAGAGATCGAGATGGAGGGACAAGAACATAAGAAAGATGGAGGTGAGACAGTTGAGAAAGGGGTTGAGGGTGAAGGCATTCAGAAGAGTAAAGATGTGGAGGAGTCCCATGAGAGCAAAGAGCCTGAAGAGGAAGGCATTGAGAAGAGTGAGAGAGTTCCTAAGTGGAAGAAGGTAAAGGAAGCAAGGGAGAAAGTGAAAGAGACCGAGCGTGATGAATGGGGGGTACCCAAATCGGTGATACCCGTCCCGTATCCACAACGCTTCATGAAGAAAAAGCTTGATGAGAAATTCGCTAAATTCCTTGATGTTTTTAAGAAATTGCATATTAACATTCCTTTTTATGATGCTTTGGAACAGATGTCGAATTATGACAAGTTCCTGAAGGACTTGATAGCGAAGAGACGGAGAGTTGATGAGCCCAAGCTGGTGCAGCTGAACCATGAGATGAGTGCATTAGTGCACAAAGTGCTTCCACCAAAGTTGAAGGATCCCGGGAGTTTCACGATCTTATGTGATATTAGGAATGGAGTCAAGAAGGGGGCGTTGTGTGACCTTGGAGCGAGCATCAATCTTATGCCCTTGTCGTTATTCAAGAAGTTGAAAGGTGGAGAACTTCAGCCAACAATGATGACGCTTCAACTTGTCGATCGGTCTATTACTCGACCTCAAGGTGTAGTTGAGGACGTCCTCGTGAAAGTTGGGATCACATTTTTCCAGCCGACTTTGTGGTGCTTGACATGGAGGAAGATGAGCGAGTACCTTTGATCTTGGGAAGGCCGTTTCTAGCTACAGCCGGGATGGTGCTAGATGTGGCAAATGAGAAGATCACGTTGAAAGTTGACGAACAAGAGATAAATATTTCCCTATATGAGGCCATGAAGTACCCGACGGAGGATGAGAGCTGTTATTGCATGGATGCCATTGATCCTTGTGTTGAAGACACACCTCCTATCTCTAACCTTTCTTATATTCATGATTTCGTTAGTCCTTCACTTGATAATTTAACCCATGAGCATTATGATCTTGATTATTTTGATAGGGATAAAGGGAAGAAGTTGAAGGACGAAGAGGTGAAAAATGTGGACGTGGTCCAGTTGGAGATTAAAGGAGGAGTTAAGAAGAAAAAGTCTAAATTCAAGAGATTGCTTAGTAAGACTCCTCCAGATAAAGGTGAGAAGAAGTTGAGACCCCTAACACTTGAGGTGGAGAAAGAAGCAAAGGAACTCATGATGGAGGGGCATCAAGGAAAGGAATTCAACCACCACTCTTATGAGAGTAAGGGAGGTAATTTTGTGTATCATGTCCCATAAGCTCCTTTGAGCTCGGTCCGGCATGAGGACCTTAAAAATAGCGCTGAATGAGAGGCAACCCATTTTTATTTGCTTTTGAGTATTTTATGTTATTAGGGTGTTGTTTTGAATCGTAAGTTTTAACCTCGTACTTGAGAGTTTATTTTGCAGGCTTGTCTCGAAGGAGTAGAGGAATCATGGAGTTATCCAAAAGGGAGGAACTCAAGCAAGGGAGTGTGCTGCGTTGTTAAGAGAAACTGAATTGTTTGGATGAGGTAACCCACAACCCCAAACTTAGACCTCTTCACAAGGTCGAAGTTTGGGGGGGTGGAGTTTTTTTATGTTTTATTCTTACATTGCACAGGCGCACACGTCTCTTTTAGTTGAGTTTGGTTATTTGAATCTTGAGATGCTCCTTGAGCTGATAGTGTTTTGAGGTGCTACTACATATTTTATGCCTATTAATCATCTTATGCTTGTTGATTGCTATCTTTGAGTATGATTTGATGAGTAGGTTTAATTGTGAAGTTGATTTAGGAGTTTTGTTGTATGAGTGTTTGAGTTAGAGTGGATTTGAGAGAGAACTAGTATGCTTGCGAGTTTTTCTTTTGAGTACTTCTGTGATGAGAGTGAGAATGCACTAGGACTAGCATGGATGTGAAAGCCGTGAGATTTGAGCCTTATAAGATTTTGATGCATGAATTAATCTCTTCGTTTGTGAGTGGATTGTCACCTTAGAGGATGCTAGAACTCGTGTGTGCTCTTGCTTCTTGATTGTGTCTAGTTTGATATGCCGAATGTGATATTAGGTCATCTTTGTTTTGATTGAGTCACTTAGCCTAAATTTTCCTTACCATTGACATTTGTCCCTTGTTAGCCCCTTTAAGCCTAGAGCATATTTCATTGGCTAGCACATATGAACACTATTCCAATTCCTAAGCCTTTTTGTTCCAATTTGAGTGGAGAATAGGAAAGTCTGAATGTGAAGGGATTGAATTGAGTTGAAAAAGGGAAATGTTGTTTGTTGAGTGAGTATGAGAAGAAGGTGTGATGAAGTTTTGAGTTGTGGGAAAGAACAAAAAGTTGAGTGATTGGTTGTTTGAGTGAGTCCCTTGATCATTGATATACACTTGTGAGGGAGTGAAACACATCGTTGAGTGCACATCCATGATTGATCCTGGTGTTTCTTGTTATTGTTGCATGAGTATGATGAAGGAAGGTGAGTGAGTATACTTGTGATTGATCTTTGAAGCTAGAGTTCATTTACTTGCATGATTTGATTTGTTGACTCATTCCTAACAATTTCACTTGACTTATTATTTCGTTGCTTGAGGACAAGCAACATGGTAAGTTTGGGGGGGGGTTGATTAGGCGTGAAATTGTCATGATTTGTCACTCGAAATGCCCTTGTTTTGATTGATTTAGATGAGTATTTAGAGTCATTTCAGTATCATTTCTATAAACTGATGAAATTGTCTCTTTGATGCTCATAGATGGATAGAGGGCGAAAAGAGAAGTTCGTAGGACTTTGAATCGACTCAAACGGACGCCCGGATGAGAAGATATCGAAGAAATATGAAAAATATTAGTTCGGGGGAGCAAAAGTATCATTGGAGTGCACAAGCAAGGAGTACTCGTGCACCCCTGCACGAGCACTCGTGTATAGAGCTCGAGAAGGCGCAGGTCGTGCACTAGTGCACGAGCACTCGTGCAGTGTGCACGAGTAGTCGCAGGTCGTGCACTAGTGCACGAACAAAGGTGGTCGTGCAGTTTTTGCTCTCTGGACGAATTGGGGTGCTCGAGTGGAATGAGCTCGTGTACTAGTGCACGAGTAGTGCACAAGCATACGTGATTTTTGGCCCATTAACTCCCGATTCGACCCGTTGCCTATTTATACCCCTTTGGAGCACGTTTTTACGGACCACCACTTACCACTTGATAGATTATTACTTTTAGAGTTCATTTTTGGAGAGGAAGGAGAGGAGCAAGCTTTACTTTACGTTTAATCGAGGTTTTAGCACGAATTCTTAGTTTATTTTCATTTTACTGTTTCTTTTCATTAGTTCGATTACGTTAAACACTTTAAACTTCATTTTTATTAATTGAATTTCAGTTCTTTGCAAGTATTTCTTTAAACCCTAGTTTATGTTTGATCGTTTAGTCTTTCTAATTATCATGTTTATATTCGTCACTTCTTCTATTGTTTTTCTTATTGTCAAAACTATGTCTAGCTAAAAGCCTTGCATGCTTAGGGTAGGATGAACTCGTAGAAGTAGGTTGTGGGTACGTAATTAGGGTAATTCATGACGTTAGGGTTTTAATTCTCTTAATTAATGAATTCTTAAAATTATTCTTAACTTTATTCTTGAATTTCGTTTGAAAAGTGTTAGAGAGAGGACGAACTTATCACTCTTTAACAACGAGTAGACTTAATGAAAGGGTTTAGAAAGGGTTAATTAATCTACCGGTTTATCTAAGGAGGACGACCGCATCACCTTAGTTTAAATTAGGGTCTCGTTAATTAAACACAATCTATTAACTCGTTAGTGGATTAGTGAAGTCGATTGCTAGGATAAAGCATTAGGGTATTAAGTCTTGAGCTTTCATCTTACAATCTTTAACTTAGGTTATTTCTTGTGCGTCACAATTATTTTGATTATGTACCTGCTCCGTTAGTATACGTAGGGATCCCTATCCTGAGCATCACCATCACTCATTTGAATACAAACCTTAGTTAATTCGTCTTCTTCAGTACTTTAGTTTAATTAGTTTATTTTAGTTTAAAATTAATTCTTCAAAAATCCAAAAATATACATTCATATTAGCTACGACGCGTAGATCTTCAGGGATCTATTCGCATACACTTCATCCTTTGGGTTCGATATACTTGGTCCCTATACTTGCTCATACTACAGTGAACCCGTACTCTTGCGGGGAAACTACTAGTAGAAAGCTGGTATATTCGGTTCAAGTCATTGTGTTGCATTCTCACCAGTGTACTTTTGTAGCCGATCTGCATAAAAAATAGACTTATCATTCAGAAGAACATCTTTTAATCCCGCAACCGAATGATCACAACTCATTTCATTATCTACATCACAAAAATGAAAAATCAAATTAGATATTAGATTTCTAGTTTGTCACGCCCCTATTTTAATAATAGTAATTTTGCTAAAAACACGTGATTATTTAAAAATAAAAGACGTGAACAAAAAATTTGACATAAAAATTACTTGATAAACAGCGGAAGACCTAGATATTAATAAACATTTTAAAAGCAATTTAATTTTAAAATAAACCTATTTGACTGCAGCAGAAGACTTAAAAATTATTTAGAATATAACCATCTCATGAAAAGTTTTATTGACAAACAACTTGGGATATAAATGAAACAATTTTCAAGGTATTTAATTAATAAATGATAAAGTTGAATGACATCCACCGTTTCTTCCCGCCATCAGCTCTTCGATCCTTAAAATGTTAAAAAGATTGGGGTGAAACTGTTGGGAAAAAATAGAGGTGCCCGAAATCTATTCGGGATGAAATTTAAATACAAATTTAAATACAATTATTACTAGCATGACTTAATCCTAATTAATTCAAATAATAATTCCAACAACAAATTTAACATCATGCATGTTGAATTAATTCACATAAAATCTATGGCGGAATAAACACGAATTTATGTGACTTACGCACCTCTTGTAGAATTGGCCTTTGAATAAACGGGACAATCACGATCACGCTTTATCAACCCAAAAGCTTTCTCAAGTATTTCCCTTTCGCCTTACTTGATCACTGGTGGGAGATGCTTTCAAGTAATTTAAATAACTAAGGAAAAAGAAAAATATATACGCTCTTGATTTTTCCAACACATGGAATTATATACTTGGGGATGAAATAATCACCCCCTATATATAGATGAAGTGGCCGAAATTTTCAATATTTTATGGGCCTGGAGAAAATCTTTTCTTAGTCTCTAAGAAATCTTGAATATATCTCATATTTTCTCCATAATAAAATATTCCACAAAAATCTCACTCACCTTATTTGCTAGTAACTTTCGAAAATAATTAGTAGAGAATCCAAGATTTGGATCTTCTTGAATATATGAGATAATCTTGTGTTCCAAGAATACTTATTTTCCATAATATCTTTTCAAGAAAATCAACAAAATCTTTTCTCTCCTAATATTCACAATTTTCAAAAAAATAAGAAAAAATCAGCATTAATATTTCTTTTTATCACCTTATCATTATTGGGCTACTTAATGGGCTACTTGAGGGGCCTTTAAGGAAAATTAAGATTTGACCTCCTAATGGACTTCTGAATTTCAATATTCAGCCCCAATATAATTCAATCCATTAATATTAATTATTACCACTAATAAATTAATATTGCACTATCCATCTTAATCCATATTACGATAATTTGGGCTCCCGGTTATTATTTCCCGCGTTTAAGATTATCATGTCCATTAATTAATTAAGCTTCTGAATAGCTCTAAATTAATTAATATATATCACCTTGGAGTAAAGATAGCTCAACATTATTATCCGTACCGAAGAAACTGATTCTTCACTTGCAAGATTTGGTACGATAAAACTTCTGAGCCCACCAAGGGGACTAATCACACGAGCCGTACTCGCACGCATTTCTCCGTATTAAATCTTAGCAACCGTCGTATGATTAATATTACTGCCCAAAGCACAAGGTTTTAAGTCACGATGATTCTCACCCAACATGAATCAAAGCAGTAACCATTAAGCACACACAGTCCTATTTAAGTGACGGAGATTAAGAAATCAATAACCACTGAGGTCTAATTCTTCACATTTCAGAACAGAAGAATTTATCCTCGTTTTAGGTCCTCTTCAACACATACTAAATGTGCTAGTGCAATCTCTTGGTCAAGACAGACCAATCTGAGATATACACATCGACCTTTCACGGCGGATTGTTCAATTCCACCTGGGTCGTGAATTTGTATGTTTAGTTACAAAGAAACCGTTAATGTGATCTTCCGTGATCGGGTATCACCACATTAACTACAATGTAACATGTACCACTTATAATGAACTGGTTGCAATAAATATTCAACATTCAATCATATCTAAAGCAAATGCGATAAAAGAATTATTCTCATAAACAAGTGTTTAATACATGAGTTATACAAAGTAAAAGCATACTTTCACGTATAACTCCAACACAAACAACTAGCTCAGTGGGGCTCCTTTTGTCACAATTAAATATCACATACAAGTAAAATCATCAACTCACATAACATGCATACTCAATACTTGTTCTAAGGCTAAACCAAGGATGTGCTGGCTGAACCAATGATTCCCACGATAAACATGTGTTAACGAATGACTTAAAAAGCCATAACACGCATTAACAGAATTTATGAAAAATCATAAGTGTACAATGCAGCAAGTAACAATTTCAATTGCATGAACATTTAAAAGTTACAAAGCAAATAAAAAAACTCCACCTGCAATTAATGTCGTGTATGCAAATGCAATGAAATAACTTTTTAATCCTTGACTATTTTGGCAAAGAATTTGAAATACGTAGAAATTCTCTAGCTCAAAGAGAAAATTTAAGTTTACGGAGTGAAATATTTTTATGTTGTTTTCTTTTGGAAGGGCCGTGGATATATAAATAAGAGTAGGGGGAATATTATGGTTGAGAAAAATATGGGATCATGGGATAATGGATAATGTTGTTGTAAATCTAGAAGATTTATTATTCCAAATCTAGAAGATTTGATGTGGACATTACTAATGGACCAATAACCCAATGGACTTTATATCTTAGACTAGGATTTTATTCTTATAAATAGACTATTGTATTCATGATTGTAATCACTCATACACAAGATTATTAGTGAAACTCCTGGCTTGGCTCGCCCTCAGACGTAGTCGTTCCCGATGAACTGGGTGAACAAATTCCGTCTTTTATTTTATGCAATTATTTCCAATACGTTATCAGCACGAGTCTCTGCCCGAGATTATACGGTACACCCTAAATTAAATTCCATATGATTTACATGTTTTGATATGTACCCTTGCTATGAATTCGATTGAATATTCTTGCAATTAATTGAATCATGTTTGTATACGAAATAAATTATTTTTTGTGACTTGAATCGATGAGCAACGGCCGCCGTCCCGTAGACGTACGGCCGCCGCCCGTCCACCGCCGAAGGCCAGCAGCTGCCGTGCCCAGCCCTCGCGCCACCGCCCACCCGCCCGCGCGCCGTCGCCGAGCGAGTCGCTCGAGCGGCACGACCCAATGCCATCCACCGTGCACGACCACTCTCGCGCTGCCGTCTGCCGTGCGCAGCCGCCGCCCGCTGTCGCCCACCACGCGCAGCCTCCGCCGTGCGTGCGGCCTGCTGCTGCCCGCCGTCCCCAACCCGGCGTGGCCCGCTACCATCCGCCGTGCGCGATCCGGCGTGGCCTGCTGCCGCCCGCCGTACGCGACTCGGCGCGGCCCGCTGCCGCCCGCCGTGCGCGACTCGGCGCAGCCCGCTGCTGCCCGCCGTGCGCGACTCGGCGCAGCCCGCTGCTGCCCGCCGTGCGCGACCTGGCACGGCCCGATGTCGTCCACTGTGCGTGACCCACACGGCACCCCGTGCGCCGACGGCCACCCCTTTGCCTCCCCGTGCGCCTCCGTGCGTTGCATTGAGGCGACGCATGCGGCGTTATTCCTCCGGAATTTTGTGATTCCTTAATCCAATTGCGATTTCGTTTTAGATATCACAAAATTCATATTAATTTACTTTAAAATCCTGAAAATATTTCGTTAAATTTCATTAATATACATGAAATATTTAGCCTCATGAATATGCATGTCTATTAAGTCGTAAATTTTCCTTGAAATTATTTTCATGTGATTATCGTTCTTAAATTATTTTTGCATGTATCTATGATTTAATTATCTTACATGCATTATTTTTCCAGCACATAGTTTATTTATAGTCCGCATATTATGCCCGGGTAGGCGGCGCCCGGTATTTGTCGGACCGTAATTTATATTTTGTGTAGACGGCGCCCTATACTTGTATCTATGTGCTCTAGAATAATCAAATAAATCCTAGTTTCTCTGTTGTCAATAAATTTTGTCACACCCCTTACCATGTCGCTTTATTAATTTAAGTGTATTATGTCTGACACCATTATGAAAGAATTCGATGAGCTTGCTCTCGATGGTAGCAACTACCCGACATGGATGCTAGATGTCAAAATCCATCTAGCCTCGAATAGGTTGAGCGAAACCATTGTCGAAGGTTCAAAATCCACTAACACCCAGAAGACGAAAGCGTTGATCTTCCTTAGAAACCACATGAATGAGGATCTGAAATATGAATACCTCACTTAAAGAGACACCAGAGTGTTGTGGAAGTCCCTGAAGGACCGTTTCCAACAACAAAGTGACATACTCTCCCTTCGGCATAATACGAGTCATTGAACATCCGTTACCAGGACCTTAAGTCTATAACGGAGTACAGCTCTGCCTTGCAGCGTATTGTAACCAGCTTGATCCAGAATTCTGTATCAACATTCCACGCTAGCAACCCAGTACTCCAGCAGCAGTATAGGGCCACACATGCGATTGGTCTCAAACGTGGAAGGGGGAGAGTGAGTAAGAAGTTCTGGACTAAAGGCCGAAGTCGTAGTTCATCCGGTGGTCACTGAACCTGGAATTTTGCTCCACAAAAACCTAGCTCTCAAGGCATGATTGAGCAGTCCTGCTACAGATGCGGATGCAAAGGCCATTGGTCACGCACGTGTCGTACTCCCAAACACTTGGTAGATGCTTATCTAATAATGCAAAAGGACGATAAGGGGAAGGCTCCCATGGTTGAACCTCTAGATGACAACCTTCCTGAAGTAGAATTTGACCAAGACAACGATGATCTCTTGAGTCCGTAACTTGAAATTTATGAGACAATGAGTGATTTGTGTATTTGATTAATTCTAGTACGTTGTTTTCTGAATAAGACAATTTTATATGTTTGGATCCTTTCTTTCGGATATTTTATTTTATGAATGAATTTATTATTTTAGCTTTGATATGTTTACCTTAAATAGTTGTCCATTACATTTATTTGGATATCGTTATTTTCATTTATGGCTTGTAAACAAATCAACTATTAGGTTTGGACAATTTCCTCTTGCATGATGGACGTACATAGTGATTTATGTTTGGTAGATAGCGCCACTACACATACAATCCTAAAAGATAGGAAGTATTTTCACAACTTGATAGAATGTAAGGGGAGTATAACTACAATAGCCAATGATAGTACGTTGATAGTGGGCTCCGAAAGAGCTTCCATTGTCCTCCCCATTGGTACCGAACTCATAATCGATAATGCTTTATTGTTCCCTCAATCTAAGCGTACCCTATTTAGTTTTAGAGACATTAGGATAAACGGATATCACATTGAAACTGAAACTGAGAACAATAACGAATACCTTTTGATGACTCTTACTCGAGGTAACCGTAAACAAGTTATAGAAAAACTTCCTTCCTTCTCCTCCAGATTGTACTATTCCTACATCCGGCCGTCTAGTTCCCATCTAGCGATGAGTATGAAATTCCATGACCCGAATTCCTTTAAATTATGGCATCAACGGTTAGGTCATCCGGGATAAAACAATGATACGTAGGATTCTTCTAATTCAACTGGTCATAATATTTAGAATAATAGAATCCCTCCTGTTGATGAATATATTTGTGATGCATGTTCTAAGGGTAAGTTAATATTATGCCCGTCGCGCACTAAGGTTGGGCTAGAGTCTCCGGTTTTCCTAGAGCGAATTCAAGGAGACATTTGCGGACCGATTCACCCAGCATCAGGACCATTTCGTTATTTCATGGTCCTTATTAATGCCTCTACTAGGTAGACATATGCCTATTTGTTGTCCACCCGCAATCAAGCTTTTGTGAAGCTCATTGCAAAAACTATCGAGCTTAGAGCTCAATTCCCGGATTATCCAATCAAGTCGATTCACATGGATAATGCTGCTGAGTTCAGCTCAAAGGCCTTTACAGATTACTGTATGGCCCTGAGAATTAAAGTGGAGCATTCGGTCTCCTACGTCCATACCCAAAATGGTCTTGCTGAGGCGCTAATAAAACATATCAAACTTACCGCGAGACCATTGCTAATGAACTTTAAACTACCCACTTCATGCTGGGGGCATGCAGTCCTACATGCATCGCACTTAATACAAATCCGTCCAACTGTATATAATGATCATTCTCCCCTACAGTTAGTGCGTGGAAAAGAACCTAGCATTTCCCATCTGCATATTTTTAGATGTGCGGTATATGTTCCGATAACATTACCAAAGCGAACCTCCATGGGCCCACAAAGGAAACTCAGTATTTACGTCGAATTTAACTCTCCATCCATCGTGAAATACCTCGAGCCTTTGTCCGAGGATCTATTAACGGCCTGGTTCGCTGATTGCACATTCAATGAAGATTACTTCCCGGCATTAGGGGGAGATCCAAATTCAAAATTGAATGAATGTCGGGAGCTTACGTGGAACATAAGTAATCTTCAGTATCTAGATCCGTACACTAATCAATCTGAACTAGAAGTTCAGAAGATCATTAACTTGTAAAATTTAGCAAATAATCTGCCAGACGCGTTCACTGACCAAAGAGGTGTACCTAAATTGCATATACCTACAGTAAATGCTCCCCAAAGGGTTGATGTCCCAAGCAAAACGAGTACTCATACCCCCACACGCCAAAAGCGTAAAGGACCCTCAAGAGATAGTAATACATCTAAACGAAAGGCTAGTAAATCTGGTTAGTCGAATGTAAAATCTCTAGAAGAGATTCGTCTAGATAACTCAAAGTCTCTACGAGCGTCCTAGTAATGAAGCACGTGCACAAAATATTCCATCCACTAGGACCGTGGAACGACCAGACCCAAATACAATGGGAAATGAGGAAGGTCTGGTTGACGTAAACGTCGAAGTCTCTGTGAACTTCACAGATACGGGAGAAACATACAATAGAAATATTACTGTCATCGACGACACATTTGCAGCATCAATATCTCTTTCCATTATAAATGATCTAGATCAAGAACCCAAAACAATTGCTGAGTGCCGGAAGCGCTCCGATTGGGTTAAATAGAAAGAGATAATTGATGCAGAGCTCGCATCGCTTAACAAAAGACAAGTATTTGGCTCTATCGTTCGTACACCCGCGCACGCTATCCCCGTAGGATATAAATGGGAATTTGTATGAAAACAAAATGAGAACAATACTGTGGAGAGGTATAAAGCGAGGCTTGCAGCTCAAAGGTTTTCGCAGAGACCAGGGATTGATTTCGATCAAACCTATTCTCCCATCATGGATTCAATAACGTTCCGCTACTTGATATCTTTGACAGTTAAAATGAATCTCCAAATGAGATTAATGGACGTAGTAACCGCGTATTTATACGAATCACTAGATGTTGATATTTATATGAAAATCCCCGATGGATTTGTCATTCCTCAGATGAGGGATGGTGAAAACCGCAGTATGTATAGCATAAACCTGCAAGTCGTTGTATGGCCTGAAACAATTGGGCCTCATATGGTACAACCGACTTAGTGAATTCCTTCAGAAGAAGGGATACACATTCAATAAAGCTTTCCCATGCGTATTCACGAAGAAATCGCAAGATGGTTTTGCATCATAATTGATGACCTGAACATAATTGGAACATGCAAAGAAATTGAAGAAGCCAGTTCAATCTTGAAAGCCGAATTCGAAATGAAAGTCTTGGGTAAAACCAAGTACTGCCTCGGCTTGCAGATCGAGCATCTCCCAGAAGGAATCCTTATACATCAGTCGACCTATGTGAATAAGGTATTGGAGAGATTTCACATGGATAAATCTCATCCACTTAGCACCCCTATGGTTGTTCGATCCCTCGAAGTGGATAAGGACTCATTTAGACCAAGAGAAGATTCAGAAGAAATTATGGGGCCAGAAGTCCCTTATCTTAGCGCTGTTTGAGCATTGCTCTATCTCGCAAATTGCACTCGGCCGGACATTGCATTTGCTGTCAATTTGCTTGCGAGATATAGCGTTTCTCCTACAAGGAGACATTGGAATGGTGTTAAGCATATTCTACGGTAGAGATGCTCACGGTTCCGGAACCGCCGGTTCCGGTTCCGAACCGGCGGTTCCAAAATGTCGAATGCAAGAACCGGAACCGAACCGGCGGAAAACCGGTTTCGGTTCGGTTCCCGAACCGGCGGTTCCGGTTCCGAACCGCCGGTTCGGCCGGTTTTCCGTTTTTTTTTTTTTTTTTTTTTAAGTTTTTGTTTTTGTTTTTTTACTTGTATTATTTGGTTTTTTTAATGTAAATGCAGAATTGCAGATGAAAAATTTAATAAATAGAAAATAATTTCATTATTTAATTGAATTATTACAAAAGAATTGAACTATTACAACAAAATACAAATTAATAATTCTAATATTAAAATAAGTATCTATTCTAATATCTATTCTATCTATTGAGTATTGACTAATGATACAAACTAATTGAAATATATAAATTTACAAATGAAAATATTGAACTATTCCAAAGTAGTAGAATAAATTACAACTTAAAATTTTAAATTTTACAAAATAAATTTGAGGGAGGGGGAGGAGTTAAAGAAATTGGACTTGAGCTTAATTTTAAGAAATAAACTTAGAAATTCTAAGTTTGAAACTTAAAATTAAGTTGCCTACGTATCCAAATAAAATTGGAATCAAAGTCCACGTAGTTCTCTTACCTCACTTACCTTTTTGGTTCCGGATCGATTCGGTTCCGGGTTCATGCATCACTCCCGGTGGTAGTTTCTTCGGAGTCTTCATCATCATTTTCAATGAATTCTTGAGCTCTCTTTTCGGCTCTTACCCAATCATCAAGCAAGCATTGATTTTCCACATTTTCAACGGTCATATTTGATCTCGTTGCATCCAAAGTGTAACCTCCCAAACTAAAAGCTTGTTCCACGGCTACGGTTGAGGCGGGAGATGCAAAAACTTCCCTTGCTAAACTTGCTACCGTCGGATAGACATTTTTCTTCTTCGACCACCACTTTAGTATGCTAAATTGACCACCATCCTCATCCTCATCAAACTCAAATCTAGAGGTTAGATAATGATCAAGTTCGTGATAAGGGTTGGTAGTAGACCTTGGCCGTTTTTGCATACGCTCATTATAAAAACTCGATAATATTTTGTCAATTTCATTTGCATATTCACCCGATGAAGATCCACCGGCACCGCTACCACCAACATTAGACTCAAAATTGGGACCACTATATTCTCTAAATAAATCCATTAAAATAGCTTTAATCTTACTAACAATCTCTTCCGGCTTAGGATATGCATCAACATCATCATCATCATTCGTGACCACAAGTCTATTAGGAAATAAAGAACTATAATACAAATTCAACAATAATAGTAATCCTTCTAATCTTACTCTAGGATCAAGTACTTTAGCAACCAAAAATAAATCGGGAATATGCGTAAAATATTTTTTCCATTTTTGCATCATAGAGAAAGTAGCACCATGTAATAAAGGATTTGTCATACTATCATTTAAAATATGAGCAACTTTAATACAATAATCAAGCGCCAAATTACTAGTAGGATAATAAACACCGGATAATACTTTTGTGGACTCATTAAAAATTCCCAAAATTTGACACAAAGAAGTGCATGAATCCCAATATTGAGGATATAAACGAAAACCACAATTTTCTTGAGAAAAAAATGTACATAAAGCTTCTTTATACTCCATAGACTCCTTTAACAATTTATACGTAGAATTCCAACGAGTTGACACATCAAGAGAAAATTTTTTGGGACGCATATGGTATGTTTTGCAAAAGTTTTTCCATTTTTTCATCAAAGTCGAACGTCTCGACAAATAATAAATAGCGGATCTAATAGGACCAACTTGTTCTTTCAAAGCTTCTAAACCATCTTGAACACATAGATTTAAAATATGACACATACATCTAACATGAAAAAATTTTCCACCAAGATATGGTTGACAAATATTTGTAAGATCTTCTATACTAGCCGTATTTGCACTAGCATTATCAAATCCAATAGAAAAAACTTTTCTAGTAAGAGCATACTCATTTAAAATATCATGCAATTTATCTCTAATATTTACGGCATTGTGTTCCGTATCAAAATCTCTATAAGCAATCAATCTTTTGTTAAGAGTCCATGATTCATCAATCCAAGTGCATGTAACTCCAATATAACTATGTTTTTGAAAATTATCACTCCAAATATCCGCACATATACAAACTTTAACATTTAAATCGGCAAATAAATTAATCAAAACATATTTATACTCATTAACAACTTTAGCAACATCACGAGTAGTAGTATGACGTGAAACTTTTTTGCATGCGGGTTGAAGGCCAAGTTGGACAAAATCATTATAAAATGAGTTATCGGCAAATTGAAAAGGAAGGTGTTGTGTGCACACAAATTTAGCTAATAATTTTCTATATTTCATTTGATCAAATGCAAATAGAGAAAGGGGATTAGTTACCTCGCCTTCAACTCCTCCACTACCTCCGGTTGACGCCGTAAATCCATGACCACCAAGTTGTGTTTGACTTGATTCATAGTCATCTTTATCCGGGTGACATAATTTTATATGCTTCCGTAATGTTCCATATCCTCCTCCTTTCACAAAAGAATAGACAACGTTACAATAGTTGCAATGAGCGGTAAGTTTATTGTTTACCTCGTCGTTCACTTTTCTAAAGTGACGTGCAAAAATAGACGATTTAAGTGGTTTTCCTCGACTTGGAGTTGGAGTTGGAGTAGACCCGGTCTCGTTGGTTGGGTGGTTTTCACTTTCTTGAGTGGGACGTCGTGGTAGCTCCTCGTTTTCAAGAGGATCCTCATAACCGGGACCAAGTTCGTGCTCGATTTCTTCTAAACTCCACTCGACCGGTGCCGATGGTGGTGGCATTGAATTTGGACGACGAACGGAAGAGGTGGTGGAAGAAGCTTTACCCTTTCCCTTACTTTGACGGCTTGCCATAATATTAATAATATAAATGTATATGTAATGTAATGTAACTATGTAAGTATATCAATATATGAAGGATAATATGTAATGTAATATAGTAGTATAGTAACTAATTAGATATATTAGAGAACTACTAATATGAAAACTTTGAGAATTGAGTGTGAGAGTTGAAAGAGATGAGAAGAGAAAGTAATGTTTGCTTTGGGGTGAATTTTGGAGTAGAATGAGGTAGTATTTATAGGAGAGGAAAGATAAAAAAAAAAAAAAAAAAATCTGCCGAAAACCGGCGGTTTTAACCGGAACCGGCGGTTCCGGTTCGAACCGCCGGTTCCAACGGCTACAAAACGGCTACTTTTTTTGAATTTTGAACGATGAAAACCGCCGGTTCGAACCGGAACCGCCGGTTCCGGTTAAAACCGCCCAGGAACCGGCGGTTCCGGTTCGAACCGGCGGTTACGGTTCCAAAAATTAGGGGAACCGGAACCGAACCGTGTAATTTACGGTTTCGGTTCGGTTCCGGAACCGGAACCGCGGAACCGTGGAACCGGCGGTTCCAGAACCGCCGGTTTCGGTTCGAACCGCCGGTTCCGGTTATTTTTGAGCATGTCTATTCTACGGTACCTCCATGGATCTCAAGACCTTGGACTGTTTTATCGTAAGAACCAAGACAACACCTTAATAGGTTATGCGGATGCTGGCTATTTGTCTGATCCCAACAACACCATTTTTCTCTGTGGTGGTACCGCGATCTCATGGAGATCGGTTAAACAAACCATGGTTACCACGTCTTCAAACCACTCAGAGATAATAGCTTTATTTGAAGCCGCACGAGAATATGTTTGGTTAAGGTCCTTGGTAAAACACATTGGTGACTCGTGTGGTATCGCTAAAGGCGATACACCTCCCACCGTTATATTTGAAGACAACGCAGCTTGCATCGCACAAATGAGTAATGGGTACGTCAAGGGAAACCTGACGAAACATATTTCACCTAAGTTTTTCTACCCATACGAACTCCAGAAGAGTGACGTGATTACCATTCAAAAGGTGCAATCTAGTAACACTATAGCAGATCTGTTTACTAAGTCCTTACCTACGTCTACTTTTAAAAAGTACGTTCATGGTATTGAGATGCAAAGACTCAAAGTGTTGTTGTCTTCAGGGGGAGCGGTAACCCCGAAATAAATCTAGAAGATTTGATCTAGAAGATCGATTACATTCCTCCCTTACTTATTATTTGGACGATACCTAGCACGTGGACATTACTAATGGACCAATAACCCAATGAGCTTTATATCTTATACTAGGGTTTTATTCTTATAAATAGACTATTGTATTTATGATTGTAATCACTCATACACAAGATCATTAGTGAAACTCCTGGCTTGACTCGCCCCTAGACGTAGTCGTTCTCGACGAACTGGGTGAACAAATTCCGTCTTTTATTTTATGCAATTATTTACAATAAATGTGAAGACTTCTCCACTAAGGGAGCGTTTACTTTAGAAATAAGGATTATGTGAGATATGAATAAATGAGATAAAATAAGAGGTTACTATAGTTTTTATTATCTTATTTCGTATTTACTTTAATATATATGATACAATACAATTGAATTAAATTATTTTTATATTTCCAATATTAATAGAAATCCAAAAAAATGTTATATTACGAAAATATCCTTTGTAAAAAAATTCAATTGCCCAAATGAAATCTGATAAGAAAGGACATAGGGATGAAAATAATTAGCATCAATTCATTAATTAGGGGCATAAGATAAGGATTCGACAATCAGTTGAATAGGGGAAAATCGAACAACAATCCGGCAATTCGTGATGCTATTTTGACAGCAGGAATCCGGTAAGAAGAAGATAAATAAAGAGAAAAACAGGGGGGAAATGTATCTCAAAACCTGGGCTGATGAAATTGCACCTCGATTGGGGGAAACAACGTTAATTTGTTTAGAGCCAACGCCAATGTAGGCGTACGCACACATTATCACGATGGAACAGAAGGATTTGAGGGGCGTGTTTTCATGGATGAAAAGCTCATTACCTTTTGTGAATATGGTCTTGGCAGTTACAGCTTTAAAATATACTTATCCGTAAGCAAAATGGCTATGTCCAATGGCTGTCAACTTATCCGTAAGCAAAATGGCTATGTCCAATGGCGCTAGCTTCTTCGTTTAATGTGTCTACTCTAATTCCTTAGCTACCCTTGTTCTCTTTCCTTGTGGCTTCCTCTTCCATAGGTTCGGCCCTTTGGGATTAATTTGATCTTTTGTGAATATTAGTCTTGTTGTGAATTCTGCTCACCAACTGTTCGACATATTGTCTGTTTGGATATTTTTCAAATTCTTGGCAGGTCAAAGCGGCCTCCGCCCACCTTCCCAATTCTGTGCAGGATTTTCTTGCTTGCTATCTTTGGGCTAGTGAATGTATACACATACTCAATATCGGCTTTGATTTAACTTGGTTGTTAATGGCCGGGCCATACCATTTTTGTATTAGTTGTGTAGCAGAAATTGGTAGTTATGCTGGCCTAAAGAAAAACTCTACAACCCTGGTGGCTGAGTTGTTTGTTGCACATGTGAAGATCAGCGAATAATCAGACAGACGATGATGCACAATCTTCAATTATTTCAAGTAAAAAAACGATGGTGCATAATCTTCAATTATTTCACAGCACACAATAATATTCCGTCCCGGGTTTACTAGTCTAGTTGACCAAAATACTAGTACTTATACGTATCCGCATAATGAGTAATGGTTGAATCCGCATAATGAGTAATGGTTGAATTATATATATAATTAGGTGGAGGAGTAGTTCAGAAAAGAACAAGGTGAAGATAAGGCAAAAGCTAAGAGAGCCAAGATTTTGTTTTCAGACAAGGAGTGATGTGGATGTTCTTGATGATGGCTACAAATGGAGGAAATATGGCCAGAAATTTGTTAAGAACAACCTTCACCAAGGTACCCACCAAATTACTCTATTTCATGCATTTGTCACATTTTGATCCCAAATCAATTTAATTTGTTTCTTATGGTAAAAATGATGTTAATGGTTAAGTTAATTAATAACTTTTTGGAATGCTACTGATGAATAGTATTGGGAGCTAGGGACTGCTGATGATATCTCTTTCTGAAATTTATACCATGTTCAAAATTTGGATTGTACCTCCTCCTTCCTGGGGACCTCAGTGTCCTCTTGAAGATAGGAGATTTTTCATTGTGAATTAACAGGCTCGAGCATTTCACAAACTCAATTTACGATCCAATTTGTATCAGAGATGATAGTTCGAGTTCCAATTTGTAATTTATTTATCCTATATATATAGTGTGTGTGTGACAGAGAGTGACAATCTTAATTGTTTCCGTATATGCAAGTGCATGTATACTTGCGGTGCTTATTGAAATAGAGTCTGAAAAATAATACAAATAAATTAATCTTAATTAAAAAGAATAAAGAAAAATTAATCACATTAATCTTAAAATTTATTAAATTTGAACATATACGATGTCCATAACGTCTCTCTCTACTTCTTAAATAACAACCAGATGGAGACGGGCTGCAAGAATCAGTCGAATTTCCATATTTACCTGGACTAGGTCCACTTTTTTCCGTTTTGTCAATTTCTTAGGTGGTGTGCTAGGAGAAGTATCACCACTGTTATGATTTTAAAAAGATGGCAATGAAACCTCATCACCATGATGACAATATCTTCATCCGCAACTATATGGACCATTTTTGAATTGTAGAAAATGGCATGTAATTGAGAATATAGGGGGTCATCTCTATAACGATAGGCCGCCGTTAAGGGGTCGATCTGATTTTAAAAAAAAATTATTGTAGAAATAATTTATAAACATATATTTGAAGTTTAAACTTCGATAAAAAAATTAAAAAAATACCTTGATTAATTTATCCCATGTAGAATATGGAGCATTTATAACACTGTCTCGTTGTTTCTAAACAACGTTCCGATAATTGATGAGATGGTGGAAACAGTAGAACCGTTTCTCCAAAGACCTAATCCGGTATTTGACTTCAATTTCCTCAAATTGGTTGCGTATTGAGTTGGATAGACGTGCAGTGATCAGTGAAATACAGACGGGGTCATAGGCCTCGTCGTCATACCTCCACTTACCTTTCTGCAGGTAATTGAAGAGAATAGTAATGAGTGTAAGTGTAATTGATTTACTCCAATAGGCTGTGTAAAAAAAAGTATTTTGGTATGCGTTTGTCATTGTGATGCAATAAGACAACTTTGTAGAAAATACTTATCTTGCCAATGATATAATTCGTAGAACACCCAAATATATATAGATGTGTATTAGAAATCTTCCTTGTTCCTATAATATAGCCTTTTTAAGGGTATTTACTTATTCTTACTTGATGCATTATTATAGTAAAGAGTTTTACTATATCTTTGCTAAATCATTCAAAGCCACATATCTTCCCATTACTCAAATATCCGACAAAATGTTAGAATATTTGCTTGCTTCTGGTTTTGACAATGTTATTAGTCACAAATTGTTCAATCCTAATAGCAGAGGTTTATTGATCAGAAAGTCATCGACAGTGGCACGTACAGTCGTATTGGGTTGTTAATTTTGTATTTCAATATGATTAAACAGATTCAACATCTATTTCAAAGAGTTTTACGATGAGACGTATTATGTGATACATTAGTAAATTGCAAAATGGTTATCTAACTATTTCAAGAAATAGCTAAATTTAAAAAAAAAAAAAAATACTTACATATATTAAGAACATAAAAATTATATTTGAGTTTGGAGAAAAATGTTTTGCCGGATATTTGAGTAATGGGAAGATTAACTTTGAATGATTCTGCGAAGATATAGTAAAACTCTTTACTATAATAATGCATCAAGTAAGGATAAGTAAATACCCTTAAAAAGGCTATATTATAGGAACAAGGAAGATTTCTAATACACATCTATATATATTTGGGTGTTCTACGAATTATATCATTGACAAGATAAGTATTTTCTACAAAGTTGTCTAATTGCATCACAATGACAAACACATACCAAAATGCTTTTTTTTTACACAACCTATTGGAGTAAATCAATTACACTTACACTCATTACTATTCTCTTCAATTACCTGCAGAAAGGTAAGTGGAGGTATGACGACGAGGCCTATGACCCCGTCTGTATTTCACTGATAACTGCACGTCTCTCCAACTCAATACGCAACCAATTTGAGGAAATTGAAGTCAAATACCGCATTAGGTCTTTGGAGAAACGGTTCTACTGTTTCCACCATCTCATCAATTATCAGAACGTTGTTTAGAAATAATGAGACAGTGTTATAAATGCTCCATATTCTACATGGGATAAATTAATCAAGGTATTTTTTTAATTTTTTTTATCGAAGTTTAAACTTCAAATATATGTTTATAAATTACTTCTACAATTTTTTTTTCAAAATCAGATCGACCATTAACGACGGCCTATCGTTATGGAGATGACCCCCTATACTCTCAACTAGATGTCATTTTCTACAATTAAAAAATGGTTCATATAGTTGCTGATGAAGATATCTCTGTCATCGATCTTTCAAGTGATGGCAGTGGCGATGAGGTTTCATCGCCAACATTTCAAAATCATAACAGTGGTGATATTTCCCCTAGCACACCACCTAAGAAATTGACAAAATGAAAAAAAAAAAAAGTGGACCTAGTCCAGGTAAATTTGGAAGTTCGACTGGTTCTTGCAGCCCGTCTCCGTCTGGTTGGAAGAAATTATTTAAGAAGAAGTAGAGAGAGACGTTATGGACATTATATATGTTCAAATTTAATAAATTTTAAGAATAATGTAATTAATTTTTCTTTATTTTTTTTATTAATTAAGATTAATTTATTTCTTTTTATTTTCTAGACTCTATTTCAATATGATGCACCGCAAGTATACATGCACCTGCATATACGGAAAAATTTATGATTGTCACTCTCTGTCACACACACATACACTATATATATGATAAATAAATTACAAAGTGGAACTCGAACTATCATCTATGATACAAATTGGATCGTAAATTGAATTTGTGAAATGCTTGAGCCTGTTAATTCACAATGAAAAATCTCCTATCTTCAAGAAGACACTGAGGTCCCCATGAAGGAAGAGGCACAATCCAAAATTTGAACATGGTATAAATTTAAAAAAGAGAAATCATCAGCAGTCCTTAGCTCCCAATACTATTCATCAGTAGCATTCCAAAAAGTTATTAATTAACTTAACCATTAACATCATTTTTTACATAAGAAACAAATTAAATTGATTTGGTATCCAAATGTGACAAATGCATGAAATGGAGTAATTAGGTGGGTACCTTGGGTGAAGGTTGTTCTTAACAACTTTCTGGCCGTATTTCCTCCATTTGTAGCCATCATCAAGAACATCCACATCACTCCTGGTCTGAAAACAAAATCTTGGCTCTCTTAACTTAATCCTTATCTTCACCTTGTTCTTTTCTGAACTACTCCTCCACCTAATTATATATATAATTCAACCATTACTCATTATATGCGGATACGTATGAGTACTAGTATTTTGGTCAACTAGACTAATAAATAATGAACAAAGAGAAAAAGATACGTATAAGTACTAGTATTTTGGTCAACTAGACTAATAAATAATGAACAAAGGGAAAAAAATGTAGTCTCTAGGTATTGAACCCTAAACCTCTAATCTAATCTTATGTAGAAAACAAGGTACCTACTATCTAGACTACTTATAACACTTTACATATTTTGGACTTTAATATTATTTAACTTATTAATATTTTTTTTATTTATTCTTTTTTTTTTATAGTGAACAATGGTAATATTAACTCACATTAATAATTAAAATTACTAATTCTTAATGGACCAAATAATTTTCTACCTACTTTGTAAAATAATACTCCCTCTGTCCATGAAATATAGTCTTGTTGCTTTATGCACGGTTATTAAGAAAATTGATATAATATGTAAAACCTAAGAATATTGTGTCACATCAAGTACAAAATAAAATATTTTAAAAATGATATGTGTGTATGTTGAAAAGTGTAGATAAAGTTTATTAATTCTATTTTAGGCAACATGATTATTTTTCGTGGACAGCCAAATAAGGCAACCAGAACTATATTTCATGGATGAAGGGAGTATATGCGTGTATATATAATTGTGTGTGTGTTTGTATACATATAATATAAATTCATAAATAGTATAATTGTATTATTTAATAATTTTAAATGAAAAATATAAATTATTTTGTACTTATGTAATAAATATATTTTTAATTAATATATTGATTTAAATGATAAATAAATTTTATGCATATAAAAAATCATTTTTTTAATATGCATAATATATATATATATATATATCGAACTAATAATATTATTATTATTGATAATGTATGATTATATATTTGCTGAATTTTGTTTATTATAAAATGTTACCAAAATATGTTACATATATAAAAGTGTTACCTGAAAGGTGTTACTTATGTTAAAGTGTTACTAAAAAGTGTTACATATAAAAAAGTATTGCCTAAAAAACGTTACCTACTATAAAATGTTACCTAAAAGCGTTACTTATTTAAAAGTGTAAATATAAGTGTTGCATAATAACAACGTATTACATAATATATAAACTAAAATAAGTGTTACCATAATGTGTTGCTAATTATTTTCATCCCTAATCCTTTCTTATCAGATTTCATTTGGACAGTTGATTGTTTTTTACAAAGGATATTTTCATAACATAACATTTTTTTGGATTTCTATTAATATTGAAAATATAAAAATATTTTAATCAATTGTATCATATACATTAAAGTAAACACGAAATAAGATAATAAAAAACTAAATTTAACCTCTTAGTTTTTCCCATCTACTCCTATCTCACATAATCCTTATTTCTAAAGTAAGCACTCCCTTAACATTTTCTTAAAAAATCATATTATGCAGAGTGAATAATACCTTAAAAATTTTTTATCTCTCGTTTGTGCAATTTTCGTCTATTGGCGCAGGATTTACCAAAAGTAAGGATTGAAGCCTAATTACGAAATTCAGAACGCGATGAAAATATTTATTGACAGTTCGAGCAAACCTATGATATTGTTTCTTCACAGTACGATTTTTTTCGTGATGTGCGAGAACTGATAAGAACATGGCTAATTGCGCTGATGTGGTGGTGTTACGGCTTGATTTGAGACCACCTAAGGTCTCAAGTAGGTGGCACAACCGAGAAAATGCATCTCTACTAATTCGCAACTGATTAATACACTCTTGATCAGGTATCCCTATAACTTCACGCAAAAGTCTAATTTGCTTAAGAACGCTGTCTATTAGACTATAACTTTTACGAATTTGAATATTGCTGTAAGGGTTTTCCCCTTCATGCAGGATAAAGTAAACACAAACCATATTTAGAAAAGTTAGGATTGTGTTCATTAGACCATATAAAACAACTAATAATTCCTCCTCCTCGACCCCATCACCACCTCTATTTTCAAGATAGATCCTATGGACATAATGTAATTAGTTTAATATAATATATGAAAAAATACTCACAAATAATCACCTATTACTAAAATAAGGACCTTGAAAACAAATCAACTAATTTAGACCCAAACTTGTATGAAACCGTCGCAGGGCATGAGAGTATAGGATTTTGTATAGGAAAAAATTGAAAAAATTGAAAAAAAAAAGGAAAAAACTGCTTCTAATTTCCGGATAGTTTAGATAACAATAAAAGGGTATTAGAAGGGTACCCAGTATGGAGCCTTTGAATTTTATTGTGAAATATAAATTAAAGGTACTTTTCAGTCGACTGTTCTTGTGTTTATACACCTTTTTTTGACAACTTTTTGTCCACCCAAAAAGGCAAACTTTGGACACATTTTTATTACGAAAATTTCGTTTTAATCAACTTGGACAGTTTCCAATGAAAAACTTCAACTTTATTTTGTTCACGTTATGTTCAACTAATTCTTTTAATCTTGTAGGCATCTTGTGCATTTACAATTCAAAGTATAAATTTTATCAATATCAATTGTTTTTTCTAAATAGACCCATTTTTGTTCACATTATTTTCAACTAACTCTTTTACTCCTAATCCTTTATGTAGGTGGTGTATTATACAAATCATGTATGAAACTCCTTGTTTCATTCATGCCACTCATTTGAACCTTCTTTAGGTCATGTTTGTGAACTGAAAAAGAGGCCTAATCATGGTTTGCACGTCCATCAGTTGGACCTAAGTTTGGTGAGGAAATATATTAAAAAAGTACCACACACATTCATCGCATCGCTTTTTTTTTTAACATCATCATGTCATCTTAAAAAACTAACAGAAAAAATAATGGTTTCTGATATTTTTCCCAATAACAGTTTGATCAAATATGCACTTTCCAATAACAGTTTGATCAAATATGCACTTTCCAATAATAGTACATCCCAAACCCAATAATTGTAACACACACATTCATCGTAAAAAGAAAAAAACCAAATATAAATTATGCAAGTACCACACACAATTCCAAAATTCATATCATAATCAGACTCGGCGAATAAATCTGATTTAAATTTCAATACAATCTGAATTTAATTGATAAATACCTGAATTTTTGTTTTCCTGGTGTAAACACTTGATTTCCTCTTGTCTGCCATCAGAATACCTTGAAGAAAAATTCCGGGCTATCCCGGGATCATGGGATTTAAAAAAATTTTTTATCACACAAAGTAAAAAGTAAACACTCCCTAATTTGAAAAAGAGAATAGACGAGAGATGAATATAGTACTTATAATTATTTTTGTGTGGTTCATTGTGTTATTAGGACGTGTGTGTATATATATATATATATATATATATATATATATATATATATATATATATATATATATAGGATGAAGGAACAAAGTTTGGTTGAGTAAATTATGGGATATGGAGGCTTATCTCCACAACTAATTGAAGACGTGGAATATGTATTATCCAAAATTTGAATCATAGCTCCAAAAAATCATGGAAATATATGAGATAAAATTCGAAATGTAAAATTAAGAGAAAATTGCGGAAAAATGGTTATAGTTAGAAACTTAAGAACCAAGAAACTTTTAATTAGAAACAAACATTATTTATTTAGTATATACTAACACTCCCGTAGACAATTTTTATATATACGTATATTATATATATATATATATATATATATATATATATATATATATATATATATTTTAAAACTCTTAAAATAATAAATTACACAATAAAAATATATCTTTTATTATTTACGTAAATATCCTATGTATACAATGTATAATATATAATTTATATATATAAGATATTGAAAGATATGAATGACTATTTTTTTTTTATTGATAAAAATGAAAGTTTTAATGCATATTTAGAATGACTAATTTAAAAATTTTAGGGGTGTTACACAGTTACAAAGAGTCTGATATGAAATTAAAGGGACATGCACGACTAGGCAATACATAGATATGCGCAGAAATAAATTTTGAAAGGAGTTCTCAAGAATATCCCGATATTAAATAAAATTATAGACACATATAAAATACGCCAAAAAAAAAAAAAAAAAAACCAGGAATTAACATATACAAAATAAAATTACCCGGCAAAAAGCAGAAATTGAGTGCATCCAACACAAACAAATACTAAATAGTAGAGGACCGTTATCAAATAGTGAATTCCTTGGAAATTCAACTCCACCGAATCATAGATTTTGTTCGCCAGTTTCTCAAATGCCTGCAAATTAATTTGCGATTTTCCCTGAACACCAAGAGTATTAGTGCAGGTTAAACAAATGGCTTGCATCATAAATAAATTCTAAGATGACGTAATAGCTGTTGCAGTCCAAGAAATTGAATGATAATTAAAACAGTAGTGAAGAATCCATCCATCCCGTAAAAAAAAAAAAAAAAAAAAAAAAATCCATCCATCCATGCCGTTAAAATTCAAGAAAAGGTAGGTGCACGAAGCAAGAATTAAAGATTGAAATAAAAGTAAGGTGATACGCATGTGTAAAGTGATGAAGGATGAAAGTAAGTAATTGGATGGATTGATGAAAGCATCGAGGGCATCGAGGGCATCGAAGTGGAGTTCCGCAACAACAGCTAGCACAGTGCCTAGATTGCGGAACTCCACTTCCAAGCCCACGATGCGGCCCACAGTTGACGCCGTTGCTGATCACGATTATTTGGAACAAGAAGACGACGTTGGGTCGCACCACACCATTGTTGAGAGAGATCGAGAAAATGGTTTCTAGAATATATGGAGATCTTACTGAGAATGAAAATTCATGAGCACACCCTAAATTTATAGACAAATTCTAGGGTGCACTTGGATTTTAAGCTCAATTTTTTACCTTAATTTTAATTTTTTCAAAAAACACACCCAAACTGTGCGTTTTTTGTAGTTCGGGTATTATTGATGTTTTCTTGTGGTATTACTGATTTCTGCTTGGGGTATTTTTTTTTGCACACCAGAACTACTCTAATTTATACACTATATGAGACTATATTTATCAACAATCCATCACAACCCAATCTCTTAATATATAATTCATTTCTCCCTCCTCCACATATACAATTTACAATTGAATCCAATCTCATCTTTTTTCATCCGATATCAATAACCCAACACAACCTAAAATAATTTTTCTTTTTCATTTTTAATTAATATATATTTATATATGTTGACGGACATTTTCGTAGGAATAAATCTTTTGTGGTTGTTTAGATTATACCCGACAAACAATAAATGTAAACGAACAAGATCCATGGGGGAAGAACATTTGTGTTCTTCGAATAAGAGAGGTTTTAGTATATATGATGAATGAGAGAATTGTGAGCCCTTTACAATGGGGGGTGGCCTTCTATTTATAGAGGTTCACCCTCTAAGGCCCAAAAGTGACCATAGACTCATCTCAATCTTTTATTTTAGGGTTTTATTAATCAAACGATTAATACTAGATCTATTGTACATTAAATGCTCTTGTCTTGTCCCGTGTATCTTAGGGAATTTGATCTTCAATCAGACGAGAATAATTCCTGCTATAACAATATATAATCAATTTTTATTTATATTTATAGGGTGATATATTAAATTATTTAATAATAAAAATTCATAATTAGAACCGATGATGTGAAACAATTAAAATAAGAAGAGAAAATATAAAATTTGATTATGATTTAAAATATATCAATATTGGTCTTTATTTATAGAGAATAAAAAATTATGAATTTTGGATATAATTGTTATTGTATTATTTTATAAATAAAAAATTATAGGGTGCATCCAAGTGCATACTATGCACTTGAAAATGATCCCAATTTGAAATTAATTTTAACCAAAATTCAAATTCGCGGGTCTGTTGACTGCCCGAACAAAATTTGCGGGTCTGGCAACAAACATGGGTCGCAAAGGGGTCACCGCGCTTCTTACCAATACCCAAGTTATATCTCAAATACCCCAAGTTATATTCATCAACACCCCAAGTTATATTCACCAATACCCCAAGTTATAATTACCAATACCACAAGTTATAATCACCATTAACCCAAGAATTACTCAACAATACATTGAACAGTGAAATCCCAAATAATTATTCAGTAGTACCCCAAGACTTAATGACCAATACCCCAAGTTATAAACATCAATACCCCAAGCCTTAATGACCAATACCCCAAGTTATAATCATCAATACCCAAAGACTTAATGACCAATAACCAAAGTTATAATCACCAATACCCCAAGTTATAATACTAATACACAAAAAATTACTCAACAATACATTAAACAGTGATATCCCAAAGATTTATTTAGTAGTATCCAAGACTTAAAAATTCTTATAAGCAATGAATTCATGGTCACCCACTTTGTCTAACATCAAAAGCTACAACTTGCAATGAATTCATGGTTAATACATCAGACTTTAAAATTCTTGTAAGTCATCCTTCATCCTTCTATTATTTTCTACACACAAAAAATGCGCATACACCCCCAAACACACACACATACACACACACACACACACATATCATCGGTTTCTTCCATTCTCATTCTTCATAACATAATTATTCACAACAAATTTCTTCTCTTTCATCTCTATTTCCATTATCACATAACTAGCAATACTACAATCCGACGCCCCCATCACCGATCCGGATCCATCTCCGCGCGGTGGCTGTTTCCAGCGGCTCTGTTGCAGATGGGACGGCGGCGGAATACCCTAGAATTGGGGGTGGGGGATCGATGATAGGTTGAGAGAGCGAACAAGCAAATTTTTAACAAAAGTTGCAGCGAAGAAATGGAGGAGAAGATGTGTAGTCGTACAGAGAAATTAGAGAAAGGGAGAGAGAGAGAGGGAGCAAAAAGAAAAGGAATGTGATTCGGGTTACCCGTGACCCGTTTTCTGACCTGAATTTGAAAAAGTCAAAATTAATTACAAAAATCCAAGTGCATAGTATGCACTTGGATGCACCCTGTTGACGATCAGTTCTAATCTTGAAGATTAATGGTTGTTTTAGATGGTTAATTGATCATCAAACAATTACGTGTGATTGATCACTAACGTAATTAGTGAATACGGATTTTCGGGTTTAGATGGATTTGAATCGTATAAAAGCTTACGTGTTTAAGTTCGATTGTAAGTTAATCGAGTTGCTTTGGATTCGTAATCGAAGTTTGGACGTGTATAATAATTTGTGCTTATTTTATTAGCTGAAAAAATCTAAGTATTTATAGACAATTGCCTAGTAGGAGGTGTCGTGACTTTTGGCCTACCAAGCCTGCATACACGACACCTGGCCTTTGACTAAGTTGACCTTATCTAGACTAAATTCTATCCTTATCTTGTTGGACTTGCTCGCAGTCAAGAGCTGCTCGTCATATTGGACTTATCCTGGAGGAATCTTTAGTCTGACTTTGTTGGTCTCTAGTCTTAGTTACTCTTTTGGTATTATGGTTGGATCTGGTCGGCGAGATGCTTACTGAGCTCATCAGGTAGCTTTTATTATGATTTTGTTCGCCTATACGTCTTGATCGCATGCAGGTTCTGCTCGCCAGATATCTTGGGTGAATCATGAGTTAATTCCTCTTTAATCCTTAAGTGATTTGCGCTAATCCTGATCGCCCAAATGTCATTTCTGCTCGCCTATCAACAATTGCCCCCTTGCCAATCAATAAATTGTGAAGATGGTGAATGAGCACTTTTTGGGTTGACAACTTTCAAGTGTCACTGGTGCGAGCAAGAATATCGCGGGGGCGAGCAACTTTTCACGGGCGGACAACATTGGTCGAGCAGACTTGGGTCGGGGACGGTTGGGATCCCAAGGTCTGGGTACGGCTCGAGGTGTGACGTGGGCGGAATGATTGCTGCCGCCCACGCGCACATGATCTCGAGGTGACGCGCCTTCCCGCTTTGTCGGGCAGGTGCTGCACGCGCCCATAAATTGCATTTTAGTCCTTTGATTCTTTAACTTGCTCGCCCGGTACCCCGTTTTTTCAGAGAGTATATAAAGAAAAAAATCGCGATTTTTTGTCATTTTTACTGTTTATTAAGCGCAAATCTCTCCTTCTTTCCTTTTTCAAATTTCCGGCGATTGTTTCCAGTTTCCGGCGACCTTCAAACGACTTCAAGGTAGTTTTTTCTTTGCTTTCTTCTTCTCTTTCTTCTTTTCTTGCGTTGTGTGTGTCCTTGTTACATAAATATCCCTACTCCACCGTGGAAAGTCCTAAACCGCCGAGTTCTTCTTTTCCGGATTCTGCAAATCACTCAAAACTTTTTTCCCTTAACTTATTGGATGTCGTCGCACTCTGAGACCGGTTCTTTCCCTCCTCAGAACCCCGAAAAACAGCCCGTCGAAGAGAATCCTCCCATTGTCAACCTGGAATCCGATCCCGAGGCGGCTTCGGTTGCACGCTCTGTTAATTCTGGAGCTCGTCCCTTCGGGGAGAGAGAGGAGTGAGCAAATCCTGCTCGCCAGCTCTTGGAGGAAACGAGCTCGGACCTCCACGAGGACGAGGACGAAGGGGTCGAGGTACTTCATCTGGTGAACCTCGACGAACTAACCTGGGCCTATCTAAGAGACATCAACTTTCCTGCGCCCAGACTGATCGAGCATCGGGTTCCAGTCGCGTTTGCTCGCCGTGTAGACTGGGACGAGTACGAAAAGGAGCATTCAAACCGATTTGTCATTCCTGCTCGTGGGGTACAGAAGCTTAAATCGACTGAGTTCGCAGCGAGCTGTATCGTGTCCGCTGTTACCGAGGAGGACTTGCCGGGGATTCGGAGGGACTACAAGATTCCTTTCGACATCCCGATGTACGCTCCTTTGGTGGACGACAGAGCTGATCGCCCACCACGTGGATTGACGGCGATCAACCTTGCTACCTTGAATGCTGGAGTTTCTCTTCCGTTGCATCCTTTGGTCGGCCAATTCCTTCAAGACGTGAACTTGGCTATCACCCAACTTACTCCCGTTGGGTGGATAGATTTGATGGCTCTGATGGTGATGTTCGCCCTAGAGGGATACCCCAACAGGCTGTCCGCCGAAGAGGTTGGCTACCTGATGACGATGACCGGCTGCACTGGGGAAGAGGCGGGCTGGTACTATCTGAAGGTGCGACCAGGCCAGAAACTGGTTGAGGACATCCCTGGGAAGGTGCGAGACTGGAAGCATGACTGGTTCTGGGTCGGAGGCGACTGGCGTGCTTCTGCTCGCTCTTCAGGGGGTCCTGAACGAATTGAGGCCCCGACGGAGTTTAGGGAATTAAAGCGTGAGTCTTACCTCTTTTATAACTTTGAAGTGGTTAGACTAATTTTAATTCTCTTTTTCCTTTGTTTCATGTCCCAAAAACTTGGGGTGGCGAACTGTAAAGAACAACATCAACGATCAATTCTTGTTCATTGCGTGTTTGATCGCCCTTCGTCACCGAGAAGATCGAAGTATTGACCATCTTTTCTCCGAGGATACACTGTGAGTTGCCCATCTTACTACTTATCTTCACCATCTTGAGGCTCTAGCTCGTATCCCAGAGGGTAAGTATCTTTTCATGTCGGGCGAACAGATCTGGTCGGCCTTATACTTAGTGTTAACTTGTTTTTTATGTCCTTTGCAGATTAGCTCGCCACAGTTGCTCTTCACCCTTCCTTCTTTGAGCTTGATAACCGGGTTTGGGAGATGCCGACTAAAAGAGGATGCAAGAAGTCGGATCCCCTCTCGAAGATTATTGCCCTAGCGGCCAAGGGTGGAAAAGGCGATCCAAGGCAAGCCGGAGGGTCGAGCTCGGCACAGCCATCCGCCCCAGTGGCGAGTCCACCCAAGACCTTGGTTCCGAGGATGAAGAGACTTCTTCGTGGAGACGGCACTCCCGTCTCTGATACTGAAAAAGTGGCCAAGCGAGCAAAGACTGCTCAGGACAAAGTGACTGTGGCTGTTCGACCATCCGAAGGCGACAGCGAGCAAACTCCTTCCGTGGAGCGTCCCGGCGAGCAAGCTCTGGTCGCTACTGCTCGCGAAGGATCCGGCCCTTCAACCGACCCCACCTACCTCGGATGGGACAAGGGTCGTCTTGATAGGTACAATTCTCCTCGCCCAGGATACTTAGCATTTTCTTTTTCTTTTTTTTAATTAACTGGAGATTTCTCTCCAGCTACTCGTCCGAGCAGTACCCTGGACGGTCTAACTTGGTGCACCGTTTTGCCTGCTCAAAGGTGCCGACCAACCTTCGCGAGATTCCGGATTCTTTTGTCCGCCGCGCTTCCGAGGTCGTTGCTCGTAGCTGGACTAAGGAGCTAAACGAGACTGTTAAGACACAGATGCCTCGTGATAATGGCCGTCTGTGTCTCGCTGAGGCGGGCAACACCTTGGCGGCCGTGCAGCGTTTGGTCGACCAGGTTGAGGACCTCGAGAAGGATTCTCGTCAGTATGCGGCCACCGTCAGCCGTATCGCCAAGGAACGGGATGATGCTAAGGCGGAGGCGAAGAGGATTGTCGCCGACCTCGAGAATAAAGCCAAAGCTTATCAAGTTAGCGAGCAACGTGCCCTGGACCTGCACGTCAAAGTTTCCGAGGAACTGAAGGTCAAAATGGCCGAAGTCAAGCAGATGCGAGCTGATCTTGCTCGCGCTCAGCAGCAGAAGGAGGTCGCCGAGAAATTCGCGACCGAGGTGACAGCCAAAATTGCGGACCTTGAATCTCAGCTCGCCAACTCCATTACCCAAGAGGAACTTATTCCTAAGATGGAGGTGAGCTCAATTCTGGGTTACGTGACAGGCTATGCTGAGAGCATCCGAATTGCTCATGAAATTCAAGGCTGCTGCAGTCGTTGAGGAGATCGGCAAGGAGCTGTGCAACTTCGTCGAATCGAACCCTCCAGCCCCGGGCACAACTCTCCAAATTGGCGACCTGCCTGACTATGGAGTCAAGCTCGACTTCATCGGCCCTGAAATAATTATCACAAGTCCTCCCGAGGACGAGGAAGAAGAAGAGGGCGATGCTGCCGAGGGCGAGCAAATCCTGCCTGCCGATCAAAGTGAGAGAGCTCTAAAAGAGCGTGCTGACGCTGAGGGGCTAATTGCCGAGCTAACCAAAGTGGTCCCAGTTGACCCTGCCCTTGAAGGCTCTCCTCTAGAAGATCCCAAAGATGATAATATCTCTCCACCCGCCGGGCAAGGATCTTAGTGGACAGGATTAGCTAGGGACTTGTACTCTTTCTTTTTTTTTTTTTTTTGTTCTTCTTCGTTGTAATTTTCTTGGGCGATCAAGCCTTATCTTTAATGGAACTATTTTGCTCAATTGCTCGTCTTTTTGTCTTACATTAATTGTTCTTTGCATCTTTATTTATGCTTCAACAATCTTAATGTAGTTGGGCCTTGTTCCTTAGGAACTTTTTGGCCTTAGGATTTGATGGGCTTTTAGCCTTAGGCTATGTCCATTTAAAAACGAACAGCCTTTAATGGGCTTGGTTGTATAATCAACTTGCGCCTTGAGCTCACATTTCTGTTTTGAACGATCAACTTAATATTGAACAAATATTAAAAATTACAAGTATCAAATGCGAGCAAGAATGTAATTCTGCACTAGCTAAGTTGGATTTGCTCGACAAAAACAATGTTCAGCTTCCAACCATTAAAAAACATAATTTACATCAGGAGTCAAAGTTGCTCGACTACTATACAATTTGTCAAGGCATCTTTAAACTCTCAAGAGGAAATAAAACCATATAAGATACCGGCATTCTAGCACGCGACCAGACTTGACCCAATTCAACTTTGTTCGACCATTTATACTTGGTGAAAATTTCAAAAAATTAGGCGAGTTTTTGGATCCATCTTGTATCTCTGCCTTTCCAGTTCGCCCAATGGACTTAGTAGCTCGCCCAACTCAACTTCACTCTTTCATGAGGCAAAACTGGTCGCCTACTGAAAGTATTTTCTTAGGTTAGCTGCATTCCAGGAATATTGGGCCGAGTTTCCATCTAAGTCTTCTATGTCGTACGCTCAATTGGGTAACCTGTCTGTTACCCTGTATGGGCCCTCCCAAGTCGGGCCAAATATGCCTGCAGGTGGGGCAAGTTTTTTCCTTAAAACAAGGTCACCAACTTCGAACTTTCTTATCTTGACTTGGGAATTATAATAACGCTCTGCTCTTTGCTTGTACGTAGCATTCTTTAGCTCAGCATGTAGTCTCCTTTCTTCGAGTAAATCTGTTTCTGTGGCCAAAGTAGAATAATTTGCTTGTTCATCAAAACTGGTCGTCCTGACTGTATTGGTCTTTAATTCAATTGGTATCACCGCCTCTGTTCCGAAGGCCATTGCAAAAGGTGTTTCTCTGGTGCTTGACCTGGGAGAAACCCTATATGCCCACAGGACTTCCGGGAGTTTTTCTGACCAGCTACCTTTGCTTTCTGCCAGGCGTATTTTCAATGTATGCTTGATGATCTTATTTACAGCTTCAACTTGCCTGTTTGACTGGGGATGATAGGGAGTTGAATAATGTTTCATGATCCCCCACTTTGTACAGAAGTCTCTCAACTCCTTTCCGTCAAACTGCGGGCCATTATCTGTCACAATTGTTCGTGGAATTCCAAAGCGACAGACAATGTTCTGCCATATGAAGTTGATCATGTTCTGCTGTGTAATCTTTACCATGGCCTTAGCTTCTGCCCACTTTGTATAATAATCGACTGCTATGACGGCGAATCGAACATTTCCCACTCCTGCCGGGAAAGGACCAATAATGTCAATTCCCCATCTTGCAAATGGCCATGGACTATAAACCGATACAAGCTCCTGGGCCGGGGCATGAATACTTGGAGCAAAAACTTGACACTGGTGGCAAGCCTTGGCTAACTGGATTGCATCTTTTCGTAAGGTTGGCCAATAATAACCTTGCCTTACAGTTTTGTAGGCCAAAGCTTGCCCCCCAGTGTGATTTCCATAAACTCCAGAATGTATATCCTCCAGGACTGTCCTTCCTTGCCCCCTAGACAAACACTTGAGTAGCGGGAGTGAAAAACCTCTTTTGTAAAGCTGTTCATCTACCAGAGTATATCTGGTTGCTTGTTTCTTGATTCTTTCAGCCTCAAATGAGTTGCTTGGCAACTTCCCGTCTTTCAAGTATTTGGCTATAGGAATTCTCCAATCATTGTCGTTGTTATGTTCGACTACTTGGTTTACTTCGTAGTCCATTGTTGATGGTTGGAGTTTTCTGGTAATGACAATGTCCGTCAGATCTGCTGGCCCATCGCTTGTTGCTAACCTTGCTAGGGCGTCACTTGTGTGTTGCTCGTTCGTGGTATCTGTTGGATAAATACTTGGTCTAACAGAGATACCAAGTGAGCAACTATTCATTGATACTCGATCATTTGCTCATCTCTGGCCTCATATTCACCTCGTACTTGGCTTACAATGAGTTGGGAGTCTCCGAAAATCTGGAGTTGTTTTACTCCAACAGCTAGTGACAAGTGAAGACCTGCAATGAGGGCCTCATACTCAGCTTCATTGTTGGTGGCCATGAATTCAAATATGTCTGCTGAAGTGAATACTTGCCGGTCGGGACTGATGAGCACTATTCCTGCTCCCGAGGCCAGATTCGTTGACGAACCATCCACATAAAGATGCCATGGGTGATCCAACCCTCTCGTTGGATTTTGAGGGAAGGTTAGTTCAACTATAAAGTCGGCCAACACTTGTCCCTTAATCGCGGTTCGAGGTGCATATGGACCACTTCAAAAGACGGCCAGCGGTGTCGGGTCGGTGTAGTATTTGTTTGAGTGGGAAAGTTGTCAATACTTCGACTTGATAATCGAAAAAGTATGGTCTTAACTTCCTAACACTCATGACAAGAGCATATGCCAGCTTTTCGGTTGGTGAGTACTTCACCTCAGCATCATGCAGGGCCTGGCTGACATAGTAGATTGGCAGGTGAAACTTGCCATCCGCCCGAACTAACACCGAACTTATGGCCGTGTCAGACGCTGCCAGGTATAGATATAACTTTTCACCGGGAATTGGTTTTGACAGAATTTTTACATCTCCCAGATATTCTTTTAATTGATCAAAGACTTTCTGGCAGCTTTCCGTCCAGGTAAAGTTGCCCTTTTTGATGGCCTAAAAAAATGGACGACACTTGTCTCCCGATCGTGATATGAACCTGTTTAAATCGGCTAGGCAACCGGTCAACCTTTGCACTTCTTTAACAGAACGTGGTGGCTCCATATCGACGATCGCTTTCACTTTTGCTGGATTAGCTTCGATTCTGCGTTTGCTGACCAGATGGCCCAAGAACTTCCCGGAATGCACTCCAAAACTACTTTTCTTTGGATTTAACTTCACATTGTATCTTCGAAGTATGTCGAACACCTGGGAATGATGATGGAGGTGATCTTCTTTCTGTGTACTCTTGACGACTATGTCGTCGACGTACACTTCCACCGTTTCCCCTATATGTTCGTCAAACATCTTGTTGACCAGCCTCTGGTAGGTTGCTCCAGCATTTATTAGACCAAACGACATCCTCTTCCAGCATAACAAATTTTTGTTAGTATAAAAGGCCGTATTTTCTTGGTCATCTGGGTGCATCGGAATCTGGTGGTATCCTGCGAAGGCATCCATGAATGTGAACATTTCGTGACCGGCAGTACTGTCCACCAGCTGATCGATGTGCAGGAGCGGAAAGTTGTCCTTCGGGCATGCTGCATTAAGATCTGTAAAATCTATGCATAGCCTCCAGGTTCCGTCCGGCTTCCGTACCAAGACAGGATTTGCAACCCATTGTGGACATAACGCTTGTTTAATTAAGTCGTTGTCCAGTAACTTTTTGACTTCCTCATTTAAAGCTTGATACTTGTCTGGTCCATATTTTCGTCGTTTCTGGTGGACAGGTTTTCGGACTGGGTTGATATTCAATCTGTGACAAGCATCCTTCGGATCGATTCCCACCATGTCCGCATGGGACCATGCGAAGACGTCTAAGTTAGCCTTCAGAAAGTCCGTCATCCGAGTTCTGTAAGGCTCAGGGAGTTCAGACCCGATGTAGAGTTCAAGATCATCACGTACATGATCAATCTTGATGGCCTCCAATTCTTCAACTGGAGTTGCCCGTCTTTTCTGCCCTTTCCATCGAGGGTCAACTATTGGTCCTTCTGGACTTAGTTCATCCTCGATGTTCATGGGTTCGGCACCCAACCGGGGGTCAAAATCTTCAACAAGCTCCGGGCAGGGTTTGGTTACCACAGCTGGGCCCTCATGGATGTCACTTGGACATATTTTGTTAACCATAGGTGGTAATATTGCATCTGGGGTTTGTTCGCCGTTTTGCATCATCTGCTCGCCCATGGGCGAGGGCTGGTCGTCAATGTCCATTTTATCGTTCTGAGCCCCAAGAATGTCTTCTAAAATTGAGGGTTCATTCTCGAGTTGACTGGTTGACGCTTCTATCATAGATACTTGTCCTTATCCTGACTGAATTTGTAGGAGGCATTCTCGAGCTTTTCTCTGGTCTCCTTTTACCGTGCCAACTCCATTTGCCGTTGGGAATTTTATGCAATAATGGTAAGTAGAACAGGCGGCCCTGAATTCATTTAAGAAAGGTCGACCCAAGAATCCGTTGTACGTTGACTCTTGATCAACGACCAAGAAATCCACCATTCTTGCGATATTTTTCTCGGGCTCTTTGACCGTCACAAGTTGCTCTCTGATGAGGTGCCGGTTCCAGGTCTTCTTCATCAGAATCTTCGTCTCTGTTTCTTTTGCCGGGCTGTCTTTTAACAAACTCGGATAGCTTTCCTTCTTCGTAAAAATGCCACAACTACTTCAGCAAATCACGACATTCGCTTGTAAAGTGCCCCACGCTCTGGTGGTAGGCACAATATTTATTCTGGTTCAACTTGCTTGCATCTTGACGTATTTTACGGGGAGGTGTGAGCAATTCTTTATCTCGAACGTTATTATAAACTGTATCGATTGATATGGTAAGAATGTGGTTCAATTTGTCCTTCAGCTCCGTTCCTTCAGTAAATGCTTTCATGTTCTTGGGAGCTCGATAACCAGTTCCAGTCTTCTTCGCACCCTCTTTCTGCTCTCCTTTATCTCCCATGTCCTTTTGCAGGGCTTCATGCATGGAGACAAAGACGCCTGCCCGATCCCGAAATTCAGCACATGTCTTCGGGCATCTTAGGTGTACATCTTTCCAGAGTTCAGTGCCCTTCTTGAGCCCAGCCAGGACGACTACAATCTTGGTGTCTTCACTGACAGACTCCCCTTCTAACAAGACCTTGTCGAATCTTTCCAGATACGATCGGTCCGACTCATCGTCAGTTTGTTTCAAGTCGGATAACCGATGTCTTTGGGATAGATAAGACCCGGCCGTAGAGAAATGGGATACGAACTCTTTGCCCAGCTGGGCAAACGAATGAATCGAAGCTGGTGGCAAAGCTGAAAACCATTTATGGACACGATCTCCCAGGGTCAAAGGAAAGTTGCGACATTGTGTTGCGTCACTTGCCCCCATTGACACCATATAATTCGTATACTTCATCAGATGCACCCGGGGGTCCGCCGTGCCCTCATACTGGATACTTACCGGGAACTGAATCTTTTGTTGAATTGGAGCCTTCAGAATCACCACAGATAGAGGTGAGACTGGAAGAGTTGTGTTCCCATATCCTCTTTGTTGATCTAGCTGGCCCTGCATGCTCTCTATGGCCTTTCTCATGGAGGTGAGCTCTTCCAAGGATCCCCCCTGACTCTGAGGCTGTCCGGCGAGCAGAGGCGCACAGCCGTCTGTTCGCTCCAGTCCCTCATTGGGAGCGGGAACCCCCTGGATTGGCCTCCTAGGATTGGGCTCTGCGTTTAGGCCAAGGCGACCAAAAGCTGACCTAGTCAGCCTGTCATGGACTGATTGCGAGCAGGTACTACAGCTGGGCGAGCTGCCCCTGCATTGGGATGGAATTCCATGATTCCCTGGCCACGACGACCCAATCTTTCAAGAGCACTTTGGCGTGTGCCCTGACTCCCTGCCATGGCCGAATTCTGAGTCGAACCTCCCTGACTGGCGGCCTCAACGTGCTGCTTTTCTTTGCCTTTGGCCTTACGAGCTTGGGCACTATCTGCCTCATTCAAATGATCCCCCCTAGCCTTTTCATGTTCACGAGTCTTTGTGGGGCTATACCTTGCTCGCACATATGAAGGGCCAGGTTGAGCTTGTTATCTTTGCAAAGCCTGGAGTATGGCAATTGTGCGCGCCAATTCGTCGGGGTTACGAGCAATGGCGTCCAACTCCGGTGATACTAACTGACGAGCAACATCAGTTTGATTCTCTTGGTCATTTCTACTCGCCCTTGCTCGCCCTCCAGCCTGGGACATCCGGGAGTATGAATCCCTGGTTATATGTTGTGAACGTTGTGTCTCTCGTGATTGAGGCATGTTCACAGAAGATATCAAGTGTTGTTCTTAGTGTTCTTGAATTTTCCTCAAAAGTTCAAACTTGTTCCTTAATCTTGGGGCAATCTTCCCGTATTCAAGGATTCGGAGGTTCGAACCCTTCTTCTAGCGCCAATTTATTGACGATCAGTTCTAATCTTGAAGATTAATGGCTGTTTTAGATGGTTAATTGATCATCAAATAATTACGTGTGATTGATCACTAACGTAATTAGTGAATACAGATTTTTGGGTTTAGATGGATTTGAATCGTATAAAAGCTTACGTGTTTAAGTTCGATTGTAAGTTAATCGAGCTGCTTTGGATTCGTAATCGAAGTTTGGACGTGTATAATAATTTATGCTTATTTTATTAGCTGAAAAAATATAAGTATTTATAGACAATTGCCTAGCAGGAGGTGTCGTGACTTTTGGTCTACCAGGCCTGTATGCACGACACCTGGCCTTTGACTAAGTTAACCTTATCTAGACTAAATTCTATCCTTATCTTGTTGGACTTGCTCGCAGTCAAGAGCTGCTCGTCATATTGGACTTGTCCTGGAGGAATCTTTAGTCTGATTTTGTTGGTCTCTTGTCTTAGTTACTCTTTTGGTATTATGGTTGGATCTGGTCGGCGAGATGCTTATTGAGCTCATCAGGTAGCTTTTATTCTGATTTTGTTCGCCTATACGTCTTGATCGCATGCAGGTTCTGCTCGCAAGATATCTTGGGTGAATCATGAGTTAATTCCTCTTTAATCCTTAAGTGATTTGCGCTAATCCTGGTCGCCCAAATGTCATTTCTGCTCGCATATCAACACACCCAAGAATCACTCTTTATAAACTAATATCCAAAATATAAAATGTGTTTAATAAAATTTAACAAACTAATAATATCATGCCACATTTTAATTAATTGAAGAAAAATTCATACAGTCCCCTCACGATCCAGACCGGACGGCCAATCGAATGGAGTTCCCAAATCTTATTTTTACTTTTTTTTCTTTCTTTTCTTATGTCCTTTCATAAGATCGATTGCCACAATCCACCGTTAAACAGAGTCTGAGAACTAGAGAGCGGTTTTTAGCTAATAATGAATGTCCTCAAAGTTTTTTTGCCCCCTTTTCTCATCCCAATTTTCCTTTTCAATTTTTATTTTTCCACTATTTTTTTTTTTGCAAATAAAACATATATTTTCTCCTCTCCTCCTTGTTATTATTTTTCTAGTTGCTCTTTCTGCACCACCTCAAATTTATTTTATACGTCAAACAAAATTCAGCCTAATTATATATATATATATATATATATATATATATATATATATATATATATATATATATATATATATGTGTGTGTGTGTGTGTGTGATATCTAATCAATATATTTCTGGGCGTGTGATTAGGCGTGAAATTGTCATGATTCGTCGTTCGAAATACCCTAGTTTTGGTCGGTTTTGTCGAGTATTTAGAGTCAATTGAGCATTATTTCTAAACATTGATGAATTTGTCTCTTTTATGCTCATAGGTGAATCGAGGATGAAAAACAGAGTTCGTAGGACTTTGAATCGACTCAAATGGATGCCCGGATGAGAAGATATCGAAGAAATACGATTGGTATTAGTGTGGAAGAAGAAAAATGTTACTTTTGGAAATTTTGGAGTCATTCGAGTGGCTCAGGTCGAGCACTAGCGCTCGAGCACGTTGCTCGAATGCTAAAAACATACAGAAGATTTCTCACGCTCAAACAGCTCGAGCGCTACCTCTCGAGCGTGTTGCTCGAGCGCCCCAAAATTGCACCATTCGACCAGCTCGAGCGGAGGCGCTCGAGCGATTGCACCATTCTAGCTACACTGCTCGAGCGCTTCCAACTTTTATGCTTCCGAATGCATTTTTCGGTCCACGAGTTCTCGATTCGGCCCAAGGCTTATATATACTTGTCACGAGCTCGTTTTTACAGACCACCACTTACCACTTGATAGATTTTTACTTTTAGAGTTAGATTTTGGGAGAGGGAGAGACGAGCAAGCTGTACTTTACGTTTAATCGAGGTTTTAGTACGAATTCTTAGTTTATTTTCATTTCTTAGTTTCTTTTCATTAGTTCGATTACGTTAAACACTTTAAACTTCATTTTTATTAATTAAATTTCAGTTCTTTACAAGGGTTTCTTTAAACCCTAATTTATGTTTGATCTTTTATTCTTTCAAATTATTATGTTTATGTTCGTCAATTCTTCTATTGCTTTTGTTTACGTAAAACCCATGTCTAGCTAAACCCTTGCATGCTTAGGGTAGGATGAACTCGTAGAAGTAGGTTGTGGGTACGTAATTAGGGTAATTCGTGACGTTAGGGTTTAATGCTCTTAATTAATGAATTCTTAATATTAGTATTAACTTTATTCTTGAATTTCGTTTGAAAAGTGTTAGAGGGAGGACGATCTTATCACTCTTTAACAATGAGTAGACTTAATAAAAGGGTTTAGAAATGGTTAATTAATCTACCAATTTATCTAAGGAGGACGACCGCATCACCTTAGTTTAAATTAGGGTCTCGTTAATTAAGCACAATCTATTAACTTGTTAGTGGATTAGTGAAGTCGATTGTTAGGATAAAGTATTAGGGTTTGAATTCTTGAGCTTTCATCCTACAATTATTTTAACTTAGGTTATCTCTTGCGCGTCACAATTATTTTGATTATGTACCTGCTCCGTTATTATACGTAGGGATTCCTATCTTGAGCATCACCATATCTTACTTGAATACAAACCTTATTTAATTCGTTTCTCTTATTCTTTAGTTTATTTAGTTTATTTTAGTTTAAAATTAATTCTTCCAAATCCAAAAACGTACATTCATATTAGCTACGACGCGTAGATCTTCAGGGATCTATTTGCATACATTCTTTCCCTTGGGTTCGATAATACTTGGTCCCTATACTTGCCCATACTACAGTGAACCCGTACTCTTGCGGGGAAACTACTAGTGAAAGTTGGTATATTCGCTTCAAGTCAGTGTGGGTGATATACATATATTTCTTCAACGAATAAACTTTGTAATTTACTAAAAAAACGGTATTTTGCGAAGAAAATTTACGACGTCCAGGAAATCCGTTGCAAATATTGGCCATTTGCGATGGATCTGCGACGGAAATAATAAGTTGGTCACTTTTGACCACTTTTGCACGATCGCTAATTTGCAACGGGCTTTTACGACATGACGTCTATACGATGATGTTTTGTAAGGTTTTGCGACGTAAAGCCGTCTCAAAATTTAAATTGATATTTGCGACGGACATTTGTCCATCATAAATTATGTGACTTTATTGCATTAGATGGGTTGGTGGTCAATAATTGACCCGGACTCGTCGGTAGGGCAATTTGCGATGGATTGACCATTGCTAATTTGGGAATTAGCGGTGGATTTTATGTCAGTCGCAAATTTCCGCAGCTATATTCGGACAATCTCTTTCTTCCTCCTATTTTTCATGGAAAAATCAAGACTTTTATACGTTTTTCATATGTTCTTCACGTATAATGGATTGTTGTGGGGAAAATATATCCCCAACCCGACCTCGCCAATAGGGCGAGCTAAGAGCAAGATCATGGCAAGGTCCGAGACGACCCTTAGCCCGCCATATCACCCCAAGAAGGGCGAGCTACCTAAAAGCATGTAAAAAGACAAGGCGCGTGCGACCAAGGAGCGCGACCACATGACCCCGCTAAAGACCTCGCCGAACGGGTGAGATAACCCTTCGGTAATATATGGAATTACTCAGTAAAAGGACGAGGCCCCAGTACGGAGGCCAGGAAAATGCCAGAGCATCAGGCTGCAGGACCCCGATATCGGCCATCCCAGAGAGACCCAGATGAAGCTACAGACTGCGAACAAAACAAAAGAGAAAAAAGGACTGCAGAGCACACAGTGCCCCAGTACCCAAGAGACAGTTGTAAGCCGTCTATTGGAGCAGGACAATTTGCCAAATTAGAGGCAGTTACTCCCCCAGTAAGGCCGCAGGTAGCAATAACTAGGGATAAATTTCATGTAATTAATACATGGTCCCACTCGAAACTAGGGCGACACTATGTAGCCTAGACATTACTATAAATAGAGCCTTGAACTCATAAATAAACAGAACACACATTAAGACCGAGCATAAACCCCTCGTCAAATCTCTGTGCATTTACTTACATGCAATCATTTACACTTATTACTCTAGTCTTTAGCCTAAAGGAAGAAACATTCATTGTTCTTCTCCTTTAGCTCACTTTATATGCTTTATCCGATTAAAGTTACATAAAATCTCACCCATATACAAATTGGGTAACAACAATTGGCGCTAGAAGGAGGGTAAATCAACCTTAAACATAAAAAAAAAACACTTCGGGAAAACGCTAATAGTATTTCGAGAAGAAAAAGTCTAGGAACTCCAAAGTCTATCTTGGACCCTAAAACCATCTCTTTGAATGGAAAAGACAAACAAAGCAACTTGGGCTTCGGCCAATCAGCGATCGATGGTGGTACCTGCAGCAAGGACCCTGGAAGTGACTCTTGCGCGAGCTACGGCGCCTCCGCCCTACACGAGCAGGAGGCAGCCCAGACCACTCCAAGGAGGGGCCTCCAGCCGATCCATAGCGTCCGGCTTCGGGCCGAATCTTACTCTCATTCAGTTTTCAACCGACTGGAGAGTTCGGACCCATCCTAGCGTCCATTTTCTTCGGCCCCTCTGGCTAGTTACGAGTCTGTAACCCTGACCCGGTCATCAACATATGTGGCCCTAGACGCTGGGGACGCATCTCCAGCCAACTCTACGCGGCGAAAGTTGAATTTCACGCAGAGGGAACTGCTAAGGAGGAACCGGCCACGCGTTATGCGACCAGTTCACAACCTACTTCGCTACGAAGATTGCCCAGTCAGAAAGTCGGCATCGCCTGCTGAGAATTCAGCAGGAGGAAGAGGAGAGCGACGAGGCGTACATTGACCACCTGGATGAAATTATCCTCACGGGGGAGCTCGTGAGTGACGAGCTCGACCTCCATTCCGCACTGGCTGGGTTCAAAGGAATCCCTACCATGTTCAAGCAACTGACAAAAGATCTGCCCAAGACCTACACGGATTTCCACAAGCGCGCTGGGGATGTCGTCGCCCGCAACAAATTGCTCGTCCAGAGGATGGGTGGGAAAAATGTCGAGGAGAAGGCCAAGGCACCCTAGGCGACAACAAAGGGCGGCAATCAATGCCAGCAAAGGAACTACAAGACACCTGGAACCTTCCAACCGTTCGAGGAAAGTGGGGTAGAGGTCCAGATCCTAGATAAACTGAGAGAGTCCCCAACTTTCATCTTCAACGCCATCTGGAACATGGACATGATGGTCAAGCCAAGGCCCATAAAGATAGAGGTCGCCAAGCTGAACCATTACAAGTTCTGCCACTACCACTAAAGCCCGGGACATAAAACGAGCCAGTGCCGAGACCTATTCAAATAACTATGGAAGCTGTACGAGGAGGGCCGTATGGACGAGTTCGTGAAGAGACCTCAGCCTCGCTAGGAGCAGGGACGTGACCAAAACCGGGGGTAGAATAGGGATGCCACCCGACCACCTCGCCCACAGCGACAACCATACCTAGTAGCCGCCCAAAGAATGACACTCTCATCATCTCACTAACCTGTTGGGCAAAGTGGTCAACCACATTTTAGTCGACAATAGCTGTTATTGCAAAAATCAACTTTAAGGCTGCTCTAGATAATCTCGGGAACCTCGCCAGCTTCATTAAGCCATATGAGACCCAGCTCGAATTCGACAACAGCATGGTCAGTGCCTACGGGAGGATCAAGCTCCCGGTCGAGCTCATCTGCTGCAAGGACGACAAGGTCAGAATCTCCCGTCTTTTAATATTTGTGATAGTTGACATGCCCCACATGTATAATAGGTTTCTAGGGCGCCCATTTCTGGAAAATGTTGACAGGGATTTCGTGAGGATCTCGCCGTGGGTTCCTAGCGGGTAGGATTTATGTATTTATGATAACTGAAAGAAATGAATGCAAGTATAGATGAGCTCTCAAGTGGAGACTTTGCAATAAATGAGTTGTCTCTTACAATGGGCATTTAAGACCCTATTTATAGTGTACATGGTGGGTTTCCCCACCTTGGGTTGGTATGCCTGTGGGCCCCTCCTATCCCTAGCTGGGGGGTAATGAGTGGCTACAGTCCCCCTCTATGGACTAATGGGGAAGCGCTACCTGGCACTGTTGCCCTTCACTGATGGAACCTGACCCAACGGCCCTGCTCTGACACTGCTGCATCCTCTGGCCTGATGACATTGTACGCACTTTCATAGCTGGCGAAGCCTGGGATCGGGCAGACGGGTACATGGGTATCCGGGTATCGGGTTGGCGGTGGGCATCTTGGGGATCATTTCACCGGGGAGCGGGTAGAGACTACCCCAGAGCTCGCCGCTAGCTGATCAACCCCAACCTACGGGTGAAGTCCCCTTGCCGATTATTCCTAGAGGTCATGGTCGGGCAGCTCTGTCGCGCTGCCGGTCGATTTGGTCGGGATTGGCTACAGGATTTTCCTGCCAAAAGATCACTCTTCGATCTGGTATGTGAACCAGGCTACCCGATTAGGCGGGTAGCGATATTGGGTGTAACAATTGCCCCACCAGCGCGGCATCGGGGGGCCATTGCCATTGGGTGGCGGGCTGGTCAACCAGCGGATTTGAATTTTGGGGTGACGTTTCGCCTTCCGAGGTGACGCTTCGTTTTCCGCGCCTGCTGACATCACGAGCTGGCGTGACTGACGCGCAAGAACCTAGGCGTCACGTCCGCCGATCTTGTCACCCAACCGTTGGGCGTGTGCCTCTCACGCGTCCCCCCGACTTTTGCTTAATTACATTTACGACCCCTTTTTTGCACTTTAGTCCTTCCCATTTCTCCTATAAATAGGGGACCTTTCCCCTTATTCTCACTTTTTGCTTCTTCACTCCCAAATCCCTCCTTGCAACATTTTGAGTTTTCCGGCGCACATTCCCAGAATCTGGCAATCTTCATCTTCCAAGGTAACCTTTTCTTCCTACTTTCTTCATATCTTCCCCATGAGTGATTCGGTAGAGAGTGTCGGTGCAGCCGACATTTTCCAATTCCGTTGCCGCCGCCGCCGTTTTCCAGTTCCGTTGCCCCCGCGCCGCCACTGACGCCGAGAGACCTCTCCGCCACGCCGGAGAGGGTACATCCCACGCCGTCGCTGCCCGAGAAGGCGAGGGCACCTCCATGGATGTGGATGCCTTCACCGACGATTTAGAGAGGGTGAGTCCTCAACGGGAGGTCCCCGTCCAAAGCGTTGCCCCGGTGTCTTCCTACCCGCCTCGGGCAGGGAATATTTTATTCGAGTAGGAGGATATACCCGAAGACGTCGACTACGTTGACAACGGGTTGATTGGCCTGGACTATGCCAAGTACTTAAGCGGGAACAAACGGAGCTGACCGGCCCGTTCTTATCGCGAGGCCCACGAGACCAAATTTGGGGCCTCCCGTCGCCCTAGCCTCTTGCCGCCCAACACAGATCTTTCCGAGCTTTACTGGACCTTCGAGGCCCCCACGGACGTCTACTTTTACGCCCCACAAGCCAATGAGCGCGCCGACCAGCCCCCTGACGGGCTGATTGCCATCAACGCAGATACCCTGCATGCGGGTCTCCACTTCCCGCTCTACCCAGCTATTTCCCGGTTGCTGGCTGCGTGGAAGTTGTCGATCACCCAGATTACTCCCTACGGGTGGAGTTATTTGCTGGGCGCCATGGTTGCCCTCGGGCGTCGGGGTCTCCACCGCATGCCAACCCCGACAAGATCAACCACCTTTATTACACCGTGGCGTCTGCTGGACCGATGAACGTGGGGTATTACTCCATGAAGCCCTGGGGAGGCGACACCATCGTCTTCGGCTTTTCGTCGAAAGTCACCCATTGGCATGAAAAGTGGTGGTGGGTGACTTGGTCGGAGTTTTTCGAAAAATATTTTCCTACTCCCCCGCAAGAGTACGAGATCGTCGTAGTAGTGAAAGTAGACTTTGACCAAGTAGTTATCGAACCCAAAGGATTTAGGAGTGCAGTGGAGCCCCAAAGTTGTGCGTCGACATGGTACTATAGTGACGAGCAAGTTGGCATTCGAAAATTAAAACAAGCAAAAATTAAATCTAGAGAACAAATAAACAATTAAACTAACTTTCAATTAAGAAAGTGCAAGAGAGAGAAATGCTTCGAGTGTCTTCACAATATAATCCACTAGTGTGTGTGACAAATTCACAACCTATCATTGCCTTTTTCTAGATGTTTGCTAAGAGCGATCACGAAAGTGTGTGGACCAATCCCTTTTGAGACCTAGGTGAACAATGTGGACTAACTAGCAACTCCTAATTATGCCCCATAAGCTCCTAAGATCGTGAATATCTAAAAACACGCGATGCATCTCTAGAATTCCCCCTTCACTAAGTACCCGAATATTCAAATTAAGATACCTAATGTCTAATGATGGGGGATCTAGCAACCGACCCCCTCTCGGGTAAACCGATTACTATTTAACTCAAATTAATTAGTCAAAACTTTCACCTAAATACCAATCATGCATACCCAACTCTCGTTGCAATACACAAAATTAAATACATAAGCTAATAAAATTAACTAATTAATTGAGACATACAAAGCCCATCAATAGAAACATTCACATAAAGAAATAAGCATAATCAAAGTTATAAATCCATCAACACACTAATTTTATACATTGATTCAACACTCAAAGCAAAGGAAATTAGTTCATGGTTCTAGAAGAGACACCCATGACTAATTAGCTAAAATAACAAATAAAAATGAAATTACTCATTAAAGCTTGAAATAAAAGAAAGATATCACCTCTTGTGATGAAATGAAAATATAAATCTTCAATAGCTTCAATCCTTGCTTGAAATGTAAAAACTATTAATGAAATATTAATCTAATCTGATCTATTCTAGAAATTAAAAGAAAAAAAATGCAAAAGAAAAAAGAAATTATCTAAAGAATTAGGGTTATAGGGCTCTTTGTTCCTCCTCTTCCAAAATCTGAGAAAATGATATATATAGTGGGGGAAAAAGGGTATGGAAACGAATTTTGCAAAGAAATCCCTGAAAAATACTGAATTTCGCACTTTTAAGCCTTTATCGAATTTATCGCGATATCTCGTGAAATCTCGCGAGAAATTGAAATGCTGGAATTTGGCTTTGAACTTCCTCTGCACAAGTTGGTATCGGTTTGGATTTTCTTGTCTCGGCCGATATGTATTGTTGCTAACCGATATTTAAAGTTTGGCTTCCTTCAGCTCGGTCGAGACGAGCTTTCTTCTTCCTTTTTCAATTTCTGCAATTTCCGACACAGATCGAAGCTTGAGGTGGTGTTTTGGTGGTGAGAGCTCCAGTTCCGGTGACGAAACTTCGATTTCCGGCGCTGTTGCGAAGCATTCCCGGTGAAGTGGCTGTGCTTCGAATTCCGGCCGAGCACCATTAATTCCGGCGAAGCGTAAGGCGTGAAGCTGATGGCGAGCCTCTGCAATTTCCGGTGATTTGGCTTCAAGCTTTTTCTTTTTGAATTCCGAACGGCGAACTTCGAACTCCGGTATCGAGCTTCATTCCCGTTTCCAGCAACGAGCTGCGTTGTTCTTCAATTTTCGGTGCGCCATAATTTCCGGTGACGAATGGTGCGTACATCGTGGTGAGATTTTCCGGCGTGGATGATGCTCGAATTTCGGCGAATTCGGCTTTCGAATTCCAGCTCTTAGGCATTTCCAACGAGCTTCAACAAAGAGCTTCTTCCATGTTCAAAATCTCGGTCAAAATAGAACAATACCAGCTGCCATTTCCTCTTTTCACGATGTGCTGAAATGTGGGTTGAGTTTCCAAAACCAAAAGGCAGCTTTGACCTTTCTAGATAAAGCTGCGGGACCCGCATGATTCTTTTCTCTTGAGCATTGAATAGGGGTGGGAATAGGCCAGACTACCCGACAGGGGCCTATGGTTCGGCCTACCTAAAGCCTTGCTCGGCTCGGCTCGTTTAACAAATGAGCCAAACTCAGGCTTTTTTAAAAGACTATTTATTTAAATAGGTCAGGTTTGAGCTTTTATGTAAGCCTTTTAAGCCCAACAGACCGACTTATTTAACTATACTAAATATATATATATATATATAATATAATGTAATATATAATAATAAAATATAATATAATAAATATTTAATATATATAAATATATGTGTAAAAATATTGCTAAATATTATTTGAATTTTTTTATTTTGCTATTATTTGATAATTCTTTGGTAAATTATTTTTAATCTTCATTTTAAGATTTAATGTTATGATTTAATAATAATATAATTATTGAATATAATTTTGTAAACATGATTAAAAAGGTCCCTAAAAGGCTTTCAGACCAGACCTATTTATTAAAAAGGCCAGGCTAAGGCTCTGAAAAAAGCCTATGACAGATAACAGGCCAGACTTAGGCCCAAAGATTAAATAGCAGGCCCAGACCGTCCAACAAGAAGCCTAGCTCGGCTCGGCCTATTTCCACCCCTAGCATTGAGCAATTCACGTGAATGGCATAAGAATGCCCTTTCTTAATTCATTAGCAATTGAATGGGCTGCTGCCTTTTTGAAAATGCAAATGGGCCTGGTGCATTTCAAATTTAATCGGGCCGAAATTGTTGGAATAAAATGAGCCCAATTACTTCTCTATTTTTCCAGAATTTGGTCCATCTCTTGATCTTTTAATTTTATTCTCGATTTTTTCTCTTCGCTCGCCCTGCTTAAATTAAAGGCTCGTATTTCTTCCTAAAATTCTCAAATTTCCTGCAAAATAAACACAAAAGTCTTTCTCGACAGTTAAGCGCAATTAATCAAATTAATGTAAATAAATGCGAGAAATCCAATTAAAATAGGTAAATTAAATGCATGAATTTCGAGCAATTTTCACACTAATCAGTGGGTCGGCGGCGCCTGGGAGAGCGTGGGCGTTGATGGCTCGGTCATTCCGGTTCCTCGGGAGTACTGTACCCGCAATCATCGAGGTAAATTCTTGTACTTCTCCTACCTCCTCAGTACTGATCTAATTTTTAATTCATTGTGCAGGCAACTCGGTGCCTAACCAGAGCGACCTGACCGAAGACTTCAGGCTTGCACTCTCTCGTGTCAAGTCGGAGAGCAACGTCAAACGCGACGTCGACCAGCTGAACTGCAACGAGTAGCGAAGGCTCTCCGGACTCCAAATTTTTCTCCGCCATTTAAACTTTGGGGGTAAGGTCCTTTCTGCCCGACGTATTTCTCTTCGCTCTTTTTACCCGAAATATTTCTTATTCGACGTTTAAACCTTCTCAGAACAACGCTTCCCGGCATCGAGCTCCACACCGTCGGCCTCCCCAGCTCCTTCTCCCCCGGTTCAACCTGAGGCCGGTCAGGTTCCTCCCGTCCCCGTCGTCAACGTCGAGAGCTCCGAGGAGATGGTCGACATGGCCCCAGAGATGACTGCCATGAACAAACTGGCTAAGCAGGGGGCGGTCAAGGCTTCGGGCCCGGCTATGCGGGCTCACCTCCAAACTCCGTTGCCCGCCGCCCCTGCGGTTCCCGCCGACAACCAGCCGCCCGCCAAGAAGGCCCGAGCGGACTCCCAGACTCCCGTCCAACCCGCCATGGTGACGGTCGACGTGGATCCAACAACTGGAGGCCTGATCGCGGGCACGTCCGAAGCCACAACTGGAAGCCCGACCCCTTCCAACCGCGACCGGAACGACTTCTCGTTCCAGGGTTGGGGCAACCACCTCACGTAAGTGTTTCCACGCTTTCCATTTAGTCTTGTGGCCGCCTTGTCGTCTTGCGATTTTTTCTTTTTTGGCTAACTTTTTGCTCCGATGTTTTGCAGGCCTGACCCTCTGCCCCCGCCCGAGGTCCTTCAATTCTTGCGCTCGCAGGATCCCCCTTACTCGGAGGCCGTCCCTGAGTCTTAGCCGGAGGAGCTCCGCCGGGCGGTGTTGAATCTGCCGCGGTCCTGGACCCTGAATTACAAGAAGGCCTCCCGCACTGCCTTCGTGGCCGACCGCCTGAGGTCCACTGCTATCCGCGCCTCCCGCGATGCCATCGCGATAGAGGGCATCTTGCTCGACTACGAGCGGGAGTCGCAGACCTTCTCCGCATACAAGGCAGCCTTCCAGATGAAGAAAGACGAGGCCACTCGTCTGGAAGAGGAGAACAAGAAGCTGAGGGAGAAGTTAGAGGCTGCCCGCAAGAGTTGCGCGGAGATGGAGGGCGGCTGGGAGGCGGAAAATAAAGTGCGCGCCGAGGCAGAGGCAAGGGCGGCCGATGAGGTCAACAAAGTCCGCGAGGCCCTCATGGTGGAGACCGAGGAGCACTTGGCCGCGCAACGTGCCCATCTCGAGGGGAAGAGCGATTCGGCTGGGTCCATGATCTATATCAATGCCTATACCGACTCGATCCACGCTCTCTCCTCGCCGGAACCCCGAGGCCGATCTCACCGGCCCCCTGGCGGACCTCAAAAGCTATGTGGTGGCCAACCCCCCGTCTGCGAAGTATGATATAACTCTGAAAGACCTAACTGACAGCAGGGTGGATCTGTCTTTTGTTGGCGACGTGGCGACCTTCATCTACCCTCTGGTGGATGAGGAGGCGGTCGAGAAGCCAGGCGTGGTGGACGCGACGGACCCTTGAGGACTCTGCTTTTTCCTCTCTCTCTTTTTTATTAAGTTTGCTGGCCGCAGGCCTTTGTAATTCTCAACTTTCTCATTTTAACAAAACGGTTTCTTTACTGACATGTCGTCTTTCTATTATCCCAATTTAATTGAGTCGACAACCGAATTAATGATAGGATTGAATCAACAATCGATTAAAAATTAACCATATGATTAATGAGTGAAGTGCTTTAGCCGATAGACGGACAACGACTTCACGAACACAGGATTGAATTAATAATCGATTAAAAATTAACCATATGATTAATGAGTGAAGTGCTTTAGCCGATAGACGGGCAACGACTTCATGAACACAGGATTGAATTAACAATCAATTTTATTGATTGGAATTTTGCGCTCGAGGCACGATTACACCGAGGCCCCCGTCGGGCAATGGAATGTCGCGGGCTAATCTAACTAGCCGTTACTGGTAGTACTTTTTGAGTAGGGAGGCATTCCAAGGGTATTGGGCCGGATTGCCCTCAAGGCTCTCTAATTCATAGGCCCCGTTGGCCAGACGCCTAGAGATCTTTAGGGGTCCCTCCCAATTCGGGTCAAATTCCCCCTTGGGCTGCCCGATCGTTCGCCATAGGACCAGGTCCCCGGCTTCGAACTCCCAGATCTTGATTTTCGAGTTAAAGTACTTCTCCACCCGGCGCTTGTAGGCTATGTTTCTCTGCTCGGTGGACAATTTTCTTTCTTCTAGCAGATCCAACTCGCTCAACATTACTTCATCGTTCCCGGTCCCCATGAGTTGTGAGGTGCGGAAGCTCGGGATGACGACCTCTGCCGGGATGACCGCTTCAGTTCTGAAGGCCAGAGCGAAGGGGGTCTCCCCGGTGACCATAACACTTCGGGCAGTTTGCTCGCCCATGTTCCCTTACTTTCCTCCAACCTTGCCTTCAGCGTGTGTTTGATTATTTTGTTTACCGCCTCGACCTGCCTGTTCGACTGCGGATGGTAGGGTGTCGAGAACAGCCTCTTGATCTTATGCTTCTGGCAGAATTTCTCCATCTCCAACACGTTGAATTGCTTCCCGTTATCCGAAATGATTATCTGTGGGAGGCTGAATCGACAAATTATGTTGCGCTAGATGAATCTAATGACATGTTCCTGATCGATTGTCTTTAGCGACTCTGCCTCTGCCCACTTGGTGAAGTAATCCACGGTGACGATTGCGTATTTGACGCTGTCCGGGGCTGTGGGTAAAGGACCAATGAGATCTATCCCCCACTTTGCAAACGACCAAGGGCTCAAGATCGAAGTGAGCTCGGTTGGAGCTTGGTGGATTGTTGGTGAATAAATTTTACATTTATGGCATGCCCTTGCATAGATGATCGCATCCTTCTTCAAGGTGGGCCAGAAGTACCCCTGGTGGATAACCTTTTGGGCGAGTACCTGACCACCGGCGTGGTTCCCTCAACACCCCTCGTGGACTTCTACCAAGACCTTATTTCCCTGCTCCGGAGTTATGCATCTTAGGAGAGGTAGGGCGAATCCTCGCTTGTACAACTGGTCCCCTACGATCGCGTACCGGGCTGCCCGAAGCTGCAACTACCTCGCTGCTACCCGATCATCTGGGAGTTTACCGTTGCAAAGGTAATTCAGAATGGGAGTCATCCAGCTATCATCCTCCTGCCCCAGGTTGGCCACCCGCTGGTTCGAGCTTGAAGGAGCGGACAAGTAAGTGACTGTGATTTGTGACATGTCGGCCGCCCCCTCCGATGTTGCAAGGCGGGCAAGGGCGTCTGCTTGAGTGTTATCGAGTCGGGGTACCACCTCTATGTGGACTTGGTCGAATTTCCCTAGGAGGTTCTTGGCTAATCCTTGATAGGCCAACATTCTGTCGCTGCGCGCCTCGTACTCCCCCGAAATCTGGCATGTCACGACCTGTGAGTCGCTGTAGATCTGTAGCCTTTTTACTCCCATGGTCATGACCATTTCTAGGCCGTTGATTAGTGCTTCATATTCGGCCTCGTTATTGGTTGCGTGGAAGCCGAACACCCCTAACTGATTTTTCATTGTTACTGATATTAGTTTCTCTATCGGGCTAGCACCCCGCTCCCCAAAACGAGGATCGTCGATCTCTCCTATTAGACCGATGTCGATTTCCATAGGCTCAAAACCGATTCTAGGTTCCAGTTCAATTTGAGCGTCTATGAAAGGATGAGAATCTTCTTCCATAGGGTGGGCCGTGGGTGGGTTTTCTTCGTCCACATCCATGTCTCCCTCCCCGACAGTACTGATGAAATCTAGTTTTGTGGAATTTAAAGCAAGATCGATATATGCCAAACATCCGCATGCCATATTTTTATTACCCTTAAGAGTTCCCACCTTCTCAGAGGGGGTTGGGAACTTGATACAATAGTAGAAGACTGAGGCGGTGGCTTCGAACTCGTGCTCGAATGGACTGCCGAGAAAACCGTTATAGGTTGACGGCTGGTCGATTATTATAAAATCGAGTTGTTTCGAAGCCTTAACCTCAGCATCTATGCTAGAAACTAACTCTACAGCTAGCCTAACTATTCCATATGGCTTCACGGTGGTATCCCCGAAACCCTTGATGATCTGGTCGCATGGCTCCACGTATTTCTCTAAGGAGTTGTCCAGCTGGTCGAAGGCGGCCTTGAAGATGATGTTGCAGTATGCCCCATTGTCGACCAATATGCGGTGGACGGTGAAGCCCATGATATTGACCGATACGACCAGGGCATCGTGGTTGGGGTAGATGACCCCAGTGCGGTCCTCCTCTCTGAAAGCGAGGAGATCGGACTCCCTGGCCGTCATGTTGATCGGCATCGTGATCCAGTGGACGTTGTCCATAGCTCGCAGCTCGCTCTTCTACCGGCGGTTGGAGAGCGAGGCGGTGGGTACAAATCCTCCTACGGGGGAGAGCATGTTGACGACACGGTGAGCCTGATGCTCCGGCATCAGGGGGTAGATGAGAGCTGCCTCCCGGTTTTGCTCCACGGGGTGGGCAGCGGCCTGCGCCTCCGGCCTGGCCGCCGGTCTCTTCACGAACTCTTCTAGCTTCCCCTCCTCGAAGAGCCGCCAGAGCTGCTTCAAGAGGTCGCGACACTCGCTCGTGTTGTGCCCGACGGTCTGGTGGTAGTGGCAGTATTTGTTGGGGTTGAGTTGTACCCCCGGCTTGTGGACCCATGGATGTGCCTTGGGCACCATGTTCTTGTCCCGGATCTGTACGTACACGTACACGTACTCCGGGGTGGCCGCGAGTTTTTTGGCCAACTTCACTTCGACAGAGTCGAAGGGCTTGAAAGGTTGGGGAGCCAGGTAGGAAAAGTTCCTCCGACTTGGCATGGCGGCCGCCTGGGCACGGGGCTCCTCCTTCTCTGCCGGGGTGCTCTCTCCTAGCCGCTGTGCCAGGATATCAACGTTGTATATGATCTTTCCGGCCCGTTGCCGGAACTCGGCGTAGGACTTGGGATAGTCCTTGTTCATGGACTTCCATAGTTTCGTTTTAAGGCAGAGCCTACCTATAATACCAACGAGCTTGACCTCGTCCCCGACATGTTCACCCTCCATGATGATCCGGTCTACCCGGTTGATGTAAGCTTGGTCGGTCTCATCCTTTCCCTAGGCCAGGTTGGTCATTCGGTTGGCGCCTGCCAAACATGGCGCCATTGAGGAGAAGTGCTCCAGAAATAATTCCCCTAGCTGGTGGAACGAGACCACCTTCCCCGCGGGTAGCGTGGAGTACCAACGGTGAGCTCTATCACCGAGGGTCAATGGAAACATCCGGCACTGGGTGGCGTTTGTAGCTCCCATGGAGATCATGTAAGTGGAATACTTACTCAAGTGAATGACGGGGTCCGTTTTCCCGTCGTACTGGCCTACAACGGCCACGTTGATATTCGGCTGGGCAGGAGCTCGCACCAGGATATCTGCGAGAGACGAGTTGGGTATATGGGCGAAGTGATGTTGCCCGTCCCGCTTCTCGAGTCTGGCCTCCAGATCCGACACTTTCTTCAGGATCTCGGCCATGGTGTTGTCAGCCTCGGGGGGAGATCAGGGACGCGGGTTGTCTCTCAGACGATCACGGTCCGACGGCCTCGGGGCCGCATCGTTGTGATGTCGGGAAGAGCATCCCCTTTCTCGTTCCCGTAGCCTGGAACTTCCGTTCGATTCGCAGGGTCGGGCAGCTCCCCAAGCTTGGGACCCTAGTCGTGAAAAGACTGAACCCACCGGTTGGCGAGATGCTCGATGAGAATCGGCCTACTCGTCGAGGCGCCTTTTCAGGTTCTGTGGTCGGGCCACGTAAGTGGTGGCCCTCTCAGCCGCCTGACTTGAATGTAGTATACCAACTTTTACTAGTCGATTCCCCGCAAGCGTACGGGTTCACTGTAGTATGAGTAAGTATAACGACCAAGTATTATCGAACCCAAGGGATGAAGTGTATGTGAATAGATCCCTGAAGATCTACGCGTCGTAGTTAATATGAGTGTATGTTTTTTTGGATTTTTTGAAGAATTAATTATAACTAAAATAAACTAATTAAACTAAAATACTGAAGAAAACGAATTAACTAAGGTTTGTATTCAAATGAGTGATGGTGATGCTTAGGATAGGAATCCCTACGTATACTAACGGAGAAGGTACATAATCAAGATAATCGTGACGCGCAAGAAATAACCTAAGTAAAAGATCGTAAGATGAAAGCTCAAGATTTAAACCCTAATACTTTATCCTATCAATCGACTTCACTAATTCACTAACAAGTTAATAGATTGTGCTTAATTAAATAGACCCAAATTTAACTAATGGTGATGCGGCCGTCCTCCATAGCTAAACCGGTAGATTAATTAACCCCTTCTAAACCTTCTCGTTAAGACTACTAGTTGTTAAAGAGTGACACGGTCGTCCTCTCCCTAACACTTTCGTACGAAATTCAAAGGTAAAGTTAAGATTGATTTTAAGAATTCATTAATTAAGAGAATTAAAATCTAACGTCACGGATTACCCTAATTACGTACCCACAACCTACTTCTACGAGTTCATCCTACCCCAAGCATACAAGGGTTTTAGCCTAACATGGTGGTTTGAAAAATAAAAGCAATCACAAGAACAATAATCATATGCATAATTAAATTAACGAAAGAAATCAAGAACATAAACGAAAGAACAAATTAAAGTCCCTAAAGAAATCTATATAAATCTGAAAAACCAGGGTTTATCGTCTCAAAGAGTAAAGAAAGAAAGAATTAATCTAATACATTCAAAAGAAATACTAAAGCTAAGAACTCGTCAATTAAAACCTCGATTACAACGTATAAAACTCTTACAATCTCTCTCCCAAGCTTTCTCCTCGCACAAAATATGTAAAAATATGTGTTTGTATGTGTTGATATGTTTGGAAAAAGGTATAAATAGACTTGGGATCGAATTTGGGCATTTTTGGGCCAAAATACGTATTTGCTCGAGTATAGGTCGAGTAGTGACTACTCGACCTGTTGCAGCTCGAGTGCACTACTCGAGTGCCCGAGTAGTGACTACTCGAGTGACTCAGCTCGAGTACTTTTCGGCAGCTGTACACATGTTCGTAAAATCTTCATATCTCCTCAACCGGGAGTCCGTTTTGGCCGATTCAAAGTCCTACGAACTCCTCTTTTCACCTTCTATCCATCTATGAAAACCAAAGAGACAAATTCATCAGTTTAAAGAAATGATACTCAATTGACTCCAAACACTCATAAAAAATACTCAAAATATAGGCAAATCGGGCACCAAAACATAACAATTTCACGCCTAATCAACCCCCCCAAACTTACCATATTGCTTGTCCTCAAGCAATGAAATAATAAGTCAAGTGCAATTGTTAGGAATGAGTCAAAGAATCAAATCATGTAAGTGAATGAACTCGGGCTTCAAAGATCAATCACAAGTATACTCACTCACCTTCCCTCATCATACTCATGCAACAACAGCAAGAATCACCAAAATCAAACATGGATGTGCACTCAACAATGTGTTTCACTCCCTCAAAAGTGTATATCAATGATAAAGGAACTCACTCAAACAATCAATCACCCATATCGGCAGCCATAGGCTTGTAAGCACTCTCAACTCCGACAATACTCTAGAAATCAATGCCGAATCAAAAAGAACTTTTCTCAAGGTTGTAATGTAGGCTCTTTGGACAGGTGGGATAACCATATGGGCTAAGTGACTTAAGTGAATGGAGAATAGAAAATCAAACTTTGGTACTTCGATACAAGGAATATACTTCTTTAACATCTTCACACAATGCACATCAATTCCTTTACTCTCAACACCTCCATTTTTTTCAACTCTTTTCACTTTTTTTTCAATCACTCAACTCCCTTTTTTTTTTCTTTTCTTTTTCACACAACTTTCATGAGCTCATTTTTTTTTCTTTTGCTCATTCTCACATTTTTTGTCTTTCCCACAACTCAAAACTTCATCACACCCTTCTTTTATCACACTCAACCATCATAATTCCTTTTCTCAACTCAACTCAATCTCTTCACATTCACACTTTTCCTATTCTCCACTCGAATTGGGACAAAAAGGCTTAGGAATTGGAATATTGTTCATATGTGCTAGCAAATGAAATAGGCTTAAGGCTCAAAGGGGCTAACAAGGGACAAATGTCAATGGTAAGGAAAATTTAGGCTAATTGACTCAATCAAAACAAAGATGACCTAAGATCACATTTGGCATATCAAACTCTACACAATCAAGAAGCAAGAGCACACACAAGTTCTAGCATCCTCTAAGGTGACGATCCACTCACAAACGAAGAGATCAAATCATGCATCTTAATCTCATAAATGCTCAAATCTCACGGCTTTCACATCCATGCTAGTCCTAGTGCATTCTCACTCTCATCACACAAGCACTCAAAAAGAAAAATTCACAAGCATACGAGTTCTTTCTCAAATCAACTCTAGCTAAACCACTCACACAAATAAATTCCTAACTCACCCTCACAATTCACTCTACTCATCAAATCATACTCAAAGATAGCAATCAACAAGCATAAGATGATTGATAGGCATGAAATATGTAGTAGCAAATCAAACCAATATCCGCTCAAGGAGCATCTCAAGCCTCAAATAAACAAACTCAACTCAAAGAGACGAGTGCACCGGTGCAATGTAACACTAAAACATAAAAAACTCCACCCCCCAAACTTCGACCTTGTGAAGAGGTCTAAGTTTGGGGTTGTGGGTTACCTCATCCAAACAATTCAGTTTCTCTCAACAACGCAGCACACTCCCTTGTTTGAGTTCCTCCCTTTTGAATAACTCCATGATTCCTCTACTCTCTCGAGACAAGCCTACAAAATAAAACTCTCAAGTACTAGGTTAAAACTTACGATTCAACAACACCCAAATAACATAAAACACTCAAAAGCAAATAAAAATAGGTTGCCTCCCATTCATCGCTATTTTTAAGGTCCTAATGCCAGACCGAGCTCAAAGGAGCTTATGGGACATGATACTCAAAATTACTTCCCTTACTCTCATAAGAGTGGTGGTTGCATTTCTTTCCTTGATGCCCCTCCATCATGAGCTCCTTTGCTTCCTTATCATCCCCAAGTGTTAGGGGTCTCAACTCCTTCTCACCTTTATCTGGGGAAGTCTTACTAAGCAATTTCTTGCGCTTGGACTTTTTCTTCTTAACCCCTCCTTTCCCCTCCAACTGGACCACGTCCACATTTTTCACTTCTTCATCCTTCAACTTATTCCCTTTATCCCTATCAAAATAATCAAGATCGTAATGCTCATGGGTTAAATCATCAAGTGAAGGATCATCAAAATCATGATTAAACGAAAGATTAGGGATAGGAGGCGTGTCTTCAACACGAGGATCAATTGCATCCATGCAATAACAGCTTTCATCCTCCTTCGGGTACTTCATGACCTCATATAGGAAAATCTTTATCTCTTGATCATCAACTTTCAACGTGATCTTCCCATTTGCCACATCTAGCACCATCCCCGCTGTTGCTAAGAACGGTCTTCCCAATATCAACGGTACTCGCTCATCTTCCTCCATGTCAAGCACTACAAAATCGGCTGGAAATATGTGATCTCCAACTTTTACGAGGACGTCTTCAACCACACCTTGAGGTCGAGTAATAGACCGGTCGGCAAGTTGAAGCGTCATCATTGTCGGCTGAAGTTCTCCACCTTCCAACCTCTTGAATAGCGACAATGGCATCAGATTAATGCTCGCTCCAAGGTCGCACAACGCTCCCTTCTTAACTCCATTCTCGATATCACATAAGATCGTGAAACTCCCGGGATCTTTCAACTTCGGGGAAAGAGCCTTGTGCACTAATGCACTCACCTCATGGTTCAGCTGCACCAACTTGGGCTCATCAACTCTCCTTCTCTTCGCTATCAAATCCTTCAGGAACTTGGCATAATTCGGCATCTGTTCCAAAGCATCATAAAAAGGAATGTTAATATGTAACTTTTTAAAAACATCAAGGAATTTAGCGAATTTCTCATCAAGCTTTTTCTTCATGAAGCGCTGTGGATATGGGACGGGTATCACCGATTTGGGTACCCCCCATTCATCACGCTCGGCCTCTTTCACTTTCTCCCTTGCTTCCTTTGCCTTCTTCCACTTTGGAACTCTCTCCATCTTCCCAATGCCTTCCTTTTCAGGCTCTTTGCTCTCATGGGACTCCTCCACATCTTTACTCTTCTGAATGCCTTCACCCTCAACCCCTTTCTCAACTCCCATCTCCTCAATCTCATCTCTATCTGCCTTAGGCTCTTTTCCTTCTATCTCAACCTCTCATTTGGGCGTCTCAGAATCAACAGGCATCTCAGGACCTTCATATTTGGCCCCACTTCTCAACTCAATAGCTTTGCAATGTTCCTTTGGGTTACCCTCGGGCATTAAAGGATACTTGCCCGGCTCTCTCGTCTGAGACTTTGCAATTTGACCAATTTGATACTAAATAGAAGTGAATTTGCGGTTGTTCTCTTGTTGAGCTCGATTCCACTCTATGTCCCTCTTTTGGAGTTCTTGATCACGCTGATCGCCTTTCTTATGCAACTCCTTTACATCGTACTCCAAAGAGGACAACCTCTTGCTACCTTCCTCCACCTTCTGAAGGATAGATCTCAACATCTCCTCAGTTGAGGCACCGCCTTCTCCACCCGGAGGTTTAGAACCTGGGTCAACACCTGGAGGGACTGTAATACCAGCCTTTGGATTAACATATGAGAAATTCTCATTCTTCCTCCATGTGTTTTAAGGAGGATGTTGTCCTCCTTGATATCCTTGTGTGTTCCTCCATTGATTTTGAGGCGGCTGAGGACCTGGAGGTACAAATGGTTGGCCATAAGAAGGTCTTCCAAACTGATATCCACCTTGTGGATACCCTCCCTGTGGATAGTTAGGCCTTCCCATATAGTTGGCCTCTTCTTGCTGACTCATGGGTGGGTCCACTTTCTCATTCACTGCTACATTCCCTCCAACTAGATTCTGCCCCATCTCAAGGTTGCTGATCTTCTCCATCATTGCCATCAACAACTTCCTCGTACCCTCATTCTCCTCCAACTTGCACGCTCTCTAAAATTCCGGATCCTCATTCCATGCCCCGACATTCGTGATAATGTTGTCGACGATTTCTCTACATCTCGCAATCCCTTGGTTCAGAAAAGCTCCACTGGCACATGCATCGAGATAGGCTTGCCCAACCTTGTTGGCTCCACTATAGAAGAATGCCATGATATCTCCCTCATTATACCCGTGCTGCGGGCACTCAATCAACATGTTAGAATATCTCTCTCACGTTTGACGTAAATCCTCTCATGGCTTCTGGCGGAAGGAAGAGATATCTATTCTCGCTTTAATCATTCTCGAAGGAGGGTAGAATCGCTCGAGGAACAGACGCTCGAGCTCGGCCCATGTGGTTACACCTCCCCGTGGGATCGTGTTATCGTACCACTCCTTGGCTATTCCCGTCAAAGAAAATGGGAACAGCCTGAGCCTCTTGGCATCTTCAGACATGCCGTTATAATTGAATGTGGACGCGATCATAAGAAAACTCCTCAGATGAGTATGAGGATTTTCCTTCCCAACCACCCCCTTGAATTGATTCTCGGTAAGCAGCTTAAGAATTCCTGGGGAAATCAAGAAGTTATTTGCCTCTACAGGGGGCAATGCCACTCCATCATAGTACCTCTGCGGTTATGCCGCGAACCTTCCTCTAATAGCCATGTTCTGATCTGCGTTCTGAGGAACGTGCTGAGGATTAGCAGCTGGTACTGGTACTTGTTGGGGTAGTGGTAGTTGATAAGCTGGTGGTTGGTTGTAAACAGGAGGTGGAGGATACGGGTATGGTGGATACGGATAAGGTGGGTATGGGTAAGGGTAAGGCAAGTTGTTTTGTGGTAAGTTAAGATGTGGATAAGAAGGGTTGTTCTGAAGATGTTGGACAAGATTATGAAGTGGACTGTTCACGTGCTGTGTACCCGGGTTCTGGCTCTGACTGTCCCTTGACGGATCTTGGTTCTTACTGGAATTACCTTCAGTGCAGTCAGCCCGGTTCAATGTCTGATTAAACTCATTCTCGACATCGTCCAACTCATTAGTAATGTCCATTAGTTCTTTCCCTCCTCCGACAATGTTCACCATTCTTAAGAAGGCTCGGTTTCTTCTTGCTATTGTCTCAGGATCCAACGGTAATCTCTCTTCGCACGTATTGCCTTGTGAGCGTGTTTTCATAAACCTGAAACACTAACAAAAGAATAAAAATGCAACTGCCGAATACGTACAAAATAAAACAGAAAAGTAAATCACTCACTACTAACTACTAAGTTGTCTACAAGTCCTAGTCAAAAGACATACAACGCCATCCCCGGCAACGGTGCCATTGACTTGAATGGAGTATACCAACTTTTACTAGTCGATTCCCCGCAAGCGTATGGGTTCACTATAGTATGAGTAAGTATAGCGACCAAGTATTATCGAACCCAAGGGATGAAGTGTATGCAAATAGATCCCTGAAGATCTACGCGTCGTAGTTAATATGAGTGTATATTTTTTTGGATTTTTGGAAGAATTAATTATAACTAAAACAAACTAATTAAACTAAAATACTGAAGAAAACTAATTAACTAAGGTTTGTATTCAAATGAGTGATGGTGATGCTCGGGATAGGAATCCCTACGTATACTAACGGAGAAGGTACATAATCAAGATAATCGTGACGCGCAAGAAATAACCTAAGTAAAAGATCGTAAGATGAAAGCTCAAGATTTAAACCCTAATACTTTATCCTATCAATTGACTTCACTAATCCACTAACAAGTTAATAGATTGTGCTTAATTAAGGAGACCCTATTTTAACTAATGGTGATGCGGCCGTCCTCCATAGCTAAACCGATAGATTAATTAACCCCTTCTAAACCTTCTCGTTAAGACTACTAGTTGTTAAAGAGTGACACGGTCGTCCTCTCCCTAACACTTTCGTACAAAATTCAAAGGTAAAGTTAAGATTGATTTTAAGAATCCATTAATTAAGAGAATTAAAACCTAACGTCACGGATTACTCTAATTACGTACCCACAACCTACTTCTACGAGTTCATCCTACCCCAAGCATACAAGGGTTTTAGCCTAATATGGTGGTTTGAAAAATAAAAGCAATCACAAGAACAATAATCATATGCATAATTAAATTAACGAAAGAAATCAAGAACATAAACGAAAGAACAAATTAAAGTCCCTAAAGAAATCTATATAAATATGAAAAACCAGGGTTTATCGTCTCAAAGAGTAAAGAAAGAAAGAATTAATCTAATACGTTCAAGATAAATACTAAAGCTAAGAACTCATCAATTAAAACCTTGATTACAACGTATAAAACTCTTACAATCTCTCTCCCAAGCTTTCTCCTCGCACAAAATATGTAAAAATATGTGTTTGTATGTGTTGATATGTTTGGAAAAAGGTATAAATAAACTTGGGATCGAATTTGGGCATTTTTGGGCCAAAATACGTATTTGCTCGAGTATAGGTCGAGTAGTGACTACTCGACCTGTTGCAGCTCGAGTGCACTACTCGAGTGCCCGAGTAGTGACTACTCGAGTGACTCTGCTCGAGTACTTTTTGGCAGCTGTACACATATTCGTAAAATCTTCATATCTCCTCAACCGGGAGTCCGTTTTGGCCGATTCAAAGTCCTACGAACTCCTCTTTTCACCCCCCTCTATCCATCTATGAAAACCAAAGAGACAAATTCATCGGTTTATAGAAATGATACTCAATTGACTCCAAACACTGATAAAAAATACTCAAAATATAGGCAAATTGGGCACCAAAACATAACAATTTCACGCCTAATCACCGCCCCTCATTCTGGTCGAGGGGAGCTGGTGGCCCTTGTATGGGCTGGCTTCTTTCCGGCCCGATGGGTGTGGATAGGAGCAGCATCAATCTCGACTTGGCGACGTTCGATCATCGTTTTCACCGCCTGGAGATCCTCCAGAGTCCTGATGCGGATAAGAACTCAAAATACCCCTGGAGTGTCGCCACCATAGCCGGAGCCGGAGTAGCGGCCTCACCGACGTCTTCAACCTGCTGCTGGGTACGGGTAGCCTTTGAAGTGGCCATTTCAATATGGGTAAGTGAGGTTTTTTTGGGAAAAAATGGATGTGGTTCGGTTAAGGTAACTAGATAAACGAAACTAAGTGAACTTCGCTATTAGTCACCCTCCTTCTAGCGCCAAAATGTTTACAGCGATTTTGTGAGGATCTCGCCGTCGGGTTCCTAGCGGGTAGGATTTATATATTTATGATAACTGAAAGAAATGAATGCAAGTATAAATGAGCTCTCAAGTGGAGATTTTGCAATAAATGAGTTGTCTCTTACAATGGACATTTAAGGCCCTATTTATATTGTACATGGTGGGTTTCCCCACCTTGGGTTGGTATGCCCGTGGGCCCCTCCTATCCCTTGCTGGGGGGTAATGAGTGGCTACAGCCTCCCTCTATGGACTAATGGGGAAGCGCCACCTGGCACTGTTGCCCTTCACTGATGGGACCTGGCCCAACTGCCCTGCTCTGACACTGTTGCATCCTCTGGCCTGATGGCATTGTACGCACTTTCATAACTAGCGAAGCCTAGGATCAGGCAGACGGGTACACGGGTATCCGGGTATCGGGTTGGCGGCGGGCATCCTGGGGATCATTTCACCGGGGAGCGGGTAGAGACTGCCTCAGAGCTCGCCGCTGGCCGATCAGTCCCAACCTACAGGTGAAGTCCCCTTCCCGATTATTCCTGGAGGTCGTGGTCGGGCAGCTCTGTCGTACTTGTTGGGAAAATAGGGGTGCCCGGAATCTATTCGGGATGAATTTTAAATACGAATTTAAATACAATTATTACTAGCATGAATTAATCCTAATTAATTCAAATAATAATTCCAACAACTAATTATCATCATGCATGTTGAATTAATTTCTCATATTTAACTAGGCGGAATAAACAAGTAAATATGCGATTAACGTACCTCTTGTAGAATTGGCCTTTGAATATACGGGACAATTATAATCTCGCTTTATCAACCCAAAGCCTTCTCAAGTATTTCCCTTTTCACCTCACTTGATCGCCGGTGGGAGACGCTTTCAAGTAATTTAATAAACTAAGGAAAAAGAAAAATATCTATGCTTCTTGATTTTTCCAACACATGGAATTATGTACTTGGGGATGAAATAATCATCCCCTATTTATAAGATGTAAGGGCTGAAAATATCATGTGTAATATGGGCTTGGAGAAATCTTTTCTTAGACTCTAAGAAATCTTGAATATATCCCATATATTTTTTTCTCCAAAATAAAATATTCCACAAAAATCTCACCCTACAAATTAAGTCATAATTTTCGAAAATAATGAAACAAAAATCTAAGATTTGGATCTTCTTGAATATTTGAGATAATCTTGTATTCCAAGAATACTTATCTTCCATAATATCTTTTCAAGAAAATCAACAAGATCTTTTCTTGCTCCAAGATATCAATTTTCGAAAATTAAGAGAGAAAAATCAGCATAATTATTTTCTTTTTATTTTAATCACCTTATCATTATTGGGCTACTTAATGGGCTACTTGAGGGGCCTTAAGGAGAATTAAGATTTGACCTCCTAATGGACTTCTGAATTTCAATATTGAGCCCCAATATAATTCAGCCCATTAATATTAATTATTACCACTAATAAATTAATATTGCACTATCCATCTTAATCCATATTACGATAATATGGGCTCCCGGTTATTATTTCCCGCGTTTAAGATTATCAAGTCCATTAATTAATCAAGCTTCTGAATAGCTCTAAATTAATTAATATATTTCACCTTGGAGTAAAGACAACTCAACATTATTATTCGTACCGAAGAAACTAATTCTTCACTTGCAAGATTTGGTACAATAAAACTTCTGAGCCCACCAAGGGGACTAATCACACGAGCCGTACTCGCACGCGTTTCTCCGTATTAAATCTTAGCAACCGTCGTATGATTAATATTACTGCCCAAGACACAAAGTTCGAAGTCACAATGATTCTCACCCAACATGAATCAAAGCAGTAACTATTAAGCACACACGGTCCTATTTAAGTGACGGAGATTAAGAAATCAACAACCACTGAGGTCTAATTCTTCACCTTTCAGAACAGAAGAATTTATCCTCGCTGTAGGACCTCTTCAACACATACTAAATGTGCTAGTGCAATCTCTTAGTCAAGACAGACCAATCTGAGTCTTACACATCGACCTTTCACAGCGAATTGTTCAATTCCACCTAGGTCGTGAAATGTACGTTTAGTTACAAGTAAACCGTTAATGTTGTCTTCCGTGATCGGGTATCACCACATTAACTACAATGTAACAAGTACAATATATTGAACGGTTTGCAATAGAAATTCAACATTCAATCATAACTAAAGCAAATGCGATAAAAGAATTATTCTCATAAAACGAGTGTTTGATACACGAGTTATACAAAGTAAAAGCATACTTTCACGTATAACTCCAACAATCTCCCACTTATACTTAAAGTCTGCTTTTAGTATACATCATGCATGTCTTAGTGTAGTAGCTCTACGTGACATCTCATGTCAACCTACACTATCCTAATAATTACTCCCACTTATACTTAAAGCAGATTGGCAATAGTCTTGACTCCCATTCCATCCACATGTCTCTCGAATGTACTCTGAGGCAGACCCTTTGTGAATGGATCCACTAGGTTGTCATCCGACGCTATCTTTGCCACCTCTATGTCTCCTCTCTTAACGATTTCTCGTATAAGATGGTATTTTCTTTCTATGTGTTTGCTGGATCTCCTTTACTTTGATACACTGACCATCCATGGAGATGACGTGCTCCATGTTGACGAGCTTGCTTTTGATAACCTCCTCAATGTTATCCGTGGTCCAAGCATCGTCGAGAAAAGCCATTGAGAGAGTTTGAGAAATTTGCAGAAAAGTGCTTTGACGAGAGAGAGTTCAGTGTGCAGTGTGAATATTGTGTTAGTGTAAATTTCTCAAATGGCCTTTCAAATTGATATGAAATGAACAGTTACCCTGACGTGTAGCTGAGATTAACCCTGAATTTGAAAAGATTTGAAATGAAGGCCCAAGATTAATCTCTTTATCAATCATTTACCAAACGTCAGTCATATTCCGTATAAAATGGACACGCATATGAAAAAGTAAATGTTTGCATTAAATGCTCCGACATGCATAGGTTTAAATATCAAAAGACGCGCTTTTAATGAAAACGGTCAGCATTTAATGAAGATTTTCAGGATGGAAGTCTTAGTGAGACGATTCAAATTCACAGAGTCAGGATTGAACTCATACATGTAAGGGAGACATTGTAGCACCCTGATATCTCGCTAAGTCGAGTCTGGCCTGAGTTCCCCCTAGATCCTATACTGACTGCTCTCCCGGATCTAATAGTCCTAACTCCACTGACAGTTCCATAAATCTTGCTTCAGCCAAAGACTTAGGCAAGATGTCAACTCTCTGCCTGTCAGTGTGGATCTTCTCCATCCTAATATCCTTTTTCTCCACATGATCTCTTTTAAAATGATGCCTAATATCCACATGCTTGCACCTTGTGTGAAGCACTGGGTTCTGAGTGATTGCTATGGCACTTTTGTTGTCACAATAAATTGGGACCTCATTTGCAAACACTTGGTAGTCTCTCAATTGTTGCCTTAACCATAAAATCTGAGCACAACAACTACCTGCAGCCATATACTCAGCCTCAGTTGTGGATGTAGCTGCTGAATTTTGTTTCTTACTAAATCAAGAGATCAACTTACTCCCCAAAAACTGACATGTCCCTAAGGTGGATTTCCTATCAATCCTACAACCTCCATAATCTGCATCTGAATACCCTGTCAGCTCTAAGTTGTTATCTGAAGGGTACCATATTCCCATATTGACTGTCCTTTTCAAATACTTAAGTATCATCTTAGTGTTGGGAAAATAGGGGTGCCCGGGAACTTTTCGGGATGAAATTTAAATACGAATTTAAATACAATTATTACTAGCATGAATTAATCCTAATTAATTCAAATAATAATTCCAACAACAAATGTTCATCATGCATGTTGAATTAATTTCACATATTAACTATGACGGAATAAACAAGTAAATATGTGATTAACGTACCTCTTGTAGAATTGGCCTTTGGATAAACGGGACAATTACGATCTCGCTCTATCGACCCAAAAACCTTCTCAAGTATTTCTCTTTCACCTCACTTGATCACCGGTGGGAGATGCTTTCAAATAATTTAATAAACTAAGGAAAAAGAAAAATATCTATGCTTCTTGATTTTTCCAACACATGGAATTATGTACTTGGGGATGAAATAATCATCCCCTATTTATAAGTGAGAGTGGGCGAAAATTGTAGATTATTTGGGCTTGGAGAAAATCTTTTCTTAGGCTCTAAGAAATCTTGAATATATCTCATATATTCTTTTCTCCATAATAAAATATTCCACAAAAATCTCACTCACCTATAAACCTTGAAATTTTCGAAAATAATAATAAGAGTGAATCCAAGATTTGGATCTTCTTGAATATATGAGATAATCTTGTATTCCAAGAATACTTATCCTCCATAATATCTTTCCAAGAAAATCAACAAAATCTAATCTCTCCTAATATCCTAATTTTCGAAAACTATAAGGAAAAATCAGCAATATAATTTTTTTTTTATTTTAATCACCTTATCATTATTGGGCTACTTAATGGACTACTTGAGGGGCCTTTAAGGAGAATTAAGATTGGACCTCCTAATAGACTTCTGAATTTCAATATTGAGCCCCAATATAATTCAGCCCATTAATATTAATTATTACCAGTAATAAATTAATATTGCACTATCCATCTTAATTCATATTACGATAATATGGGCTCCCGGTTATTATTTCCCGCATTTAAGATTATCAAGTCCATTAATTAATCAAGCTTCTGAATAGCTCTAAATTAATTAATATATTTCACCTTGGAGTAAAGACATCTCAACATTATTATTTGTACCGAAGAAACTAATTCTTCACTTGCAAGATTTGGTACAAAAAAATATTCTGAGCCCACCAAGGGGACTAATCACACGAGCCGTACTCGCACGCGTTTCTCCGTATTAAATCTTAGCAACCGTCGTATGATTAATATTACTGCCCAAGACACAAAGTTCGAAGTCACAATGATTCTCACCCAACATGAATCAAAGCAGTAACCATTAAGCACACACGGTCCTATTTAAGTGACGGAGATTAAGAAATCAACAACCACTGAGGTCTAATTCTTCACCTTTCAGAACAGAAGAATTTATCCTCGCTGTAGGTCCTCTTCAACACATACTAAATGTGCTAGTGCAATCTCTTAATCAAGACAGACCAATCTGAGCCTTACACATCGACCTTTCACGGCGGATTGTTCAATTCCACCTGGGTCGTGAAATTGTACATTTAGTTACAAGTAAACTGTTAATGTTGTCTTCCGTGATCGGGTATCACCACATTAACTACAATGTAGCATGTACTATATATTGAACGGTTTGCAATAAATATTCAACATTCAATCATATCTATAGCAAATGTGATAAAAGAATTATTCTCATAAAACGAGTGTTTGATACACGAGTTATACAAAGTAAAAGCATACTTTCACGTATAACTCCAACAATCTCCCACTTATACTTAAAGTCTGCTTTTAGTATACATCACGCATGTCTTGGTGTAGTAGCTCTACGTGACATCTCATGTCAACCTACACTAACCTAATAATTCCTCCCACTTATACTTAAAGCAGATTGGCAATCGTCTTGACTCCCATTCCATCCACATGTCTCTCGAATGTACTCTGAGGCAGACCCTTTGTGAATGAATCAGCTAGGTTGTCACCCGACGCTATCTTTGCCACCTCTATATCTCCTCTCTTAACGATTTCTCGTATAAGATGGTATTTTCTTTCTATGTGTTTGCTGGCCTTGTGGGCTCTCGGTTCCTTTGAATTTGCAACTGCTCCGGCATTGTCACAAAAGACAGTTATCTTGTCGGGCAAATTCGGAACAATGTCCAAGTCCACTAAGAAGTTCTTGAGTCAAACTGCCTCTTTCGCTGCTTCACAAGCAGCTACATACTCGGCTTCCATGGTCGAATCGGCGATGCATTTCTACTTAACGCTTCTCCATGAAATGGCTCCTCCTCCCATGCAAAACACACTACCCGAGGTTGACCTTCTTGAGTCTATGTCTGATTGGAAATCCGAGTCCGTGTATCCTACGGGAACTAGACTATCTGACTGGTAAATCAGCATCCGCTCACGAGTTCTTTTCAGATACCTCAAGATGTACTTTACGGCAGTCCAATGGTCTTTCCCAGGATTACTTTGATATCTTGCCACCATGCCCACGGCAAAGTAGATATCCGGTCTCGTACACAGCATTGCATACATAAGGCTTCCTACGGCTGAAGCGTACGGAACACCTTTCATGTCATCTATCGCCGCTTGCATCTTAGGGCTCATTTCTTTCGATAGATGGATTCCGTGCCTAAAAGGTACAAAACCTTTCTTGGAATCTTGCATGCTGAAACGCTTCAAAACAGTGTCAATGTATGAAGCTTGCGATAAGCCCAACATCCTCTTCTTGCGATCGCGAGTGATCTTGATCCCAAGGATGTGACCGGCTTCCCCTAAGTCCTTCATATCAAATTGTTTTGACAGCCATACCTTTACGTCTGACAATACCTTTACATTGTTTCCAATGAGCAGAATATCGTCTACGTATAATACTAAGAATACCACTGCAGTTCCGTCACGCTTCTTATACACACAACTTTCGAACTCGTTTTGATCAAACCCATAAGACTTAATCACTTGATCAAAACACTGGTTCCAAGTACGCGACGCTTGCTTAAGTCCATAAATGGATCTCTTAAGCTTGCAAACGAGGTGTTCTTGGCCTTTTTCAATAAAACCTTTGGGCTGTTGCATATAGATATCTATCCCGTCAAGACTTCCGTTAAGGAAAGCCGTCTTGACATCTATTTGCCAGATCTCGTAATCTAGGTGCGCAGCGATCGACAAGAGAATACGGATGGACTTAAGCATAGCTACAGGCGAAAAGGTTTCCTCATAATCGATCCCTTCTTTCTGAGTATACCCTTTGGCCACAAGCCTTGCTTTGAAGGTCTCTACCCTTCCGTCCGGTCCTCTTTTCCTCTTGTACACCCACTTGCATCCAGTGGGTTCTACCCCACTGGGTGGTTCGACCAACTACCACACTTGATTATGATCCATCGAACCCATCTCGGCTTCCATTACGGTTTGCCACGCCTCCGCGTCTTTATCTTGGATTGCCTCGTCGTACGTCCATGGGTCTGATTCATCACCGGGAACCAAATCCGAAGATTCTCCTATCCCCATAAATCTCTCGGGTTGCCTAGGAACCCTCCCACTACGACGGGGTTCCGGTTGTGAAGATGTGACGTGTGGTACATCATCTTGTATACTTGGTATCGAGGTTTGACCTCTCAATTCTTCTAAGGTAATTTCACTTTTGGGTTTCCGATTGTTCATATAGTCTTCCTCCAAGAATTTAAAGTGTGTACTAATCACGGTCTTTTGATCCTTGGGACTATAGAACATACACCCTTTCGTTACCGCCGGGTATCCTATAAACAGCCTTAATTCCGAACGTGGATCCAACTTACCGGCTTCCTTGTCTAGCACGTATGCCGGACAACCCCAAATCCGCAAATGTCTTAGACTGGGCTTGCACCCGGTCCACAATTCCATTGGGGTTTTAGGAACCGATTTGGATGGCACCAAGTTTAGAATATAAGCCGCCGTTTCCAAGGCATTACCCCAAAACGACTTGGGTAAATCCGAATAACTCATCATGGATCTGACCATCTCTAAAAGAGTCCGGTTTCTTCGTTCCGCCACACCGTTCTGTTGAGGGGTTCCCGGTGCGGTCAACTGGGATACGATCCCTTCGTCCGATAAGTAGTTCAAGAATTCATCGCTGAGGTATTCGCCTCCACGATCTGATCGTAGAAACTTGATACTCTTTTCCCTATGTTTCTCGGCTTCGGCCTTAAACTCTTTGAACTTATCAAAAGTTTCAGACTTATGCCGCATAAGGTAAATGTACCCATATCTTGAGTAATCGTCAATGAAGGTAACGAAATACTCATACCCCATTCTTGCTTTGATCGTCATTGGACCACACACATCGGTATGAACGAGTTCTAACACTTCCGTGGCTCTATTCCCCTTGGCTCCAAATGCCCTCTTGGTCATCTTACCCTCTAAACAGGATTCACAAGTTGGAAACGACTCGACTTGGAGTGATTCCAAGGATCCGTCTTTCACCAATCTTTCTATCCGCTTTAGATTAATATGACCTAGTCTTAGATGCCATAGAAGTGTTTCGTTCATCTCCGAAGAACGCTTTCTTTTATTGCTCGAAATGATCGACGTGTTATTAGATTCATTATTTGAATGGTGTGCACACTTAATCGTATAGAGATTGTTTACCAACGTTCCATGACAGATAACATCATTCTTAAATGAAACAGTAACAACTTTATTAAAAGTAACTGAATATCCATCAAAAAACAACTTAGAAACTGAAATTAAATTCTTCCTATAGTTCGGAACGTATAAAACATCTCTTAAAATTAAAACTCTATCTTCAAAAGATAGGTGCACGACTCTCACTGCTTCGGCTGCCACTCTCGTAGCATCCCCCAAAGTGATTGTGATCTCATTCTTGCTAAGTCGCCGGGTTAGCTGGAACCCCTGAAGAGTGAAACAAATATAATCAGTTGCCCCGGTATCCACTACCCAAACGTGGGCAGCATACGCCGCAACATATGTTTCAACGACTAAAGCATGAGACTTACCTTTCTTTACCGCCTTCTTAGGCTTAGAACAGGTCGCCCTCCAATGTCCCTTCTCACCACAATTGAAGCACTTACCCTTAGCAGCTTTCTTTCCACCTCCTACTCCCTTTGCCTTGGGTTTCCCAACAGTTGGATTTGCTTGGGTCTGACCTTTCGTCCTCTTCCTCTTCTTCCCTCCCTTAGGACCCGAAGAAGAAGACGGACCGTTTGCCACCATAGCAACGGTTTGGTGATCCATTAGAGTCTCCGCCGATACCAAAGCTTGCAAGAGCTCGGGTAAACTATTTGCCCGGTCATTCATTTGATAGTTCAATTGAAACTTCTCAAAGCTCTTCGGCAGAGAATGGAGAACAAAATCGACCTTAGTAGGGAGGTCAAATTGCGCACCAAGTACTTCCAACTTATTGAGATAACCCATCATCTCGATAACGTGATCCCTTACGGGCGTACCTTCCACCATTTTCAACGAAAGCATCTTTCGCATGGTGATTTGCCTAGCCGTATGGTTCTGATGTTGAAACATCGCTTCAAGATTTTGCATTATCTCAGAGGCGGTCTCCATGTGTTGGTGTTGGTGTTGCAACACATCTGACATTGAAGCCAGAATAGTACACCTAGCCATCTCATCGGAGTCAAACCAACTCTTATGCTCTTTCTTGACCGCTTTCGTGGCATCTTCGGCAGGCTCTTGAGGTTTAGGAGTGGTAAGTACCCATTTATGGTGTTGTGCGGTTAGGACAATGTCAAGGTTACGCTTCCAATCAACATAGTTCTCACCAACAAGTTTGTTATCTTTAAGTATACTAAACAGTGGATTAAAAGGTTGCGACATGATGAACTGAGAATAAAACATACATTCGTATCAATATCTAGAAAAATACGAAATTATCACATAATTTGATCACATCAATTATATTGAAACCTTAAAACAATATAATCATGTATCGGCCAACATCTCGAAACAATTTAAATGCGCCACGAGGGGTGGTCTATACATTTAAATACATTCAAGCGGATCACAAACTTAAAAGTTACAAATCCTTAATTCAAAATTAATAGTTGACTCCCACTTTGACCACATAGAAATTGACAGGGACTCCGAGGGGAGTAAGTTAATATCAATTTCCTATGCCTAAGTAATAACCATAATTAAATACAGGATTATTATTTCGCTTTGAGCAAGCCACTCGTGGTGAGGGTCAATACCGCCACTAGTAATAATCCACAATCATCCTTTCGGAATTTATTCATGTGAAATCCGTTCTTTTGGCCGATCCGAGGGGGAAATGTATTCCAAAAGAACTTCACAAATAAATAAATTATGGAGGCCAAAATAATCCAATTTTAATATCCGGAATAAAATTGCGATTATAAAAACATACTTAGTAATTTTCGAAAGTAAGGTTTTTCTTGGACAATTAAATTCATGCAAACACATATTAACAAATAATAAAAATTGCATGAAATAAAACATCCATCAAAACAAAATTAAACACATTGGAGCACTCAAATCCAATTGTCACGGTTTAATTTCTTCACGTCTTGATGCGAAAAATCGTCCTTGTTGCTTTCCGACGTTCGTCTCGACGTGCTCCCACTCGAACGGCAACACTTCATCAAAAACAACATTGTTTGGGGTTCAGGACGACGTTTAAAATCACACGGAAAAAAAACACCAACCGAAAAAATTCCACGGCCTGAGATATAGCGCGCGTCGGCCCACGAAGTGGGCCCACGCGCTTCCCGGCCCGAAAAGCGCTGAAACGCTGCCCGAAGCGCGCCGAAGCGCAGCCCCGAGGCGCAGCCGAGGCGCTGCACGGAGGCGCGCCGAGGCGCCGCCCGGAGCGCCCCGAGGCGCTGCAGCCCGCGCACGAGGCGCGCGCGCGGCGTGCGCACGGCGCCGGCCTCCGTCGCGCACGGCGTGTGCCGTGCACCCCCGTGTGCCTTTTTTTCGCCGTTCGTCCTCGTTTTCTTCACCCCTTGCATGATTTTACGTCCATACACGCGCCACGCTTGTATGCGTCGTCCGAGTACGCCGTTTTTAATTCTTCGTTCTTCATCACGATCCGGTTACAATTTATTTTTACAAAAAAAATAAATACTAGATCTAGACTAGTCTATTACAATGATCGAATCAAAATAAAAACAACTAATCTACTCGTGGATTTTCTCACGAGAAAAACGAATTCGAACGAATCGAATTAAAAAACAATTAATTCACACGCATGAAATTAACAACATTAAAACCATGACAATTGGATACCTGCAAAAAAGATCTAACAATTCTACTATCCAATTTCAATTTAATGTTTTAACAATTTAAATTCCAATTTAAAATTCAGAGCCCGAAACCGTGGCTCTGATACCAGTTGTTGGGAAAATAGGGGTGTCCGGAATCTATTCGGGATGAATTTTAAATACGAATTTAAATACAATTATTACTAGCATGAATTAATCCTAATTAATTCAAATAATAATTCCAACAACTAATTATCATCATGCATGTTGAATTAATTTCACATATTTAACTAGGCGGAATAAACAAGTAAATATGCGATTAACGTACCTCTTGTAGAATTGGCCTTTGAATATACAGGACAATTATAATCTCGCTTTATCAACCCAAAGCCTTCTCAAGTATTTCCCTTTTCACCTCACTTGATCGCCGGTGGGAGACGCTTTCAAGTAATTTAATAAACTAAGGAAAAAGAAAAATATCTATGCTTCTTGATTTTTCCAACACATGGAATTATGTACTTGGGGATGAAATAATCATCCCCTATTTATAAGATGTAAGGGCCGAAAATATCATGTGTAATATGGGCTTGGAGAAATCTTTTCTTAGACTCTAAGAAATCTTGAATATATCCCATATATTCTTTTCTCCAAAATAAAATATTCCACAAAAATCTCACCCTACAAATTAAGTCATAATTTTCGAAAATAATGAAACAAAAATCTAAGATTTGGATCTTCTTGAATATATGAGATAATCTTGTATTCCAAGAATACTTATCTTCCATAATATCTTTTCAAGAAAATCAACAAGATCTTTTCTTGCTCCAAGATATCAATTTTCGAAAATTAAGAGAGAAAAATCAGCATAATTATTTTCTTTTTATTTTAATCACCTTATCATTATTGGGCTACTTAATGGGCTACTTGAGGGGCCTTAAGGAGAATTAAGATTTGACCTCCTAATGGACTTCTGAATTTCAATATTGAGCCCCAATATAATTCAGCCCATTAACATTAATTATTACCACTAATAAATTAATATTGCACTATCCATCTTAATCCATATTACGATAATATGGGTTCCCGGTTATTATTTCCCGCGTTTAAGATTATCAAGTCCATTAATTAATCAAGCTTCTGAATAGCTCTAAATTAATTAATATATTTCACCTTGGAGTAAAGACAACTCAACATTATTATTCGTACCGAAGAAACTAATTCTTCACTTGCAAGATTTGGTACAATAAAACTTCTGAGCCCACCAAGGGGACTAATCACACAAGCCGTACTCGCACGCATTTCTCCGTATAAAATCTTAGCAACCGTCGTATGATTAATATTACTGCCCAAGACACAAAGTTCGAAGTCACAATGATTCTCACCCAACATGAATCAAAGCAGTAACTATTAAGCACACACGGTCCTATTTAAGTGACGGAGATTAAGAAATCAACAACCACTGAGGTCTAATTCTTCACCTTTCAGAACAGAAGAATTTATCCTCGTTGTAGGACCTCTTCAACACATACTAAATGTGCTAGTGTAATCTCTTAGTCAAGACAGACCAATCTGAGCCTTACACATCGACCTTTCACAGCGAATTGTTCAATTCCACCTAGGTCGTGAAATGTACGTTTAGTTACAAGTAAACCGTTAATGTTGTCTTCCGTGATCGGGTAACACCACATTAACTACAATGTAACACGTACTATATATTGAACGGTTTGCAATAGAAATTCAACATTCAATCATAACTAAAGCAAATGCGATAAAAGAATTATTCTCATAAAACGAGTGTTTGATACACGAGTTATACAAAGTAAAAGCATACTTTCACGTATAACCCCAACAGTACTGCCGGTCGATTTGGTCGGGATTGGCTTCAGGATTTTCCCGCCAAAAGATCACTCTTTGATCTGGTATGTGAACCAGGCTACCCGATTAGGCGAGTAGTGATATGTGGTGTAACAGAAACATTTGAGGCAGTTGCCTCATGTTTCTTCTATGTGGTCAAATTCCCGACCCCTGGGGGGATAGTCGGGACTGTAAAAGGAAATCAATCAATGGCTAGAAAATGTTTGAACTATTCGCATCCTCTTTATGATTCTACAAATTTTATTCCCCTTACAAATATCGTGGCCGTCCAACAAGAAGCGGAGCTCGCTCCACACCAATGTACGAACAAAGACCTACCCGCGGTTGAGGTAATGGAAGTGGACGACCTAGAGCCAAGGCTCAGCTTCAAACTAAAACCCATCGACCTCGACCCAAGGAGGGAGATTTGGGATCAAAGGGGGCAAAGACAGACCTCGTCAGTCAAGGAACTCGAGCACATTCCCATGGACCCCACACGCCCTGACCTCGTGGTCACCATGGGGGCTAAGGTCCCAAAGGAAATGAAGGTGGAATTAATCGATTTCCTCAGGAAAAACATCAACATATTTGAGTCGCACTAGGACATGGTCGAGATAAGACCCAAACATGCCTGCACCGATTGAAGATCGACCCCTATAAGAAGCCAGTCTCCCAGAAAAGGCAAAAGTTTGGCCAGGACAAGTATGCTACTCTGGCCGAAGAAGTCAAGAAACTGCTGGCAGAAGAAGATATGGATGCGTTCGCAGGATACCATCAGATTCTGATGGCTGAAGAAGACATGAAGCACACATCTTTTCACACGAAAAAGAATATGTACTGCTGGCAGAAAATACCTTTCGGTCTAAAAAATGCTGGGGCGACGTACCAACGTCTGGTCAACAAGACGTTCGCTAACTAGATAGGCAAAACGATGGAAGTCTACATCGACGACATTATGGTCAAAAGCTTGAAGGGAGGGGACCACCTCTTAGACCTCGCCGAAATATTCGAGATCTTGAGGCATTCAACATGAAGTTGAACCCCAAGAAATGCAATTTCAGCGTGGACTCTGGAAAGTTCTTCAGTCACATTATCAGCCAAGGAGGGATTGGTGTGCTGTCGTAGGCACCCAAAAATAATTCACCTTAACTAGCCCACAATGTAATAGGGTAAGTAAGGGTCGAACCAACGAGGAACAATATAATTTGATTGAGTAAATTCGTGTAGTAAAACTATAAAATTGGGGAGGGGGGATTTGTTGGTTTATTCGAAATCGTATTACGAATTAATTATGCAGACGAGAAAAATTAATAAGATAATCAATAAAAAAACCTAGTTCGGATTTATATCCCCCTGAATAATTTAGTTAATTCAATTAAAAGTAAATGAGACTCCTAATTCTGTTCGAATCTTGTCCCTAAACCAGCTGTACAACCAAACTAGTTCGAATTATTTTTTAAGTTTAATTAATTAGTAGGTACGACACCCAATTAACCTATTCATATAAACAACCCAAAACATGTATATAAGGTTCAATTTATTAGAATGCATTAACGAACCAAAATAATAGGACAAACTAAACTATGAATACGATATTATCGTTTCATACAATCTAGACTATGTTGTCCCTAGGGTGGTCTGCTCTAGTCGCTACTTTAATTACACTATTAAATAATTACGGATTATAAAGTGCAATTTAGCTAGAATCTAATAAGTAATAAACTCAGATGGCCAAACCGAATAAATTAATTACGAGAACATGCACCACATTCAAACAAACAACGTAGAAATCGAATAAAAATTAAGAAGTACTCATAACTATTAAAAGGAATAACAAATTATTCAGGGTTCAATGCCTCCAAGAATTAGAAAAGGAGTCTAGCCACTAAACATGACTATAAAACAACGAAATAAAATACTTGAAACTAAAATTCTCCTATGATATCGATAGAAGTTGTCCATGCAATCGGGCTTGAGTGAACGAAAGTCTCATACATCGATCTTCTCAATCCCCATGCACGTATCTTCTTCCTCTGGTACGTCCGTCCGGTAGTCCACTCTCCTCTCAAGAACTCTACTCTCTAGAACTTCATACACATCCACATACATCACCCCATAATATATGGACCAAAATAAAATGTAATCCTTTTTTTTCAATCATCCCTCCATCTTCCTTCATCAAATAATCACCATTAATTATCATAATGGGCACGATTTAAAGAGCTAATTAAATGCTGCAGAAATCACACAACATTTGCCAGCTTTCAATACTGAAATCCCCCATGTCGGGCTGCTTTAATTAGGCTTGACTCATCTTTAATAAAAAAGGTCCAAAAAACCTAGAAATAAAAGAAATACCAAATCAAAGCAAACGGGACCAACACATACACACACACACACATATATATATAGTGGGTAATTACGAGATAATAGCAAAGTAAATTACGTAATATAATCACATGAGCACAAAATTTACATGCTAAACTTGACTTATCAGGCATCGAAGAAAACCCCGCTAAAATTAAAGCTATTATGGATATGCAGGAGCCGAGGTGTGTTAAGCAGGTCCAGCGTTTGACTGGATGCCTCGCCGCATTGAACATATTTATATCAAGGTTGGTAGACAAGAACAAGCCTTTTTTCGCCACGGTAAAGGACAAGAAGTTCTCTTGGAACAGAGTGAGTCAGCTCGCCTTCCAGAAGCTGAAGGAATACCTCGCCAATCCGCAGATCCTGGTCAAACTTTAACAAGGTGATAAACTATACCTCTACCTCACAGCTTTGGACGCCGCTCTAAGCGCAATCCTCGTGCGAGCTGAGGTGCAAGTGCACTCCCCATACGTGAGCCAAGTCCTCTACGACATAGAAACAAGATACACGACGTTGGAGAAACTATCATACGTGCTAGTCACGAGCGTCCGCAAACTGAGACCATATTTTTTCGACCACCAAGTGGAAGTCTTAACCACTCTTCCGCTTCGACAGGTCCTACATAGGCTGGACATGAGTGAGCAACTCTTTAAATGGTCCCTCGAGATAGCCCAGTATGATATCTCATTCGCCCCACCATAAAGGGCCAGGCTTTAGCAGATTTCGTGGTAGAACTCACGTTCCCACCCAACCCAGCCCGGATAAATTCCCACCATGGAAGTTGTACGCCAAAGGATCCTCAACCTCCACATGCGCGGGTGCAAGCGTGGTCCTTATTGGTCCTCAAGATCAATATTTCACAAATGCTATCCGATTCGATTTTCTCGCTACAAACAATGAGGCGGAGTACGAGGCTCTGGTTAATGGCTTGGAGCTCGCCTTAGCAGTGAGGGCATGCCGAATCCACATTTTCATGGACTCCTTCTTGGTGGTTAACCAAGTAAAAAGAGAATATGAAGCCAGGGGTGAGCAGATGACAAAGTACCAGGAGCACGTGACAAGCATATGCGAGAGATTCCATCATGTCTTCATAGAACAGATCCCCAGGGAGCAGAACTCCCAGGCAAACACGCTATCAAAGCTCGCCACCTCGAAGGGGGTAGCAAATCTCCTAAATATCAGGCTCACGAAACTCACCACATCCTCCATCGACAGAAAGTTGGTGGCAAGCATCACCATTGCAGTGGAAAACTGGATGACCCCCATCATCCGATACCTACAGGATGGGAGCCTGCTAGCAGATAGAGTCAAAGCTTGCCAACTTCAACTAAGAGCAGCGAGGTACGTGCTCAACGAAAGTCAGCTTTACAAAATAAGTTTTTGCCTACCTGTTTTAAAGTGCATTACGCCGGAGGATAGTTTGAAAGTCATAAGGAAAATACATGAAGGCGTATAAGGGAACCACGCGGGCGGCCAGAGCCTGGCCTACAAAAAGCTGAGGCAGGGGAACTTCTGGCCAACTTTGAAGCGAGATGCAACCGCCTATGCTCGGGCTTGACGCGAATGCCAAATCTGGGGACAAAATATTAAGATTTCCCCAGAACTCCTCTCCTCTCCTCCATGTACAACCCATGTCCCTTCGTCCAATAGGGAATAAACATGATCAGACCACTTTCAATTGCCCCGGGCGATAAAAAATTTGCAGTCGTGGTAGTTGACTACTTCACCAAATGGACATAAGCCGAGCCTCTGAACAAGATCGACCAGACCCATATTATAATGCCCCAAATCCAGAAATGCTACTTCGTGAAACTTGCACTCCGAATTCATGAGTTTACTTAGTGAAATAGAAAAACGAACCATTTTTTTAATAAATAATACAATAGACAAATACTTACAGATAAACATTTATGATTACTCAGATAGGTTAAACTGATCATTTAAATTACTTATCCAAAATAGACATAGCAAGCAGGCATAAATCCAAAAGTAGTTAAATTACATAACTTAGTCAGAGTACGATAATCATAGCATCGAAAGATTTAACATAAAAAAAATTCAGTATTTATTTATTCTGATATAATATAACGGTGGAAGTGTGGGGAGTGGCATGGCTACTGCAGCTCCGGGGCCTCGCCTTTGTAACCTGAAAAATGTTTAGGTAATTGGGGTGAGATATAAATTTCAGTGGATAACTCGTACACTGTCATGCAGTTTGGTAGTATCCTAAAGTCATCATACACATTACGTTCAATACATCTATCATTCATACTTATTTCACTCTGCTCATACTTTCACATGTGACCCAAGGTCGTAACCCTAAGGTTACCATGACATATTACTACTGTGCAATGGGTACCCTTGGATCGATACCCGGTAGCTGAACATGTCTTGGGCCATGTGTCGACATAACCTGGACCACCCGGGTCAACGGGTTCGGAAACATCTAGCCGTAAAATTAAACAGGAAGATCCACCAACGGACCACATGACATTTACAACAGCAATACCGTTAGCATTACCCACCTTTTATGCAGAAAAGCCTAGCTTTGAGGAATTATTAACGTTTGAGTCCGAGCCGGGAGACAACACTTCTACCTAGCACATTCTTATCCATTTTAGTTATTGATATCTAATAAGCTTCTTTGATGATTAAAGAAGTTGGTCCAATAAGGCTTTTGTCGCACTTACTATTTTATATCGTCTTATAGAGTTTACCAAAAGCTTTTAATATTAACGAGTTTATCTTTAACTAAACATCCTTGAAATACTTTAAAAGTTTTGGAAATTTTATAAAGTTTCTTTCATTTTTCCTTTTTAAGGACACTTGAGGAATTTAAAATCCTTAATTCGAAACGCACACCATACCTAATGTCGCTCGCTTAAACATGAGTATTTTCATTGCATTTAAACATTATAAATTATTATCACCAATATACTTATCAAGTATAAGTCATTTAATCAAGAAACTAAACTAAGGACATTAAGTTTAAAAGAGCAGTTTGCTACTTTGAGTGTTTTTTTTCTAACTTTAACCATATTTGAAAAATACTTAGACACATTCAATTATCACGAAATTAATACAGTAGGTACTTAATCAAGTATAATTTACCTATAAAATTTGTCCTATATCATTTGTTTCACGAAAATATGATTTATAGACTCATTTTTAAAACGTGACACTAAGTTACAGAAACTGTCCAGTGAGTTTTTATTGTGAACTGTGACCAAAATATTTTTAGTAAAATTGTTTCCACATACACATAAATCATGAAATATTTCATGGAGATAGCTAACTTCATATATTATTTTATTATTATTTTTATAAAATTCTATAGTTAACGTATCAATGCAGTTCGACACGTGAATACATAAAATGTCGCAGATCGTCACACTTTCTTTAAAATTTCATAGCTTATCAACGAAAATTACGAATAACATGAAACCAGTGGAAAGTGAAAGGTAACTCATCCTAGTTTCATAATATGTAAACAAAATACTCAGAATATATGTGTACAAAATCTCGTTTTACTCCAGAAGCATCAGGTTGCTCCAAAACAGTGGGTTTTCAACATACTTGTGTGAATACTTACTTCTATTCTTATACCTATCATGTCATACCATTTTCACCACTTAATACAAATCAAAAAAACATCTCCTAGAATGCATCTAAACATTTATACTCATATTATATACATGACTTTAACATATTCTAACATACGAATCTATCATGCTCACAAGATCACATATAACACATATTTAAAGAGTTATGAAGTTAGGGTTGTTTCCAACCTTTTGGGGAATTTTATTTTTAGCTGAGAGGGCCTGTTTAGCTCTTGAAGTTCTTGTGAATGAGTGGAAATGAAGCTCCTTGGATGAAAGAATGCTAAAACAACCAGAATACAGGTTAGAATTCTATAGTTGGAAGTAACTTGGAAGATTGAAAGAATGGAGGAAATCGATGGCACAAAAGACCTCAAACCTTAAACCTTTTTACCAATGGGGATTTATACTTCAACTTTGGGGCCTCCTTTGGATGCAAAGGGGAGAAAAAAATAATTTTCCCTATCTCGGACTGTCGAAATGAAGAAAGGGGAAGGGGAATTGTGCATTTTCATTTCTAACTTATGTTTGCTGCAAGAATGCTTATGAGAGGTGTGGGGGGGGGGGGGGTATTTATAGAGGATTGGGGGAGGTATGGACGTCCCTAGACTGATGAGAGGGGAGGAAAAATAAGTCAAGACTTGTACATGTACTAATAATAAGAAATGAAAGTACTCGTGCATGAATTAGGGGGAGATATGGGGGGCTGATTTATGCCCTTCCTTAGCAGCTGATGGAAGAAATTTGTGGGCCCATGGGAGGACTTTCGAGTCCTCTCAGTATTATTGGACGCAATATAGTTTTCGGTTTTGAAATCGGATGTTTTTCGGCTAAGTTTTGAGCTCCGAAAATGAAGTTTTGGATCGATTTTCATAAGAACAAATTAGGGTTTTAATTTTTCTAATTCAAATTTATTATTTAACTTAGTTTATCAATTGGGTATTAGTTCGGGTCCGTATTTATTCGTCGGATCAAAATCGGGGGGTTTTTCACCCAACTTTCGGCGACGAGTATTCAATTTTTGTTCAATAATTATAAACGTTATTAGGGCATTGAAAATGCCTATTTGAAATTTGTATATTTTATTATTTTTATTAGTTCATGAATTTGTTTCATCAGTATTAGTGCTGGGAGTGCCTCCGGTTTGACTTTCTCTTTCGTCGTTTGGAAAATCATTGAAATAGAGTTATTGTCCTCCTTTCGAAAATAAAACATGAATGCATGAACACAAAAAATGTTAAATATTTATTTATATAACTCAAAATGGGTCGGGGTATTACACAGATCACCCGTTTCATATGTAAGAACATCATATGTCGCTTCAGACTGCCACAGATGATCATTTCAGACAGCGGGAAACAGTTCGATAGGTTGAAAATGACAAACTTCTGCAAAAGAAGAAAGATCAAGAAGATGAGCCTGATAGAGACGGTGGATGAGCTTCTCGAGAGGGCTGAGAAGATCGTTGAAGAAACTTCTTTAGAGGTGGTAGCTGATGTCTGTAAGCCTGCCGGAGAGGAGGCTAAGAAGAAGAAGAAAACTGACAAGGGGAAGGTGAAGGAAGTTGATAAATTTTTTTAGAAGGAGACCAAGAAGGCTGACACTGAGCTTGAGGCCTCTGACAATGAGACAATGATTGATGGGAAGCTGGTGATGAAGCCCAAGAAGTTGCTGAGACTGATGAAGAAGACTCAGGGCTCACCAGTCAGTTCTATGAAGCCCCTCAGTCTAGTGATGGAAGGTGCCGATGCCATCACTGAGGAGAAGAAGAAAGCCGAGGAGTAGGAGAAGGCTGAAGACAACCTGGCCAAGGTTAATGAGGTAATTCACTCAGCCTCGATCCTTCAAACTCATGAGCCTGAACCAAACCCCACTGAAGCCAACCTTCTAAATTCCCAAAACCCTCAGAGCCCCAAAATCCCAAAGAACCCAACCCTGAATCCTCTCACACTCAAGACACATCACTAGATGATGAAGATGTTGATGACTCCCTGCATGCTTTTGAAAATCTGATTAAACAAAATGTATGGGAGTGGGTATCCAGGTGCCATAAAGGACTCCAAGTCTATACTGACCTTCGGGAGCATGTGATAGACTTGACGGCATGGTTGGAGTATAAACAAAGCAACATGATGGAGCAGAGGATGATGGTGAAAGTTAGGGGATGGAATTTCTGGTGCGAGGAAGAGGCTAGGCTGTGCACTTACATTGGAATCACTAGTTACTTGGAGATTCTTGATACTGAAGCTTTCAAAGAGTTGGTGGAAAGGATGAAGGTAGTTAAGGAAGGAAGATTTGGTGATACCCCTCCTGGTGATGCCATCAAATCCGATGATGAGGATGATGGGAAGAAGTGGGAAGAAGCTGTGAAGAAAGTTGAGAACTTCACAGCTGAACTGGACGGAATAAGCAAGGATGGCATGAAGGCCGGAGCTCAGAGCAAGAGGGAATGGAGCAAAGAGACTGAGAAATTAGTCGATGAGTCTAACAAGGTTGGATCATCCGCCGATGAGGCAACTGCTAATGAAAGGATTCCCTGCCCTGAGGCAAAGGTGGAAGTTGCTAAGGCGTCTGGGGAGACACCTAAAATGAAACATGAAAAGTGACACAGAGGAACTATGGTAGTTTGATGATGCTGATTTAAGATCTCAATGTATATGTTTTATATTTCATATAATACTTTTGCACATTGTGAAATGGGAAGTATTCCACAACGAAGAAAGAAAAAACGATCTTCTAATGGATGTTAATCTTCATACTTTTTAGTATACGAAAAAGAAAAGTTAGTAAAAAAAGAAGCAAGAGTGATGATTATATTTCAATTTTTGGAAAAAATAATCTTACACCCCAAATCACACATTCTTTTAACCGATATGGGCATTGGGAGTTCCTAATATTTCTGTAACACTTGTCCATATTTCAGTATACACACTAGGTACGCTCAGCTTCCGGCTACCGCTAACCACAAATTTGTTATTAATGTTTAATGCAAGTGTTTTTTCCGGATCCACGATGAATATGCTGGAAAAAATGTCTACACAAGAGTTAGGATATGTAATTTATTAATTTCAAGTATTAAGAGATTTTAGAAGTTATTTTTATGAGTGTGTTGTGTAAGCTATACTTCCCCTTTGTAATAGTATTATTTACCTTTTCTTCTATTTAAGCATGATCGGCATTTCCTTTTTCTTTACCTTAAAGGGGTGGGGGATGGGGGTGGGGGTGGATTAGCCAGAAAGTGAGGGAATCTTATGTAAGATAATTCCATACATGAGATGAAATCTATACCAATATATAAAATTTTGTCAGTTTCACTAAAAAAATATTTGTTGAAAATTATCTAGATAATTCTGATTTTATACATAATTTTTTATTTTACTGGACTGATATTTTGGTTAAAGAAGGGGACCACAACTTCTCTTTATCCTTTTAATTAAAGGAGGAGACAACACCATTTCTCTCATTTGTCGGGAGATAATTAGTTTTTTGGTCCATAATTTATCTAGTTCCACTTTTGGTCCCAAAAAATTTAATTATTCAATTTTTGTCCCATAACTTGTAGGATCGTCCAATTTTGATTCCATCTTTGCCGGAAAATAAAAAAACGATGTTGTTTTTTATCATGTGACACTCACGTTCCGATGAAAATTGGGGGTTTCCGGTGACTTTTCTTACGTCTGTGTTATTAAAAAAAAAAAACGATTAATTTCAGATTAAAGTGCCCACATTAAAAAATATTATTTAGAATTCTTAATAATTATTTCTTTAAAAAAATTCAAATTATTAACAAATTAAAAAATGAAAAAATCACGGGTCTTTTTCTCCAATGATCCTATTCTTAACGCAAGTATGTTCTTTCCTGCTCTCGAATTCACACTTCCACAAAATGTCCCCCCACCACGATCTGTGCCGGAATCATTTTCAGCCCCAACACGACCAAGCCTCAATCACGTCCTAAAAGAAACAAGTAAAGGCTCGCCTAAATGAAGAAATGTCCGTTCACTAGACGACGACAACATCGATAGAAAAACTCAAATAAGAGCAAAAGAGCTTGTCTGAAAATGGGGGTTTCACCAAAATTTGTCCTTGAAAATCGAAGACCTTCCCAGCGTCCGATCTTGAAATATCTTGAGGGGGTTTGTTCCCCTCAACAAGAGTTTCAAAAAGGTGTGAAGCTTGAAGAATATCATACACTGGCGACGAAATGGACACGATCGCCATTTCTGAAAAAAAAGCAAAAAAAAAAAGGAGTTGTTGGTTTTGGGAATGAAGATTCAAATTTGTTGTGTTTGATATTTCGATTTATGAATGAAGGTGTTCTTTTATCAGTGTTCTTATTTAATTTGTTGTGCTTTTACTTATGGGATGAAAAATCAAGTTTGTTGCACTGACGTTTAAATTTTGGGGATGAAGATTAAGATATTTGTGCTTTATTTTTTCCAGCAAGGAGATTATTTTTGGGGAAAGACGAATGCTATAAGAATTTTAAATAATTAAATTAGATTTATTTTTATTCAGCTTACTTAACTATATTGGATTAAAAAAATTAAAAATGAAATTAAAATCACAGTTAGCGTCCACATAAGCAGAGTTGTTAGAAACCCCCAATTTTTACCGGCACGTGAGTGTCACATGACCAAAAAACGACATCGTTTTCAAGTTTCCGGCCAAATGAGACCAAAATTGGACGATCCTATAAGTTATGAGATCAAATTTAAAACTACAGATTTTTTTGGACCAAAAGTGGACACTAGATAAGTTATGAAACAAAAAACTATTTTCCTCAGGTATATTGCTTTCTTGATTTGATAAAGTCTTATAAAATAAAATATTAACAACTAATAAAATTTTATAAGTTCCTTATCGTTTATAAGCTGTAAAATAAGTTTGAATATTCCATCTTATTTTCCTCATCACCTCCTTCGCTCAGCTTATAAATTTTATTAGCCAAACATTTTAGCAACCTAAAACTACTTAAATATAACATCATAAAACAACTTATAAAATATTAAAATTTATAATTTGTTTAAAATAAATTTAGTCAAAACAGGTTTGCCGTCATGAGGAGCTCAGTACCTGCTTGGTTTCTTATTCCGCTACTGCCAATCGGTTACTTGACTAATGATAAAATAGCGGCATTTATTTGACAACGAATTAATAGGCATGGGCGTCCTTAAATTTATCTCTATCTAATTCCAGGTAATCAAATATGCAGGAATAAATAATGAATAATGAAGAATTTGATAATGTATATTGCATACACAAATTTTTGTTTATTAAAAGAGCAAAGAACTTAAGAGGCAAACACCGAATTTCCTTTTACTATTTTACTCTCCACAAAGCAAACCATAGTCATTTATGTCATTAAAAAAAAAAGGACTACATTATAACCTGTCAATTCACTACAAAAAAATGATTTTTAATGACAGAAATCACGCCACTATTGTTTTTCAAGCTAAAAGTCTTTAATGACAGAACCATATTCTTTAATGACAAACCCTGTCATTATGGATCATTTTCCTGTCACTAAAATTTTTTAACTAGAAAAGCAACAGTGACAAGATTTTGTCATTAAAGGTCAACTTTCTTATAGTGATTATTACTGATGTCTTAAAACCTATATCAAGGGATAGAGAAATAAAAAAAAGTATGTAGGAGATTAATCTATTGAGCTGAAAATTAATTAGTTGAAATATCTGGAAAAAAAAATAATCAAAATGATATGTATTTAAAAATTATTAAAGGGTGAGTTTCTTTGCCAACACACATAGAATGCACCCTAAAATAACACTTGAAGCATTCATAAGCAAAGTTTCGAAGCGATTAGGCTCAAAAGGGTTGTTACAAGAACCACATCGGTAGCCATAAACGATCGTTGATCTGATAAGTTTGAGGGGTCAATGACAATCGTGGCCTGGGAAACTAATGACACTAACACCTAGCTTCATACTGAAATGACGATCAACACTAGAGATGTAGTCGATGTGAAAAGACTGGTCACATTTGTCGCAGCTGTAGCACCAAAGCCTTTGATCCATGTCCTCTTGTTCACAAATCTCACAAATTTGGTGCGGACGAGTGTTGGTAGTTAGATTGAAAGGTTGTTGTTCAAATTTGTGGGTTAGGGTACTTGGAAGCAGGGCGCAGTTGGCATGTAGCTGGAAATCACGACAACTGCTGTACCCATACCAAATCCCTGACAACAACATATCACAACAATTACAATTGATAAGGGGAGATAAGTTGTCCAATGTACCAAACATATAAAGAATGTGTGTCTTCCCATGAGACTCGTGGGTAATTGTGGGAGGCATCAAGGCGCAGATGACGTCCAAGAAAATATCACACATTTTGCAGAAATAGACGAAGCCATTGCTGACACGTTCACAACCACGGCAGAGAAAGCCTATATGAGATCCAAGGTTTGGTGATTTTGGGAGGGGGATAAGTGTGTGTTTTTTATAAGCGAGGTGTTGTAATTTTCTGGGAAGATTGGGACAAGAGTTGTGGAGATAGAAATCTGGGCAGTGAGAGTAGGTGTAAAATGGGGGAGAAATGGATTGAAAACATGCATTGTATTGGTGGGGACCATCCTCCTTTTCCTGATAATGATTATGAAAAACCAATGGATGTTGATGTAACTCCCCTGCCTCTAACTCTGCTTCTGTGGTACTAGTATTGTTTTCTAAAATATAGCGCATTAAACTTGCGTGTTCATTTGAAATTGGTAAACAAAGCAGTTTTGACGTTTCTACATCTAGAATCGCCACTGCAACTCCAAAATTATTAATTAATACAAAATTAATATTGATAAAATTATATAATTATGCATGCAGTACCTGGGTAGAACGTCTCAGGATGTGACATGACTTGAATGCAAAATACTAGCTTGACTAGTAGTTACCCCACAAGAGTATGGGATCACTGTAGTATGAGCGAGTATAGGGACCAAATAGTATTGAACCCAAGGGAAAGTGTGTATGGAAGTAAATCCTTGGAAATGTACGTGTCGTAGCTAATATGAATGTGGTGTTGGGTTTAGACTATTAGTACTAAGAATTTTATACTAATTATCAAAAGACAAAATTAAAAACTATACTAACTCTTGTTTGAGTGCGAATATGATGGTGATGCTCAGGATAGAAATCCCTACGTATACTAACGGAGTTGGTACGATAATTAATCGTGATGTGCAAGTTAAAATCCTAAGTGTACTAAAACTAGGTAATCAACTTCCCTAATCTAGCACAAGAATTGAAAGAATAAAAGCTCAAGAATTAATCCAAATACTTAGTTCTATCAACCTACTTCACTAATCCACTAATTAAATTATATGGATAGTGCTTAATTATTGAGGCCCTAATTTGGCTAAGGTGATGCGATCGTCCTCCCTAGATAAACCGGTAGTTTATAAACTCCAAAAAACCCTCTCCTTAAGCCTCTTCGTTATTAAAGAGTGATGAGGTCGCCTTTTTTCTAACATTTTTCGTACTTAAATACAAGATTATTCTAGGGTTTATTAGAATTATTCAATAATTAAGAGAACAAAAACTATACATCACGAATTATCCTAATTACGTACCAAAGTCCTCCTTCTACGAGTTCATCTTATCCTAAGCATGCAAGGGTTCTAGCCTAATATGGTGGTTTAAAGAATTAAAGCAATAACGAGATCGATGACCATAAGCATAATTAAATTGACTAAAGAATTCAAGAACATAAACAAAAGTTGAAATCAATAAATTCAAGTCTCAAAATAATATCTATAAAAACCTGGGAAATCTAGGTTTAATAATCTCAAGTACTCAAGAAAACAAAAATAAGGAAAATACGTTCAAAGAAGTAATTAAACTAAAGAATTCGTATGTTAAAACCTCGACTACACGTTGAAAAACCTTGCTAAAAACTCTCAAACTCCTTCCCAAGCTCTTCTCCTCCAAAAACTATGTCTAAATATATTTTCCTATGTAAAAATTGGCTTGAAAGGGTATATATAGGGTTTTGGGCCGAGATTGGCCGGAAGTCCTCGAGCAGGCCCTTAACTTGAGCGGCCAACATCAACAGTAAGAAACAAGCGCTCGACTACGTCTCGCTCGAGCGCCTTGCGCTCGAGCACTGCCCACTCATGCGGCTCAACTCCACAGCGCGCCGAAGGCGCTCGATCATCACTCACTCGAGCAATTCCCGCTCGAGCATGGCTCACTCGAGCGGGTCTCGACAATAGGGTCCATGGGCGCTCGACCGTGCATAACTCGAGCGGATTCCACTCGAGCCCTCCTTGCTCGAGTTCTTTGCCTTTTGAACATAGTGATACTTTTCTTAGCTCGAACTAATACTTTTCGTATTTCTTCAATATCTTCTCATCCGGGAGTCAGTTTGAGTCGATTCTATTGGTGATCAAATTTAATTGATAGGATTAGTGACTGTTTTAGATCGGTTTAAGATCACCAATCAATTACATGTGATTGATTACCACCGTAAATGGTAAATCGAAGATTCGGGATATGGAATGGTAAATACGGAAGTCGAAATTGTGTTAATTTCGTATATGTGTGCGTTTAGGTGTTTAAGTGTGTGTTTTAGGAGTATTTGTGAATTTGAACTTGTATTTCTTAGCTGGAGAACAACTATTTATAGAGACTAACAAGCATGAGGTGTCTATGACTCTTGGTCTCCCTAGCCTGCATGCTTGACAAGTGTCCTATTGATATTTGTTTGACCTTATCTAAGCTGAATCTTAGTTACAAAGTCTTCTTTGGTCTTATCTCGGGCTCATTGTTGTTCTTCTAGATCGGTTTAGTTGATACAGAATGGTTCTTCCATAGAAGTTGTTCGCCCTTTGAGGTTATGGCTCAGAAGTTGTTCGCCTTTGTGTTTTACACAGATTGACTTTGGGATCTTGGTCCTTTGTTCGTTTCCATACACCTCTTAAACTGGTAAATGCACCATCTTTCATAATGTTGTTCATCATTATTGACTTGGTGGAGGGTCCATATTTGGCTTCGGGTCTCTAGACCTGTTCGCCAATATGTTGTTCGTCGGTAGAGTTGTTTGTCAGTTATACACTTCCTGGATTGATTTATGCACCCTAACTTGATTTTCTTTGTTAATCATCTTTGATTTGGGGTTGGTTCTTCATAATCCTCTTTTAAGGCTTTAATCCTTGTTCGCCCAGTAATGATTGATGTTCGTCTATCAAGAATTGCCCCCTATCCTGACTAAATGTTGCCTCAGGTAGAAGGAGTGCCGAACAAGATTAGGGACTGGAAATATCACTTCTTCTTCATGGGGGTGATTGGCGAGCATCTTCCGGTCCACACGGTGGCATTGAGCGAATTAACTCTCCTGCTTCTTATGGAATAATTAAGCGTAAGTTTATCTTTGTTCGCTTTTGAACTGTATTGTTCTAATTTAACTTTTCTTGTTCATTCGCAGGCCCTCGATTGCCCAAGTGGAACTCAGAAGAGGAGAAAATTGGTGCGGAGTTCCTGTTTACTTCCTGTTTGGTCGGCTTGCGCATCAAAGCGGATAGGACCATCCAGTACTTAAGCTAGGAGAAGTGTCAGAAAGTTGCTCGCCTATTCACATTTCCTCACCATCTAGAGGCCCAGGCTGAAGTACCCCCAGGTATAGTAAATTTCTAACTTTTCCTTTTACAAGTTTGTTCATCATTTGTTTCTCAAACTTGCTCGTCTAATTTTTCTTTTCTCTCTTTCTATTTTTTTTTAGCCGAGCAAGTTACCGTTGCTGTCCCTCCCTGCTTTGGACTCTTGGAGCAGAGAGTATTCGAAATGGCACCACCGAAAGGACGAAGAAAGAAAGGTGACCCGCCTTCCAAGGTGTTGGCGATGACCAACAAGGCCTCTGCTGCCGAGCAAGCCCATCGGACAACTCTACCGCCGAGCACATCGTCTAAACCGGCCCTTGCCTCCTCTCCTCATGGTCCCAAAAGGCTGAAGAAAGGTGATGGCGCATATGTATCCTAGCCACCCCCCACTACTGACAAAGGGAAATCCAAGGTGGGAGGATCTGGCCGCCTGCCCTTAGCCGAAGCTGCTTGCCCTCCTGCAACTGATGAGAGAGGAGGAAAATCGAGCAAAGATTGGCACACTCCTCCTCGCGGGCCTGAGGACATCACTTATCTTGGGTGGGATGGAGCTAAATTTGCCGAGTAAGGACTTTTTTTTTTAACTTGGAACCAAGGACCATAAGTTAAAAATTTCCTAAATCTCGAAACTTTCTTGTTCGCAGGTACCGGGCCAGTGACCATCCAGGGCGAGCAGATATGCTCCATCAATACGCATGTTCGAAGACCCCGACGAACATTCGTGATATCGCTGGTGATCATGTTCGTCGGGCAACTGAGATAGTTGCTCGCGCCTGGTCAAAGCCACTGAACAAGACCGTTCTTGTCAAGGGGCCATTGATAATTTTCATTTATCAATGGTGCAGGCTGCCAACTCCCTCGTGTCTGCTCAATGGGGAATGGCTCAGGTGGTGGAATTAGAAGAAGCTGCTCGCCATCACGCTGCTACTGTTGGCCAACTCTCCAAAGAAAAAGTTACGATGGCGAATAACTTTAATGGCCAGATTGCTCGGCTCAATAACCAGATCTCCCTCTACATCGATAATGAAAAGAAATACCTTGAAGAAATTCAAGGTTTATCTAGTGAATTGGGAGGCAAAGATGCCATGCTCGGTGAAGAGAAGAGAAAACTGTCAGATGCCGAGCAAAAGATTACCGAGCATGAGGCGGAGGTCACTTGCCTTAGAGAAGTGGAGGCCAACACCTTTACCCGCGATCAACTCAAGGCAGAGCTCCAAGCCCGGTCTGCCCCCATCTCAAACCTGGGATACATCTGCGCTTATGCTAATTGCATCCGCATGGCTGACGCATATGATTTTAGAGATATGGTGGAGTAGATGGGCAAGGACCTGTCCAAATTTCTGGAGCACTATCCCCCGCCGAACAACATTGAAATGCAATTGGGGGATATTGCCGAGCTGGGGGTTAAAATTGACTGCCTTGACCCCAGCATCACCATTACTCGTCCTCCACCTATGGTCGATGAGGGCGAGCAAGAAGAGGAGCCGACCGTTGCGGACGAGCAAGCCGAGAGGGAGCAAAAAGCTGCCGAAGATATGGCAAGAGATATGATCGTCGACCCACCGGCCGACCAGGCTCAAAGTTCTACTCTTGCCGATCAAACTCAAGATCCTCCTCCCGCCGAGCAGCAATAGATTTAGGACTAGTCTTTATTTTGTAATAGTTGCTCACTCTTTTTGTAGTACACTTCTTCTAGAATCCTTGTACTGTTTTTTAGGCTCAATGCCTTCTATTTAAGGCTAAATGCCTTCTATTTAATGAAATGTCTTTCTTTTGTTCGCTCATTTTCTTTATACGTTAATTGCCTTTACATTTTTGTCAATGCTTTTGAAATTATAACATATAATTTTGGGCTTTGTTCGATTTGAACTTTGCCTTAATGGAATTTGGGTTTAGCCTTAGGTTCTGCTCATCTTAAAAGACGAACAACCTTTAACTGGTTTTGGTCCTCAGAATGGACTTGTACCTCGAGCTTTTGGACTTTTCTTTTAATGAACAACTATATATACATAATGAAAATTTTACAAGTGTTGTAAGACTGCTCGTCACTAACATATACAACCTGACGAACAACTTTGAACACTAACTAAAAACATGCTCGCTTATAAAATTTTTGCTGAGCAACTTTGTCTAAAACTAAAAGATGAAACAACACTAGACTATACAATGTGCCGAACAAATTTTCATTCTATACTTAGCAAAATTTTCAAAAAATTAGGCAAGTTTTTGGTTTGCCTTACTTGGTTCACCTGCCCCCCAAGACATTTGTTCGCCCAATCAAGAACTTGTTTGCTTCATTGATAGTACTTCTTTAGATGTACAACATTCCAGGAGTATTGGGCCGGCTTGCCTTCCATATCTTCGATATTGTATACACCATTAACGATTTTTTCCGTTATACGATACGGGCCCTCCCAAGTTGGTCCCAATACACCTGGAGGTTGGGCGAGCAACTTTCTTAGAACCAAATCTCCAACTCTGAATTCCCTGATTTTAACATGGGAATAGTAATATCGTTCTGCTCGCTGCTTGTAGGTAGCATTTTTTAGCTCGGCACTTAATCTTTTTTCTTCGAGCAAATCCATCTCAGTAGCTAGAGCAGAGTTGTTCGCCTGCTCATCAAAGTTGGTTGTTCTAAATATGTTGGCCTTTAACTTGATTGGTATTACAGCATATGTTCCGAAAGCCATTGCAAAAGGTGTCTCTCTGGTGCTCGACCTGGGAGAAACTTTATATGCCCACAGGACTTCCGAGAGTTCTTCAGACCAACTGTTTTTGCTCTCCGCTAGCCGTACTTTTAATGTATGCTTAATTATTTTATTTACGGCTTCGACTTGTCCATTCGACTGGGGATGATAGGGCGTAGAGTAATGTTTTTTGATCCCCCACTTTACACAGAAATATCTCAACTCTTTTCCATCAAACTGCGGACCATTGTCTGTCACGATGGTTTGTGGAATTCCAAAACGACAGACAATGTTCTTCCAAATGAAGTTGATCATTTTCTGCTGCGTGATCTTTACCATGGCCTCTGCTTCCGCCCATTTCGTATAATAGTTAACTGCTACGACGGCAAATCGAACATTTCCAATTCCTGCTGAGAAGGGACCAATAATGTCCATCCCCCATCTTGCAAATGGCCATGGGCTATAAACTGATACGAGCTGTTGGGCCGGAGTATGAATGTTTGGGGCAAAAATTTGGCATTGATGGCATGTTTTTGCTTTCTTGATTGCATCCTGGCGTAAAGTCGGCCAATAGTAGCCTTGTCTGATAGTTTTGTACGCCAAGGCTTGCCCCCCAGTGTGATTTCCACATACTCTTGTATGTATTTCTTCGAGTATTACTCGTCCTTACTCCCTAGGTAAACATTTGAGAAGTGAGATTGATATTCCCCTTTTGTAAAGCTGCTCGCCCACCAGAGTGTATCTGACGGCTTGCTTTGTTAGTTTGGTAGTTTCAAAGGGGTTGTTTGGTTTTTCCCCACTTTTCAAGTATTTGACTATACTTGTTCTCAAGTCTTCTTCTTCACTTGCTTGTTCGTCAAGTTGGTTGACATTATAACTTCTTGTTGATGGATCATTCATCTTTGTATTTATAATGTCTGTCAACTCTGCAGGTCCTTCGCTTGTTGCTAGTCGGGCCAATGCATCTGCTTGCGTGTTGCTTATCCTTGGAATTTGTTCAATGAAGACTTGTTCTAACAAGGACATTAGGTAAGCAACAATCCGCTGATACTCGATCATGTGATCGTCTTTCACCTCGTATTCACCTCGGACTTAGTTCACAATTAATTGTGAGTCGCCGAATATTTGTAACCGTCTAACACCTACCGCAAGGGATAGGTGGAGACCAGCAATGAGAGCTTCATACTCAGCTTCGTTGTTGGTTGCCATAAAACCAAATTTGATCGCCGAGGTGAATACTTATCTGTCAGGGCTGATTAGAACCACTCCTACCCCCGAGGCTACATTAGTTGAAGATCCGTCAACATAAAGATGCCAGGGGTGATCAAGTCCTCTCGTCGGATCTGGTGGAAAAGTTAGTTCAACAATAAAGTCGGCTAACGCTTGCCCTTTGATCGTTGTTCGAGGAGCATAGGTCACCCCGAATTAGCTAATCTCTAGCGACCATTTTAGTAGACGTCCAGCTGTATCGGGGCGATGGAGAATTTGTCTGAGTGGGAAAGTTGTTAGCACTTCAACTTGATGATCAAAGAAGTAGGGTCGTAGTTTCCTCACACTCATGACAAGTGCGTATGCCAGTTTCTCGGTTGGAGAGTATTTGATCTCCGCTTCGTGCAAAGCTTGGCTAACGTAGTAAATGGGTTGATAAAATTTGCCGTCTTCCCCTACTAGAACAGAGCTGATTGCCACTTCTGACGCTGCCAAGTACAAGTATAGCTTTTCTCCTGGGACAGATTTTGATAGAATTTTGACATCTCCCAGGTAGTCTTTAAGTTGGTCGAACGCCTTTTGACAGTTGTCAGTCCATGTGAACTGTCCTTTCTTGATGGCTTCGAAGAATGGACGACATTTGTCCCCCGATCTGGATATGAACAGATTCAATGCTGCTAGGCATCCCGTGAGTCTTTTCACTTCTTTTATCGAACGTGGTGGTTGCATATCCACGATAGGTTTGACTTTTGTTGGATTGGCTTCAATCCCTCGTCGACTAACAAGATGGCCCAAGAATTTTCCGGAATGGACTCCAAAACTGCTCTTCTTCGGGTTCAGCTTCATATTGTAATGCCGAAGAATATCGAACACCTGGGTCAAATGCTGAAGATGGTCTTTCTTTCGGGGGCTTTTAACTACGATATCGTCTACATAGACTTCTACCGTATCTCCGATTTGTTCGTCGAACATTTTGTTCACCAATCTCTGGTATGTGGCTCCGGCGTTGATGAGGCCGAAGGGCATTCTCTTCCAACATAACAAATTTTTGTTCGTATAAAATGCCGTGTTCTCTTGATCGTCTAGATGCATTGGGATTTGATGATACCCGACAAAAGCATCCATGAATGTTAGCATTTCGTGACCTGCAGTGTTGTCCACCAACTGGTCAATGTGATGGAGAGGAAAGTTGTCCTTCGGGCATGCTGCATTCAAATCTGTAAAGTCTATGCATAGTCTCCAGGTCCCATTTGGTTTCCTCACAAGGACTGGGTTTGCTACCCATTGTGGACAGAGGGCTTCTCAGATTAGGTCATTGTCTAATAACTTTTTTACTTCTTCATTCAAAGCCTGATATTTGTCTGGGCCATATTTTCTTCGTTTTTGATGAACAGGCCTTTTTGCTTGATTGATGTTGAGTTTATGGCAAGCATGTTTTGGATCTATCCCCACCATGTCTGCATGAGACCAAGCAAAAACATCTAGATTTTTGCTGAGGAACTCTTTCATTCGGGATCTGTAAGGCTCAGGGAGCTCAGATCCTATGTATAATTTGAGATCCTGGTTTTCAGGATTAACTTTGAACGCCTCCAGTTTTTCAACTGGAGTTGATCGTCGTTTTTATCCATTCCAACGAGGATCAAGTATTGGTCCCTCAGGGTTGAAATTATTTTCGATGCTCATGGGCTCTGCTTCCAGGCGGGGATCTAGATCGTCTGTTGGCCCTGATTCGTTGTTATTTGTCAACACCCGGCCCTCCAATTCATCTGATAAATGTTGCTCGTCACCCCCCCTTTGTTGTTCGTCAGATGGAAGTTCTCCATGGGTGGTGATGAGTTGTTCGTCCAATACTTGATCGTCAGAATGTTGCTCGTCAGTATCCATGTGGTCCTCTATGTCCATCATGTTCTCGAGTATTGATGGTTCATCAGCAGGATAGCTAGTTGTGGCCTCCATCATGGACACTAATGCATGTTTGGCTTGTAGCTATAGGAGACATTCCCTGGCCTTTCTTTGATCTCCCTTCACTGCGCCTGCTCCGCTTGCTGTAGGGAACTTTAAACAATAATGGTAAGTTGAACATGCAGCTTTGAATTCATTTAGAAAAGGTCGACAAAGAAACCCGTTGTAACTTGATTCCTGATCGACGACCAAGAAATCAACCATTCTCGTTATGTTTTTCTCGGGTTCCTCGACCGTTACAAGCTGAACGGACAACCTAATTTCCCCTAACGGGACTGTTACAACATTTTCGAAGCCCAAAATTCTATGATTTGAAGGTCGGATGTAGCCCGAGTAGTCTCCAAGCTAGTCAAGCGTTTTCTTAAAAATAATGTTGGTTTAGGCTCCGGTGTCCACCAACAATCTGTGCACTCTGGTCTCCATGATCTTAGCACAGATCACGAGCGAATCATTGTGGGGGGTCAAGATTCCCTCCAAATTCTTCTCAGTAAAGGTCAATTTTGTTGTCTGCATGATGGATGGCTTAACCCCCATTGCCTGTACTTGATCGATTGCTCGCAATTCGGCTTTTCTTTTTAGGTTGGAGATCAGCGGCCGTCCATCAGAACATTCTCCCGCTGGTTCTGCGGGTTCCATCATGTATAGATCTTCAAGTGGACGAGCAGCAACATTCAGAACTGGTTGCCCTGGTTTATTATTCTTCTGAGGTTGATCATCCTCATCCTCAGAGTTGTTCTCCCTGACTCTCTTTCCAGGTTGTCTCTTGACAAAGTCGGAGAGTTTCCCCTTCTCATAGAACCGCCAAAGCTGCTTGAGCAAATCTCCACACTCGCTCGTAAAGTGCCCCACGCTTTGATGGTAGGCACAATACTTGTTAGGGTTGAGTTTGCCGGTGTCTTGACGGATTTTCCGTGGAGGGGAGAGCAACTCCTTCTCTTTCACATTTTCATAAACAGTATCGACTGATACTGTTAGTACCTGGTTCAACTTTTCCTTAAGTTCCGTCCCTTCAGTAAATTGCTTCATGTTTTTGGGACTCGGTAGCCTGTTCCGTCGGGTTTCTTATTGTTCTCCTTGGGATCAGCTTTGTTCTCTCCCAAGTTTGATTGCAAAGCTTCATGCATGGAAACGAATATGCCGGCTTGATTTCTGAATTCGGCATAACTTCTTGGGCACTTCAGACGTACCTCTTTCCATAGCTTTGATTCTTTTTTCAACCCGGCCATGACAGCAATAATTTTTGTGTCCTCGCTGACGGGTTCACCTTCCAACAGCACCTTGTCGAACCTTTCCACGAATGCCCGATCGGACTCATCGTCATTTTTTTTAGGTCTGACAATCGGTGCTTTTGGGACAAATATGATCCCGCCGTAAAGAAATGGGAAAGGAACTCTCGGCTCAGTTGAATGAACGAGTGGATAGATGCTGGTGGCATTGCCAAAAACCACTTGTGCACCTGGTCCCCCAAGGTTAACGGGAAGTTTCGGCATTGGGTGGTATCCCTGGCTCCCACCGAGACCATATAATCTGAGTACTTTGTTAAATGGACCCTGGGATCAGTAAGGCCATCGTACTGGATACTTGCTGGGAATTGGACCTTCTTTTGAATCGGGGCTTTCAGAATGAGAGATGATAACGGTGAGGATGGCAAGCTGGTCATCCCTACTCCTCTTTGTTGGTCCAATTGTCCCTGCATGCTCTCCACTGCCCTTCTTAAGCTTGATAGCTCATCCAAAGATGCCCCCTGACTTGGAGGTTGTTCGGCGAGTAAAGGTACAAACCATTCTGCTCGTCGCAGTCCCTCACTTGGAGTGGGCAAATCCTGGAGCTGGTTTCTAGGGTTGCTCACCGTATTTGGCCCTAGACGCCTGAAGGTAGACTGGGAGAGTCTCTCATGAACTAAGGGGCGTGGTTGTTCAAATGTTGCTCGCCCACGCTCTGCTTCCTGGCGAGCAACTTTCTCCTGGAGTTGGGGTTGACCAAGTCTATCCTGGGTACTGGAACGAGTTGTTTCATGGCTCGACACTATTGTTCACCCGCGAGCAGACTCAGCTTGGCCCTCTCTTGGTTCGACCACCTTGGCTTTGCCCTTATCCCGCCTGACTTGGGCACTATTCACCTCGTGTTGTTCGCCTCTAGCTGACCTGGCCCTAACAACTTCCAGGGGTATGTCCTTAGGCCTCACTTGTGAAGGCCTATTATGATCTTGCTGTCTCTGGAGAGCTTGGAGAGCAGCAATAGTCTTGGCCAGTTCGTTAGGGTTGTTCGCTAGGGCCTCCACTTCAGGTGGGAGATTATGGGTTATAACAGTATGCTGTGATCTGTTCGTATGCCTGGGACTATGATCCTGGTGGTCGGCCGACGAGGCTCGGGTAGGAGATGCTCTCCTCGACAAGCGTGATCCTTGTGTTTCCTTGGATTGAGGCATTTCAAATTAATTTGTCTTAATTCTTATGATGAAGAACACCAAGAACACTTTTGTTTGAATCTTCAAATATTTCTTGAAATTTTCTTCAAATCTTCAAGTTTTCAACTTGAAGTTCTTGATTAATCACCCTAAACCGGAGGTTCGGCACCCTCCTTCTAGCGCCAATTTGTTGGTGATCAAATTTAATTGATAGGATTAGTAAATGTTTTAGATCGGTTTAAGATCACCAATCAATTACGTGTGATTGATTACCACCGTAAATGGTAAATCGAAGATTCGGGATATGGAATGGTAAATACGAAAGTCGAAATTGTGTTAATTTCGTATATGTGTGCGTTTAGGTGTTTAAGTGTGTGTTTTAGGAGTATTTGTGAATTTGAACTTTGTTAATCATCTTTGATTTGGGTTGGTTCTTCATAATCCTCATTTAAGGCTTTAATCCTTGTTCGCCCAGCAGTGATTGATGTTCGCCTATCAACAGATTCAAAGTCCTACGAACTCCTTTTTTCGTCCTCTTTCCTAATATGAGTATCAAAGAGACAAATTGATGAGTTTATGAAAATGTAGCTCAAATAACTCTAAATACTCATAAAAACACTTAAAATATGGATGAATCGGGCTACAAAACATCACAATTTCACGCCTAATATCAATACTATTATATAAAAAAATATTATCATTCTACATAATTCAACACTTCTAATGGATTTATATCAACCTTTATTGAGACAAACATGCAACATTCCGTATCACCAATAAAACAAGATTCATAATAAACTGAGAATAAAATCTAATTCCTTTCCAAAAAAAATTTCACCTGACATTGGTATGTACTAAAAAAATGAAAAACATATTAAAATTACAGTTTCATTGAGAAATTACAAAAAAAATAAGGCATACATCAAATATATATATACATATATATCACCAAACGATGTTTAGATTCAATATTGTTTTATTTAATTGAAAGCTCAATAAATTCACCAAATATTCGCTGGTTCTAATTTTCCTTTGACATCATTTCAAAATGATCAATTTGACTTTAATTGAATTTTTTTAGAGGAAAACCTAAATTACTTATACATGGTTTAACAGTATTTTCATCACTGTTCAAATTGAAAGTATAAAAAGTACACCCTCCATTCAAATTCATGATTCTCACTTTCCTTTTTGGATTATCACATTTCAATATGCATTCTCCATTTGGATATATTATTATTCACAATACTTTATTTCCACCCTCCAACCATCACTTATCTAATCAAATTGTCATCTATTTTACTTAAAAATAATCACTTTAGTGAATCTTACAATACTTAATCATATGCCAAAATTTATCTACTTTACACATAAACAAATTAATATTAATTAAAATTCGTGCTAAAAAAATTGGCATAATATATTTGAATGGGGGAGTATAATATAATATAAAATCACATAATCATTCAACAAATTAACTTGCTTTGTTGTTTTTTTTACACTTATTTTTCAATCCCTCAATCTAATAAACACTATTGTACAAGTACGTTAATCTTATTTTTAATTGTTGGATTATCTAGAAATATAGTAGAGTGTATATATTTGGTGGTTAAATTGAAATTAAATGAAATTGGTGGATGACTATTTTTATGAATGTATGTTGGGTATTATATATCGGATAAATTAAAATTTTAAAAAAAAGTTATATTTAGTGAAAATATATGAATTGACATGGGTGGATTTAGATCAACTATCTCAGTCTGTCAAAGTAGTAATAGCATACAAAACAAAATAAGAAAAAACTTGTATTCATAAATTAAACTAGTACAGAACCCGCGTATCACGCGGGAATTCTTCACAATATTTTTTTCACGTGTAAAGTGACACACTTAATAAGAAAATGGAGCTAGGTATTTGAGAAATAATTTTGTAAATATTTATAGTTAAAGTAAAAAAAATGAGTTGAATTTTGCATAAGTGTGGACTTAAAAAAGTAATGACATTTTGTGTGAAGTTGAGAATATTGTGAGGGTGTTGTTTTCAAATTAATATCTTCTTTGTTCCAAAAATAGTATTATATGTTAAGTAAATACATTTATTTGATTTTCAGATTAATAGTAACACTCTGTATGTATAACAATAACACTTGAAAAAGATCGTTGACGTAAACCAGATCACTATAAACCCACTGAATTTTTAATTTTTTTTACAAATTATATTACTCCCTCCGTCACAGACACATTGCACAGTTTAGTATTCACACTACTTTAAGCTTATGTTCTTTTTATGTTTTAAGTGGTTTTTAAAAACCAATGGTATTTATAATTAATGGGGTTTTAAAGTGTGTGTTCTTTTTTAATTTTGAGTATGGTAGATTTTAACTTTATTATGTAAAAAGTGAAGGAGTGTTGTATAGGTTATTATAAAGTTGTAGGATTAGAATTTCAAAAACCTAATTTTTAAACCCAAACTAAAATGGGATTTAGATTTCAAAATCTAAATTCAGATTTAAATAAAATAAAATAACCTAAAGGTCTCTAAGTTACACTTCACCCCACTAATAATTACATAATAAAATATCACTCTTTTGTTGTACGTATCTATTACATGATATAAAATATGACAAAGAAAATTTAGAATTCCTTTTCTTTTTCAAGAGTGACAATCTTGCCACTAAATTAATATTTCCATTGACATTAATCGTGCAACTTAATAACATAATTTATATATTGAGTCATAACACAAAGTGATAGTAACGAAATATTGAAAAATATGTCTAGTATATAGTGTAATAAGTTGCATTTAGGTGTGAGTATATAGGACTTGTGAATCTTCACATTTCCTTTTTTTTTTTTAAACACAATATACTATTCAATTGTGATCTTCATAGATGTGCTAAATAAATAGTCAGTTAATTAAAAATTAAGGAGTTGTTCTAGTGTGCACTTGGGTGCTTGGTATGTACTTGGATTTTAAATATAATATTAAAAAAAAAATTAGTAATATCCCAAGACGTAATTAATGTACCCCAAGAAGTAATCAGTAATACACCAATTGTGAAAAAAATACAGTTCAATCTGTTTCTGTGTATTTAAAAAAAATCAAAATTTGGGTTAAAAGTAAACTTAAAAATCCATGGGCATATTATGCATGAAAATTAAATAGTACCGTCAATTAGGACATTGAAATGTTATGGGAAATTGGAATATGAAATCAAACTGTATCCTTAATTAACATGTCCTTATAGCCGGAATTAGAAATGTCTTATATAACTTTTCATATTGTTTATACCCTAATCCAAACAATCCGTAAAATAAAGAAATTTGCATTCATTAAATTTAACAATTACGTGAAATTAGATTTTTCTTAATTAAAATTACATATCAAATGCAGTAGAGTTTCTAATGTAATCACCCGCTCCATTCTTGTATGCACCTAAATGCATAATATGCATTTGAATTTTGAGTGCAATTTCAAATAAATTTTGATTTTTCAAAACTCATTAATTAAATTGGATTTTGAAAAATTAAAATTGATTTAAAATTGCACTTAAAATCCAATTAAATACATACTATCCACATGAGTGCATAATAAGAATTTCACTTTTAAGCAATTTAGTAATTATTAAGTTTTCTACTTGATGAGAAACTTCGGTGTTGCAGCATTAAATCTGGTGTGATAAAATATGAGTACATCGTAAAAAAAACATTATCAAAATGCATAGTAACAAACCAAGACGCACACTATTGCTATTCCAAGTAATCTTCTATGCACAAATAAAATTCATATGCATAGTATTAGCCTTAAATGCCGTCTCAGTGAAGATATTGTTGCATATCCATATGCATGAAACTACTGATGAACCACGTCTATTTGTACATTACTACGTCTCCAGTTTGCTCCATTGGTTCATCATGGATTGATATGTGGTTTGCATTTATATCCGTAGATACTATGTCTAAACCATTTCAAGTAAAATTAACAAAACTGAGCTAAGTAAAAAAAAAATAGTATAATCTTTTTAACAGTGATAAACAAATCAAGAAAGAAGATTAAATTTGTGCGTTGAAGAATCCTGAAAAGACGATTAGATCAAAGAGAGGTAAATGACAAATAAAATGGTGGATGTAAGAATATGCACAACAAAGATAGTATTATATGAAAAAAGGATCGCCAAAACATAACTGAAGATATACATGATTCATAAAGGGAGAAGAAAACAATTATTCCAACATATGGTTCTCACAGCAATGGAAAAACATGATGAAGAATGGATCAGAAAATAATAATGTGTATGTGAAATAACGAAATGACAGTGCTATGATATTCATGGTTTTGGACTTAAAATGTAGAAGTGGTCATAGACATTATGATGCAACAACAATGAAATGGCAGAGACAGCTGATATGCTTTAACTTCAATTTAAATTATGTAATATAAAGGCATCATCACAGTGGCAATTCCAATCAATGATTATAATCGAATGGGACATGATATCTGTTGTAAATACAAATTCTGATATAAACTTCGTTAGGATTAGATTTAAATCCGCCGGATGAGAAACGGAAGAACTAAACCTGGTAGTTTAAAAATTGGTCATCAGTCGAAGACTACACCGATTGGCAACAACGTGAAAATGGGGTGCAAGTTAAGATAGAGAAAAGCCACTCAAGTAAATGAAATTTCTGAAACTGAAAAATGGCGTACAATCACCTTAACCCACTACGAATGTTCGACAAAAAATGAATGAACAGAGGAGAAAACTGATGCACCTGTAGAAATGTTTTTTACTGCTGCCAAACTCTACAGGAGGCGGATAGAGGCCAAGAGTGTGCGACCCAAAAAAATACAGAGCGAATCAGCGGAAGAAAAGGGGAGAAAATATTCAGCATAGGAAAAACAACTAACTCGTAGAAATGTTTGGACTACCACAAAACAGAGGAGGAGGGATGGAGAGGCGTAGGAGAAGCTAAATAAAGGACTGTGGAGAAGTGAGAGAAAACTCACAAATATATGAGATAGAGAATCGTAGATTAAGAGAAACAAAAAATTGATTCGATTGTGACCTGATAGTAGAACACCGAAATTATGGAGTGAAAAATAAACCAAATAATCTTGAAAAATTAAGAAACAGGAAGAGTGGCTCAATTTTGCAACCAAAACATTTGAACAACAGTTAAACAAACAAAAAACTATATTCATCAATTGGTAAAAGAGAAATAAAAGTCAGTCATAAGAATGTGAAACTGAGAAATGATGAAAAAACACTGAAACCATTTTTTTACCACATGTAACGTCAAAATCC